>JAJOZX010004959.1:342500-350366 GCA_023014485.1 Bathynomus jamesi | reverse complement strand
TGGCCTGAACGTCCTTTGTTCAAATTGAGGACCGTTCCTTCTTCTTTGTATTTCGAACATTCTTCAAAATTGTATGTTTAGTTGAGAAGCTCTATCGGGAAATTGCAATTCGAAGGTATTCTGAACTTGTTTTAAGCTTTTAGTTTGCAGATAAGTGTGACCACGAGAACGCGCCTGCCTTCGTGTAAACTGCATGATAAGGGTTTCAAAGTTATTTATAAATTTAGTAATTCAGATTCTTCATTTATATGTATGCCTCGTATCTTAGATACAAAAGTTCGAATTATTTAAAAAAAATATTTGCAATATCCTTCGACGTAAAAAGTAGCACATTGGTTTAAAGCAAGAGGAGCTATCTGGCTGGGAGAAATGATCATTCTGCGCAACCCATTTTGCTGTACCCTTCAGTTAAAGCAGATGCTTAACACTAAATCGTTTAAACATGAATAAATGAACGTTAACAAGAATAATTTGCTATATTAAATCAAACAAACAGATCCAAAATATCTCAATTTTTGAGGAGTTAGTACAATCTAAAGTTGGGTGAACTTTTTTGTGGGACATATGGTATATACATATATATATATAATATATATATATATATATATAATATATATATATTATATATATATTATATATTAGGGTGACACTTATTTTCGAAAGTTTGAATTTTTATCGGGACGGGCGCGTTTCTGGTTCCATTTTGTCAAAAAATATCGTGTGTAAAATATTTTTGAAATAAAACAATATTTAGAACTGCCTCAATACGGTCAAAGTTTGTATATTTTCTCGAAAAGTAGAAATTTTAGATCATGATGTTCTATGCCTCTAGCAAATAAAATATCACTTCTAGTTTGTTCAAGCTACTAATCTTGACCTAAAACATATAACTGGACTTCATACTTTCAACTCTAGGTCCCCCTCAACTCGAGTATTAGCCCTCAAGGGGGGGGGGGTATCATGGGCGCCCATCTCCCTCTCATTGTTGCCTACTTTGCAGAGGTCACGGTGGACTTGCGGGCGGTTGGGAAGTCACAGCGGTGCTTCTCGACCACTTGTAAGAGGAACTGCCTTTGGTCTTCACTCTTGGTAAGGGCCAGGTTGAAAGACTGCATCAACGCCACCCCGCGCTCCGCGAAGTCATTGACAACTTGAAGGGCCTGGACTCGGCGGGATGCGGCGATGAAGGCTGGGTCCGTCCGCCACTCCTCCGGATCCTTGAGCACGAAGGCGGTGCTGATGTCCAGAACCTTGAAGAACTCCTTTGATGTAGTCGTTGTGAACTTGGCCAATGTATTGTTGGTGATTGAGGCGGTGGACAGGTCCACATTGATACGCCGCGGGGGATCCTCCGATCCTTCCTCTTTTCCATCGCTTTAATCATCTCCCGCTTTGTCGCCAAGTCGATACCCTCGTCGAAGATGGCCAGGGTGACGAGGCGCTCGCTCAAGTACCATAGGTGCCTGGCGAAGACTGTCGCCGTCGCCTTGGCCACCGCTGAGTCCGGATAATAGACGAGGGCCTTGAGCAGCGCGAGGTCCGCGGCTGGGGCCGTTGCCGGGAGCGGCGCTTTGTACCAGGCCGTCACGTAGATGGACACGGCGAAGATGGTGAATCGCCGGATTCCAGCCGCTTCGCCTGACGACATCTGAAACTGTTCCCGGAACAGGAACAGTTTGATGGCATAGATGACTTTTGCCATCCAGCGCGCGCGATGGAAGGCGCCGGGACGAGCGAACCGGGCACCCCGCTTGTTCGGACCGCCCAGCACAATTACAGAGAGCTCCAGAAGTTCCCTGTAGTCATCACGTGGATGTTGACCGTCGAGGAGGCGGCTGAATTCGATCAGCAGGTCGTCGCGGGCGTCCTTCAGGTGCTGCGGCATGGTTCCATCCTCGAAAGGCTTCGCTTTGGTTTGATCGATGAAGTCCCACTGGGCGAATCGTTTGAACAGGAGGATGTCAGGACCAGTAGAGGGACCGAGGCACACCGTGAATGCCTTCTCGCACACCAGTTCGTGGATGTGGTGGCGGCAAGCCAAATGAAGCACTGTCTTCTCGAGTTTCTGCTGAATGGTATAGCAAGCTCCTCCTGAGAGTCCTGTGTTTGAGGCGGTGGTGTCAAAAGAGAGGGCACAGATCCGTCCCTTGATGTCCCAATCCTCGAGGGCAGAGAGGACGGCTTCCGCCATGGCGCGGCCGGTGCCGTCGGGGAGGCTGGGCACAGCCAGAAGCTTGTCGACGTTCTCCCCAGACACCAGAACTGGAAGGCGATCTTCAGCAGGGCCTCCGTCAGCCGCTGGTACGATTTTCCCGTCCCAGTGAACGGTCAGCGGCACAGTAGGATGGAAGGCTGCCTTCATTTCCGCTGCTGCCATAGCACGGAACTTTGCTCGGTCGCGGCGGGAGGATTCGCGGTTCAAGACCAGCTCCTCAGGGTCGTGGCCCAAGCTCCTCGCAGCCGCCGACAGCAAAAAAACACCTTCTCGGTCGGTAAGTTTCGTCCGATCCATCGCTGCGGAGAGATCAGGGGTGATCATCTTTTTCGACGCGCGGAATCGCTTGGGTGGTAAAGGGGTCGTAGATGCTTCTGCATTCGACGTGGACGGGCCCGGGAGAGAGAGCTCTTCCTCTTCTTCTCGGCGACGACGCCGTGTCGGTGACCGAGTCGGGCTGCTTGCACCTGAGCTGGAGCTCGATGCCAGTTCGACGAGTTCTTCTCGGCTCTCTCTGTTCGCCCTTTCATCATCTTGCCGGCGGCTCCTTTCCGCTTCCTGTCTCCTCGCACGCTCCTCCTCAGTGTGCAGCGTCATGTCACGTGTGGAGGAGATGCGGCCGCGCCGCACCTCGGCCCTTTGTCCCGTCAGGAACTCCCTGTCCTCTTCGATTGTGATCATCGACATCGCCTGTTCGTGTGCGATGTCGAAGAGGCGGTCAAGGGATGAGAGGAACTCGGCCTCGTTCCTGATTTGGGTCACAGTGCGCCGTTTCGAGTTCTTGTTCAGAGCCCGCCACTTCTCGTACATTCGGAGAACCTTGTCCCTTGCGCGTTGGTCTTTGCGTAGGAATACGGGCCGCTCCCAGAATTCCTTGACTGCGGTCACTGTCTCAGCGGCTGCTTCCTTGATCGGCTTCTTGACGTCAAGGTGAAGGTGGAAAAAGTACTGAAGCGCCTGCTTTCCCGTAGGCAGCATGCTTCCTGTGATGCTGTGGTCCACGGTCCCCAGGAGATAGACTGCTGTTTTAGATCTTGTTGCCGAAGCCATCACGTCGTTTCAGAACTCACTGAAAAGAGAATGAAACACTGTTTGTTGGCAAAACTCGTCCCAACCCATTTTCTACTTAGAATAACATGTTCTTTCGCCTGTATCAATATTTGGATAAACTCGTGTTACACCCTGTATAATACCTCATTTTAGTCTTCTGTACACCAGTGCGGAAGACTAAACCAACGACTCTGACCGTCCGTCTGTCTGTCTGTTATCATTTTTCAACTCAGAAACTACAGCAGCTATCGAAACGAAAACTGACATGATAACAGAACGCCATGAGTACTTTTCGACAAAAAGTATAAACTTTGACCTCGTTGAGGCAGTTCTAATTATTATTTTATTTCAAAAATATTTTACACACAATGTTTTTAGACGGAATGACACCAGAAATGCGCCCGTCCTGATAGAAATTCCCAAAAAATGAAAAACACCCCAAATAAGTGGCACCCTAATATATATATATATATATATATATAATATATATATATACACATATATATACGGTAAATATATATATATACACATATACATACATATACACATATAATACACGTATACATATATATATACATATACACATATATATATACACACACACACACATGTATATATATATATATATATATATATATATATATATACATTAGGGTGGATCGATTTTACATTTTTTTCGATTTCCATATTCTAATAGAGACAAAAACTTGCGCATGCATGAGAAAATAGCCTCTGCAAAATCTTAGCTTAATAGGTAATCATCTTCTGCCCTCGGCAGAGCGATGAAAATCATATTTTAGTAGTCAAAAACGTATTTTTAAACCCTAGCCTAGAGTCATAAAATTTTGCGTGTGTTATTTCTTGCCTAAGCAACGATATAAATGCTATGGGAAATATATAAATGCATTATTTAAGACAAAGAGCCGATCTGAAAATATGTATATTTTACACATTTTCAGATCGGCTCTTTGTCTTAAATAATGCATTTATATATTTCCCATAGCATTTATATCGTTGCTTAGGCATGAAATAACACACGCAAAATTTTATGACTCTAGGCTAGGGTTTAAAATACGTTTTTGACTACTAAAATATGATTTTCATCGCTCTGCCGGGGGCAGATGATGATTACCTATTAAGCTAAGATTTTGCAGAGGCTATTTTCTCATGCATGCGCAAGTTTTTGTCTCTATTAGAATATGGAAATCGAAAAAAATGTAAAATCGATCCACCCTAATATACATACATATATATATATATACATACACATAGTGTATATATATATATATATATATATATATATATATATATATATATACATATACAATGTTATAATGTTTCAGACCAACAAAGACCCTAGGATCCACTCATGGCTGGTCTACCTAACTCTGTTTCGTAATTGTGTATGTCCTCCGCGGTGGCGGAGGGGACCTACAATTTTACGTGGGTTCCGAACCACAAGAACATAAGAAATTTATGTAACAACTTCCTGTACACTGTGTACATTGGCAACGACCAATTTAGCAAAACTAATTAATTATCGATTTAAAACTAAAGATAGAATCTCTGGATCCAGAGGATCATGTCATAATAGACTACTATTCACAAATATGTTACACTCTATATCTATTTATAACCGACATGCAAATTAGTGATGAGTCGGTTTTTTTGTCGTTTTTTTTGTTTAAAACGAAGGTAGTCTGTTTTTTTTGTTTTTTTTTGTTTTTTATTGTTTTAAACTTATTCCATATTTTTCTTCCTTTAATCTAATAAGTATATTAGTATTACCTATAATTTACTATACTACCATGCTTATACGGTTATACGTAGTATATATAGTCATCTTTTAGAAAAATTGAATCACGCAAAAAGTATATAATAGAAAGGAAAAACAAACCCTCATTTTTATATGTATATATATTTTTTAACTAGAACATAAAACATTCTTCCTCGTTTCAAACAATATACATAATTGATTGGCAAGAGTACCAGTATATATATTCCAGATAGAAAAGGAAAATATTCACCTTTTTTTTAACCTTTTTTGTTAACCTAATGTTGTTTAACCTTCATTTCCATGGAAGAATCATCACTAGATTGGGTAGAGCATATATGCTAGTTTCAATATCACAGGTACTGGTATAATATACATAATAAAAAATACATAATACTGGTATAAAACAATATATATAATTGTGATTGGCAAGAATACCAGTGTATATATATATATATATATTCCAAATAGAAAAATATAAAAAAATAAAAATATTCATCTCTTTCTTTAACCTTTAACACATGTGTATGTATATATATGGATGGGCTCGGGGGGGAAAATATGTCATCGCGGGTCTAAAGGATAGTTAAGTGGGAGATTCAAAATCCGAGGCATGGATGGGAGAGTCCTGGAAAGGTTGGACAATGGGCAGTCAGCTCCCAGTCAGTGTTCTCGCAAGTTTAACGGATCTCAAGATACAAGACTTTCAGTGCAAGAAAGAGGCCAGTTTTTTCTGTAAATAGGCTGAAAAGGACATTCTATACTGGTACCATATGGCCTATTTTATTATTTATTTATTTATTTTTATAATATATATTGCAAAAGTATACCTTATAATTAAATTGGCAATATCTATATTAATTATAAAAAAAACAAAAAACAAAACAAAAACAAAAAAACGACAAAAAAAAACAAAAAAACATGACATAAAAAAAACGGTTTTTTAACATCACTAATGCAAATATATCAGATCCAGAGAATCCAGTCAATTTCATTACGGTATCCATCAATACTAGTACCTTGTCACGAAAAATAAGTCACGGTCCATATCGATTGTGGACCAAGTCAAAATTTACAACCATATACATTACAAATATACACTTAGGAGGAAAAGTGTAGGTGTGGCTGCAAAGACTGTAGTAATGTAGAAATATGTGTGCACCCATCTTGGGTCTCCCATTTAAAGGTGTTTGTGGGGCAAGTGAAGATCATGAGTTTTTCAATACCTCACAGTACTATGGGGGCACCGCTCAGCAGAGGAATCTCTTTAAATAGGGTGTGTAATGACAGAGAGTATCCCCTAACCCAAGACGCTGCCTCCCTATATCCCACAACACTTGTGTTGAGCTGTGGGATCTATCCCCACAATGCCTTAATTTTACTACCTTAAACTATACCCTTTCTATCAACATATGCGTCTAATCGATTTTTAAACATGTTTATAGACGTGCTACTAATTACTTCTGCCGGCAAACTATTCCAGCTATTTACTATTCTATGCGTAAAAAAGTTTTTGGCAACTGCTGTCTCGAACCTTCTACTTGTCAACTTACACCCGTTATTTCTAGTCCTATTATATTGAGAAATTTCGAAAAAGCTATCTCTATCTACGTTATCGAACCCATTCATAATTTTGAAAACCTGGATTAGATCACCCCTTAACCTCCTAATCTCGAGTGTTGTCAATTTTAACTCCTTAAGCCTATCCTCGTACGACTTTGACCTAAGCGACGGAATCATCTTAGTTGCTCGTCTTTGAACTCTTTCGATTTTGTCTATATCTTTGCGCATATGCGGATTCCAAAATTGGACCGCGTACTCCAAATGGGGTCTAACTAATGATTTATAAAGTGGAACTATAATATCGCGCGATTTGAACTCAAAATTGCGAGCTATAAAACCTAACACTTTGTTCGCCTTATTCACCGCTGCTGTACTTTGTTTCGATACTTTTAAATCACTAGTGACTATAACTCCTAAATCTTTTTCCTGCTCTACGCTTGTTAAATCTTTCCCTGACATACTATACGCAAAATTACCGTTACGCGAACCTATATGCAAAATTTTGCACTTATCCACGTTAAATCTCATTTGCCATGTGACTGACCAATCAACGATTTTATTCAGATCTTCCTGAATTTTACCTCTATCTTCGTCATTAATCGCCCTACCCACCCAGCTTCGTGTCATCCGCAAACTTTGAAACTGTACCGACTAGGCCGACATCTAAATCGTTCATATATATAAGAAAAAGCAAGGGGCCCAATACAGAACCCTGAGGAACGCCACTCGCTACATTAGCCCAACACGACTCCGCTGCATCAACGACCACCCTCTGTTTCCTACCTCGCAAACCACTCTTCTAGCCAATTTATTACTAACCCCTGATTCCATGAGCCTTAGTTTTTTCAAGGAGTCTTTCGTGCGGCACGGTGTCAAAACGCTTTTTTGAAAATCTAAATACACTACATCAACCGCCCGATGTCTATCGTAAACGTCAACCACCTTTGGAAAATTCTAAAAGATTAGTAAGCAAGATTTGTTTCGCCTAAATCTGTGCTGCGTATTTCTAACTAGCTTATGGAATTCTAAGTGTTCGACTATACGATCCCTAATTATTGATTCCAGTAGCTTACCTACAACAGACGTTAAACTGATTGGCCTCATATATATACATATATATATTATTTTTTTTTATTGGGTTTGTTTAATCTCCTTCGCAACATCTAAGGTCATATGACGGAGGGGACCTACAGCTTTACGGGGATCCGAACCACGGGTCGCTACATAATCTGGGCGCGGAGGAACGTCTCCCATCCAACTACTC
>JAJOZX010004959.1:310000-337500 GCA_023014485.1 Bathynomus jamesi | reverse complement strand
AACAGTTTCTACGGCAGGAGGGACATGTTCCTCGAAGATGGACTTCATCTTAATGACGTAGGAGCTGCCCATTTAGGAAGCCTATTTCATAATACTATCTCTTCTTTTCAAGCTGCCGTAACTCGAACGGTCCCAGCGTAAATTCCATAAATTTCCACTGCGCTCGCGAAGTTGTCGCAATTACAAACAACTTGAAGGTTCTATCCTTAAATGCTCTAGCCCAGTGTTTCCCAACCGGGGTCCATATGGCTCCCTGGGGGCCATGGCACATTTGAAGGGGGCCACAAGAAAATGTTATTTTGTAAAATAGAGTTAAATCTGCATATTACCTACTGAAAATAATGCTTATGGGGGCCACAGGAAAAAAATAAGGTTCCTAAGGGGGCCATAAGCCAAAACCGGTTGGGAACCACTGCTCTAGCCTACGAAATAAAATAAACTAATTTTTTTCTTTAATTGCTTGTAAAGACTATGATATAATTGCGAAAAAATGAATCGTGGCTTAGCACTGAAACTCGTGACTTTGTAGGGGAGTATCAAATTAAAGGTTATAGACTTTTTGTTAAAAACAGAATAGGTAGGCGAGGAGGCGGTGTTATGTTGTACATCAAAGATAATATAGCGAACGTTATAGAAGTAAAGCACACAATTCCAGAACCGATAGATTCGACTATAGCAGAACTTAAATTGAACGATTTCAAACTTTTTGTTGCGGTTATATATAGGCCCCCTAATCAAACAGCTGATACGGACGAAGCGTTATATCGTGAACTAAAACGAATAATCGGTAGTGAGCAGGCTTTAGTTATGGGTGACTTTAATTGCGCTAACGTAAATTACGATACAATGCAGGGAGACGCGGAAGGTAATCGTTTAGTTAATTTTCTCGAGGATAGCTTTCTTATTCAAAAGGTTGGGGAACCTAAGAGGTTGGACAGTATTTTAGATTTAGTAATAACTACGGATGATAGGCTAATTACTGATCTTCAAATAATAGAACCGTTGGACAATAGCGATCACAATATGATAGAGTTTGTCCTCTCAGTAAGTCACTCGAAACCAGCTAACTCGACTAACATTCCTAACTTCCAGCACGCAGGCTTTAGTAAATTTCGAAATAAATTGTCACACGTCAATTGGGAAAACGTAATGGGGAACTCCAACGCAAAACTAATGTGGGAATCGTTCGAAACGGTATTTAGGACTATAAATGAGGAATGTGTACCGTACAAAATTAAGCGTGCGAAAGTAAACAACAAGCCCTTGTGGTTTACTTCTAGAGTAGGAGACATTATAAAGAGTAGAGATAGGGCTTATAGGCTACATAAGTGTGATAACGACAATTTGTGGTTACGAAACAACTACATATCTCTAAGGCGTGAAGCGAAAAGTGTAATAAAAAAGTCCAAGCGCGAATTTGAAATCTCCATAGCTCGTGACGGTAAAGAAAACCCCAAGCGATTCTTTCAATACGTCAATAATAGAAATCCAGTAAAAAGCGTCTTGGGGCCTTTGAAAAATGTAAACGGAGATCTAGTTTCTGAAAAAAAGGAAATGGCTACCTTGCTAAACGAATTTTTTACGTCAGTTTTTACTATATAAGATGTAACAAATATCCCTACGGTCACAGACATAATACCTTTTGATAATGGTAATATTTTGGATAATATAGTGGTGAGTGAAGGGGAGGTAATGCGCTATATTGATAAAATGAAAACGCCCCCTAATCAAATTTTTAATGCGTCTATTTCTGAGGGGTGCGTACCAGATAATTTCAAGTTAGCAAACGTAACACCTATCTTTAAGAAAGGCGATAAAGGTGCGGCGGGAAATTATAGGACAATCAGTTTAACGTCTGTTGTAGGTAAGCTACTGGAATCAATAATTAGGGATCGTATAGTCGAACACTTACAAGTGCATAAGCTAGTTAGAAATATGCAGCACGGATTTAGGCGAAACAAATCTTGCTTAACTAATCTTTTATAATTTTTCCAAAGCGTGGTTGACGTTTACGATAGACATCGGGCGGTTGATGTAGTGTATTTAGATTTTCAAAAAGCGTTTGACACCGTGCCGCACCAAAGACTCATTGAAAAAACTAAGGCTCATGGAATCAGGGGTGTAGTAATAAATTGGCTAGAAGAGTGGTTGCGAGGCAGGAAACAGAGGGTGGTCGTTAATGGAGCGGAGTTGTGTTGGGCTAATGTAGCGAGTGACGTTCCTCAGGGTTCTGTATTGGGCCCCTTGCTTTTTCTTATATATATTAACGATTTAGATGTCGGCCTAGTCAGTACAGTTTCAAAGTTTGCGGATGACACGAAGCTGGGTGGTAGGGCGATTAATGACGAAGATACAGGTAAAATTCAGGAACATCTGAATAAAATAGTTGATTGGTCAGTCACATGGCAAATGAGATTTAACGTTGGTAAGTGCAAAATTTTGCATATAGGTTCGCGTAACGGTAATTTTGCGTATAGTATGTCAGGGAAAGATTTAACAAGCGTAGAGCAGGAAAAAGATTTAGGGTTATAGTCACTGGTGATTTAAAAGTAGCGAAACAAATTACAGCAGCGGTCAATAAGGCGAACAAAGTGTTAGGTTTTATAGCTCGAAATTTTGAGTACAAATTGCGTGATATTATAGTTCCTCTTTATAAATCATTAGTTAGACCCCATTTGGAGTACGCGGTCCAATTTTGGAATCCGCATATGCGGAAAGATATAGACAAAATCGAAAGAGTTCAAAGACGAGCAACTAAGATGATTCCGTCGCTTAGGTCAAAGTCGTACGAGGATAGGCTTAAGGAGTTAAAATTGACAACACTCGAGACTAGGAGGTTAAGGGGTTATCTAATCCAGGTTTTCAAAATTAAGAATGGGTTCGATAACGTAAATAGAGATAGCTTTTTCGAAATATCTCAATATAATAGGACTAGAAATAACGGGTGTAAGTTGACAAGTAGAAGGTTCGAGACAGCAGTTGCGAAAAACTTTTTTACGCATAGAATAGTAAATAGCTGGAATAGTTTGCCGGTAGAAGTAATTAGTAGCACGTCTATAAACATGTTTAAAAATCGATTAGACGCATATGTTGACAAAAAGGGTATAGTTTAAGGTAGTAAAATTAAGGCTTTGTGGGGAAAGATCCCACACCTCAACACAAGTGTTGTGGGATATAGGGAGGAAGCGTCTTAGGTTAGGCGATACTCTCTGTCCTTACACACCCCATTTAAAGAGATTCCTCTGCCGAGAGGTGCCCCCCATAGTACTGTGAGGTATTGAAAAACTCATGATGTTCACTTGGCCCACAAACACCTTTAAATGGGAGACCCAAAATGGGTGCACACACATTTCTACATTACTGTACAGTCTTTACAGCCACACCTACACTTTTCCTCCTAAGTGTATATATTGTAATGTATATGATTGTTAATTTTGACTTGGTCCGCAATCGATATGGACCGTGACTTGATGGATACCGTAATGAAATTGACTGGATTCTTTGGATCTGATATATTTGCATGTCCGTTAATAAATAGATATAGAGTGTAACATATTTGTGGATAGTAGTCTATTATGACTTGATCCTCTGGATCCCGAGATTCTATCTTTAGTTTTAAATCGATAATTAATTAGTTTTAAATTGATAATTATTTACTTTCGTAAAATTGTTCGTTGCCAATTTACCGGCAGTTTTTACATAAATTTCTTATGTTCTTGTGGTTCGGAACCCACGTAAAATTGTAGGTCCCCTCCGCCACCACGGAGGACATACACAATACACGATTACGAACACAGTTAGGTAGACCAGCCATGAGTGGATCCTAGGGTCTTTGTTGGTCTGAAACATTATAACATTATTATAACATTATATATATACATATACATATATATTTCTAGTCCTATTATATTGAGATATTTCGAAAAAGCTATCTCTATCTACGTTATCGAACCCATTCATAATTTTGAAAACCTGGATTAGATCACCCCTTAACCTCCTAGTCTCGAGTGTTGTCAATTTTAACTCCTTAAGCCTATCCTCGTACGACTTTGACCTAAGCGACGGAATCATCTTAGTTGCTCGTCTTTGAACTCTTTCGATTTTGTCTATATCTTTCCGCATATGCGGATTCCAAAATGTGTGTATATATGTGTGTATATATATGTTATAATAATGTTATAATGTTTCAGACCAACAAAGACCCTAGGATCCACTCATGGCTGGTCTACCTAACTGTGTTCGTAATCGTGTATTGTTTATGTCCTCCGTGGTGGCGGAGGGGACCTACAATTTTACGTGGGTTCCGAACCACAAGAACATAAGAAATTTATGTAAAAACTGCCAGTAAATTGGCAACGACCAATTTTTACGAAACTAAATAATTATCAATTTAAAACTAATTAATTATCGATTTAAAACTAAAGATAGAATCTCTGGATCCAGAGGATCAAGTCATAATAGACTACTATCCACAAATATGTTACACTCTATCTATTTATAACGGACATGCAAATATATCAGATCCAAAGAATCCAGTCAATTTCATTACGGTATCCATCAAGTCACGGTCCATATCGATTGCGGACCAAGTCAAAATTTACAATCATATACATTACAATATATACACTTACGAGAAAAGTGTAGGTGTGGCTGTAAAGACTGTACAGTAATGTAGAAATGTGTGTGCACCCATTTGGGTCTCCCATTTAAAGGTGTTTGTGGGGCAAGTGAAGATCATGAGTTTTTCAATACCTCACAGTACTATGGGGGGCACCGCTCGGCAGAGGAATCTCTTTAAATGGGGTGTGTAAGGACAGAGAGTATCCCCTAACCCAAGACGCTGCCTCCCTATATCCCACAACACTTGTGTTGAGCTGTGGGATCTATCCCCACAAAGCCTTAATTTTACTACCTTAAACTATACCCTTTCTATCAACATATGCGTCTAATCGATTTTTAAACATGTTTATAGACGTGCTACTAATTACTTCTACCGGCAAACTATTACCTATGCGTAAAAAAGTTTTTCGCAACTGCTGTCTCGAACCTTCTACTTGTCAACTTACACCCGTTATTTCTAGTCCTATTATATTGAGATATTTCGAAAAAGCTATCTCTATCTACGTTATCGAACCCATTCATAATTTTGAAAACCTGGATTAGATCACCCCTTAACCTCCTAGTCTCGAGTGTTGTCAATTTTAACTCCTTAAGCCTATCCTCGTACGACTTTGACCTAAGCGACGGAATCATCTTAGTTGCTCGTCTTTGAACTCTTTCGATTTTGTCTATATCTTTGCGCATATGCGGATTCCAAAATTGGACAGCGTACTCCAAATGGGGTCTAACTAATGATTTATAAAGTGGAACTATAATATCACGCGATTTGTACTCAAAATTTCGAGCTATAAAACCTAACACTTTGTTTCGCTACTTTTAAATCACCAGTGACTAAACTCCTAAATCTTTTTCCTGCTCTACGCTTGTTAAATCTTTCCCTGACATACTATACGCAATATTACCGTTGCGCGAACCTATATGCAAAATTTTGCACTTATCAACGTTAAATCTCATTTGCCATGTGACTGACCAATCAACGATTTTATTCAGATCTTCCTGAATTTTACCTCTATCTTCGTCATTCATCGCCCTACCACCCAGCTTCGTGTCATCCACAAACTTTGAAACTGTACTGACTAGGCCGACATCTAAATCGTTAATATATATAAGAAAAAGCAAGGGGCCCAATACAGAACCCTGAGGAACTCCACTCGCTACATTAGCCCAACACGACTCCGCTCCATCAACGACCACCCTCTGTTTCCTGCCTCGCAACCACTCTTCTAGCCAATTTATTACTACACCCCTGATTCCATGAGCCTTAGTTTTTTCAATGAGTCTTTTGTGCGGCACGGTGTCAAACGCTTTTTGAAAATCTAAATACACTACATCAACCGCCCGATGTCTATCGTAAACGTCAACCACGCTTTGGAAAAATTCTAAAAGATTAGTTAAGCAAGATTTGTTTCGCCTAAATCCGTGCTGCGTATTTCTAACTAGCTTATGAATTCTAAGTGTTCGACTATACGATCCCTAATTATTGATTCCAGTAGCTTACCTACAACAGACGTTAAACTGATTGGCCTATAATTTCCCGCCGCACCTTTATCGCCTTTCTTAAAGATAGGTGTTACGTTTGCTAACTTGAAATTATCTGGTACGCACCCCTCAGAAATAGACGCATTAAAAATCTTTGTTAGCGGCACAACAATGCTATCTTTTAATTCTTTTAGTTGTATGGGATATATGGAATCCGGCCCGGTGATTTACGCGTTTTCATTTTATCAATATAGCGCATTACCTCCCCTTCACTAACGACAATATTATCCAAAATATTACCATTATCAAAAGGTATTATGTCTATGACCGTAGGGATATTCGTTACATCTTCTATAGTAAAAACTGACGTAAAAAATTCGTTTAGCAAGGTAGCCATTTCCTTGTTTTCAGAAACTAGATCTCCGTTTACATTTTTCAATGGACCCAAGACACTTTTTACTGGATTTCTATTATTGACGTATTAAAAGAATCGCTTGGGGTTTTCTTTACCGTCACGAGCTATGGAGATTTCAAATTCGCGCTTGGACTTTTTTATTACACTTTTCGCTTCACGCCTCAGAGATATGTAGTTGTTTCGTAACAACAAATTGTCTTTATCGCACTTATGTTGCCTATAAGCCCTATCTCTACTCTTTATAATGTCTCCTACTCTAGAAGTAAACCACAAGGGCTTGTTGTTTACTTTCGCACGCTTAGTTTTGTACGGTACACATTCCTCATTTATAGTCCTAAATACTGTTTCGAACGATTCCCACATTAGTTTTGCGTTGGAGTTCCCCATCACGTTTTCCCAATTGAAGTGACAATTTATCTCGAAATTTACAAGTCTGCGTGCTGGAAGTTAGGAATTTTAGTCGTTAGTTGGTTTCGAGTGACTTACTGAGAGGACAAACTTTACCATATTGTGATCGCTATTGCTTAACGGTTCTATTACTTGAAGATCAATAATTAGCCTATCATCCGTAGTTATTACTAAATCTAAAATACTGTCCAACCTCGTAGGTTCCCCAACCTTTTGAATAAGAAAGCTATCCTCGAGAAAATTAACTAAACGATTACCTTCCGCGTCTCCCTGCATTGTATCGTAATTCACGTTGGCGCAATTAAAGTCACCCATAACTAAAGCCGATTATTCTCTTTGGTTCACGATATAACGCTTCGTCCGTATCAGCTGTTTGATTAGGGGGCCTATATATAACCGCAACAAGTTTGAAGTCGTTTAATTTAAGTTCTGCTATAGTCGCATCTATCGGTTCTGGAATTGAGTGCTTTACTTCTATAACGTTCGCAATATTATTTTTGATATACAACATAACACCGCCTCCTCGCCTACCTATTCTGTTTTTAACAAAGTCTATAACCTTTAATTTGATACTCACCTACAAAGTCACGTGTTTCAGTGCTAATCCACGATTCGTTTATCGCAATTAAATCATAGTCTTTCCAAGCAATTAAAGAAAAAAATTCATTTATTTTATTTCGTAGGCTACGAGCATTTAAGGATAGAACCTTCAAATTATTTGTAATTACGACACCTTCGCGAGCGCAGGGGAAATTTGTATTTACGCTGGGACCGTTCGAGTTACGGCAGCCTGAAAAGAATACAGTATTATGAAATAGTCTTCCTAAACGCGCAGCTCCTACGTCATTAAGATGAAGTCCATCTTCGAGGAACAAGTCTCTCCTGCCGCAGAAACTGTTCCAAAAATTCGCGTAATGCACTCCTTCCTGTTGGCAGAGAGACTTTAGGTTATTGTTAATATAGGTCGCCTTGCTGTAGAAATCGTTACGTTGGATAATTCGAGGAAGTATACCTGTTAAGACAATCTCATTAGTTTTCTCCTTTAGTCGCTCTATTAAGTCCCTGTACCTAGCCAGCAGTTCTTCCGATCTAGAATTTAAAACGTTATTAGTACCGACATGAATAACATACGTTGTGTCCTCGGAGGTACCGTCTGTAAAATGGTCAACACTATTAGTTATATCCTCCACCCTTGCACCAGGGTAGCAGTAACGGCGCCTACGACGAGAGTTTCTCCCACAGAATTCCTCGAGCTGCCCTCGAACAATGGAATCGCCAACGAGTCGTATTTCCGGTTCATCAGCATCTTCGAAACCTAAAACAGAAAACTTATTGCTTGTTATTACTGGTAGACAAGTCTTTGCTTTTCGCAATGGCTCCATTTCGCACTCGAACGAAGGGTTGGGAACTAGGGGAAGAGAGAGGACTATTAATACTATTTATATTATTAGTAGAAACTGAGGCAGGAGGGGTCGTAACTGGAGTCTCAAGGGAATCCAATTTTGCCATCAGAAGCATCACGCTTTCTTGAAGCCTCACCCTGGCCTCCCTCTCACGGTCTAATTCGTTCCTCAGGACTTCCATGCTTGAGCACCACCTGCAAACTAGCTGTTCATTATTATTAGCCATTATAAACGCGTAAGCGGCAAATTTCCCTTCACAGCGACTGCAAGTACTTGACGGGGGTGCCATGCTTTTAATTAGTTAAAAAACAAAAAAACACAAAACGAGCGTTTGTAAATTAATAAATTACAACGTAGGTCTACCGCGTGCTTATTGTGCCGTCACTTGCGAAAACCCGCAAAACTGTTCTTGTAACACAATTTTATGCTAAATGAATATATAATTAAGCTACCGACGAAAGAAATGTTAAAGAAAAAGTATTAAATGAAACTTATCTGGTCGCTGTTTACCGACTTCATCCCTTTTTTCCCACGGTAGGTGACCCTTTTGGAGGTCAGGTAGTGTGTGAAGGAAAAATGAACCTTAAGAAACCACGTTTCTGATAGATTTGAAAAACAACAGGCAAACCAAGGGAATTTCAACCTTATGAAACCTAGTGTAGTAATAGATTCGGGAACAAACAAGGCAATAGCCTTGGTTTAGTTCAGTAATATAGTAATGAATAAATTCAATAAATGAAATATTTTCGTTAATGAATGATTAGTAACACGAAGTAATTTAGTTAAGAATGCACCAAACACTTTTTTTTTTAAAGACACTTCAACGAAAACCACTTATTCACTTGGTAACACTTGACACTCGATAAAACACGTCTGTTCACAAGGAAAGACAGATCACATATATATATATAATGAATAAAACCACGAAGGAAAGGAAACACAGAATGGTGCTCAAGCGCTTTCGTCTAATGACATCCTCAGGAACACTGAAGTACATAGAGTTACAGCCTATATATAAGTTACAGAAAAAAATAAAAAAATAAAAAATATATATATATATATATATATATATATATATTAGTGATGGATCGAATAACCGCAACCACAACCGCAACCGCACTACAACCGCACAAAAATTCACAACCGCAACCGCCGTTCCATAAGTGCGGTTGCGGTTGTAAAAGCTTAGTTAATTTTAATTTTAGGTTAATTAGAAATATTTCTTTTTTTAAAAAGAAAATGATGGGTCTCCTTATGCGTGCTTAAACGTGACGTCATACGGCTGCCGTAGTAAAATTGGTTTAAACTGCGCTCTAAGTTATTACTCTGTGAGCTCCATGAAGTAACATTTATTTTTATTTAATTTTCTTCAAACTAAAATCGCCTTTAGTACAATAGTCAATAAAGCTTATTCCTGCTCGACGGACGGACCTATTCTTTCATAATAGCTATATAAGTTTAGAATATACTTCATTTAAATAGTATTTATTTAGTAAATACCTTATGTTGAACACAAGTTTTGCAACACACAAATAGCGGTAGCGGTGTATTGCAAAACTTGTGTTCAACATAAGGTATTTACTAAATAAATACTATTTAGTATATATTATGTACCAAGTGTGGCTAAATCGCACTATAGTGGCTAAATCCAGTTAATAAATACGCATTTTTCCTAGTATATGATAACCGCAACCGCAACCGCGGTTGGAAAAAATTCGACAACCGCAACCGCGGTTGTGAAAAACCGACCACTCGATCCATCACTAATATATATATATATATATATATTATATATATATATATACAATAAACGGAGGAATGAAATTTAAAAAAAAAAAATATATATTAAAAATTAAAAGATTGTGGGAGGGACATACAACTTTGTAAGGAAACACTATCGATTTTTAGCACAAAATCAAACTACCGATTTTTAGCACAAGATTAAATTGTTTCCAACTAATGTTAAAAAAAAAAAAAAAAAAAAAAAATTTATACTGGAAATCTGCCCGGGTTTTATCACTCTACCCATCTTGTATATAAAAATAAATTGAAAATAAAAGTTATTAGAGTGGCATACAAGTTTACCAAAGACTTAGCGTTCTACACCTTCTTATCTAAATCTTTTCTGAAGGAATTCAAAACAACAGGATCGAGTTGAAAAAGACCTTTGCTTATGTTGAAGTTATTTGAAAGTTGTATAATGGCAGACTCAAGAATATTTCTATTAACAATGTTGCCAGAGTGAAATAAAACTGAAGCATTATTCCAATCAATACAGTGGGATAACTCTGACAAATGGACAAAAAGGGCACTGGACGACTGTCCTGTTCTAACGGAATATTGATGCTGTTTTATACGTGTGTGCAAATCCTTTCCCGTCTGACCTATGTGAAAGGAATCACATTGTTTACAACCAATTTTATAGATAATGCCTGAATTATTGGTAGGGCTATTTTTTACTACGATATTTTTCACAATATTGTTATATGAAAATACTACATTAATATCCAAAAGTTTAAGTACATTAGCAATGCCTAAAAAGCCCGGGAAAAATGGAAGTACTAAAATATTTTTTGACAAAGTACGAGTGTTATTATTGCCCCGATAGAAAGTTCGTTTTGCCTTGCTGAGACAAGATTCCATAAACGCAGATGGATAACACAGATCACTCCCAATACCGTTGATTTTTTCTAATTCGGTATCGATGTATTCCGGACTGGCGATCCTAAGGGCGCGGAGAAACATTGATGAAAAAATGGCCTTCTTAGTGGGGGGTGTCATGTCCCGAGTAAAAGTGTACGTAGGACAAATTGTTTTTTTTTTCCGATAGATTCTGAACTTAAAACCTGGGCTTTCCCTATGTACACGCACATCCAAAAACGGAATTGATGTGCGTGTACATAGGGAAAGCCCAGGTTTTAAGTTCAGTATCTATCGGAAAAAAACAAACAATTTGTCCTACGTACACTTTTACTCTGGACATGACACCCCAACTAAGAAGGCCATTTTTTCTTCAATGTTTCTCCGCGCCCTTAGGATCGCCAGTCCGGAATACATCGATGCCGAATTAGAAAAAAATAAAATAAACGGTATTGGAAGTGTTCTGTGTTATCCATCTGCGTTTATGGAATCTTGTCTCAACAAGGCAAAACGAACTTTCTATCGGGGCAATAATAACACTCGTACTTTGTCAAAAAATATTTTAGTACTTCCATTTTTCCCGGGCTTTTTAGGCATTGCTAATGTACTTAAACTTTCGGATATTAATGTAGTATTTTCATATAACAATATTGTGAAAAATATCGTAGTAAAAAATAGCCCTACCAATAATTCAGGCATTATCTATAAAATTGGTTGTAAACAATGTGATTCCTTTTACATAGGTCAGACGGGAAAGGATTTGCACACACGTATAAAACAGCATCAATATTCCGTTAGAACAGGACAGTCGTCCAGTGCCCTTTATGTCCATTTGTCAGAGTTATCCCACTGTATTGATTGGAATAATGCTTGTTTTATTTCACTCTGGCAACATTGTTAATAGAAATATTCTTGAGTCTGCCATTATCCAACTTTCAAATAACTTCAACATAAGCAAAGGTCTTTTTCAACTCGATCCTGTTGTTTTGAATTCCTTCAAAAAAGATTTAGATAAGAAGGGTAGAACGCTAAATCTTTGGTAAACTTGTATGCCACTCTAATAACTTTTATTTTTCAATTTATTTTTATATACAAGATGGGTAGAGTGATAAAACCCGGACAGATTTCCAGTATAAATTTGTATTTTTTTTTTAACATTGGTTGGAAACAATTAATTTAATCTTGTGCTAAAAATCGGTAGTTTGATCTTGTGCTAAAAATCGATAGTGTTTCCTTACAAAGTTGTATGTCCCTCCCACAGTCTTAATTTTTAATAATTTTTTTTTTTTTAATTTCATTTCTCCGTTTATTGTATATGTACACTTTAACAGCTGATAGCTCAATTGATGTTTCTTTCTTTCCAAGTTAAACCCATTAGAATTAATAATGGCAGTCAGACTAAGCTTTGAACAAAGGAAATTCATTCTAAAATGCTACTGGAAGTGTGAAAACGCAGTTGAAGTGCAAAGACAGTTTAGGAGGGAGTTTCAAACAGATCCACCAACGCGACTTACCATCACTCGAATTAGAGATAAGTTTGAAGCCGATGGAACTGTTCAGAATGTCCACAAGAAGCGTTCCGGAAGACCACGGACATCGACAAGCCCCACAAAGCAAGAAAGAGTACTGGAAACGTATCACCAAAGTCCAAGAAAATCTGTGCGGCAAGCGAGTCGTGAGGTAGGAATTTCAGAATCGTCTGTCCAACGCATTTTGAAGCGCTGTCAATGGAAAAGTTACATTCCAAGATTAGTCCATGCTATTAATGAAGATGATCCGGACCGAAAAGTGGAGTATTGCGAGTTGTACTTGGCACGATGTGGATGTGGATTGGACGAAGGGGTTTCGTAGAATACCCTCCGCGTTCACCAGACCTCACACCACTAGACTTTTTTTTATGGGGATACTTAAAAGAAAAAGTCTACGCTATAAAACCTGCAACAGTCGCTGAATTGAGAGCAGCCATTGAACGAGAATGCACACAAATACCAAACGAAATGTTTCGTGATGTTTGCGATTCCATTGCTTCGCGTTATCAGCAGTGCCTGGACCAGAACGGACGTCAGTTTGAAAACAGGCGTTGACAAAACAATTAAATAATGTCTGTAGATTCTATTACATTTTGAAAATGAAATGTATTTTAATAAACACTGCCTTTATAATTATTTAAAGTGTGTATACATTTTTTTGGGACGCCCTGTATATATATATATATATATATATATATATATATATATATATATATATATGTGTGTGTATATATATATGTATATATATATATATGAAAATTATTTCACGAAACACGTTAAAAATATTTGAATAAAACCACGAAGGGAAAAGAAACACAAAGTGGTGCTCAAGCGCTTTCGTCTAATGACATCCTCAGGAACACTGGAGTGAAATAAGAGCAAGACAATATATAGGTTACAAAAATTATATATATATATATATATATATAATTATATATATATTTATATATATATATAATTTTTTATATATATATATATATATATATATATATATATATATATATCAGTGGCGTGCGGTCCATGGAAGCAAGGGAAGCAATGCTTCCCTATTCAAAGAAAGAAGAAAATGCTGTATTATACTTTAAAGTTTAAACAGTTCAATATGTGTTAATATTTGTACAAAATCATTTTATTATACTATTTATAGCATTTGATTGGTAATCAGGTGGATACATAGTATATACATTGGTTGCCGTTCGTGCAAAAACCTTTAAGAAAGCCGACGCAAAAAATCTCGAGTTGGACAACAATTGACGAAATGCATCCTTTTTCCCAATGACTTTCGCTTTTTTTTTACTGTTACAAATTGTTTCTTTCCATTCTAAAACTCATTTAATGTTTAATAATGTAGTATTTATTGAATACAACAAGTTTCATATATAGTTTTTCTACTAAAAAATTCCATGGCCATGTTAAGCGAAAAAGAATATATATCTATCGTTATTTTATCCTTCCCTATGTCAAAAAGGAAGCAATTTAGAAATCGCTGTCCAGATCTTATAGTTAATTTTCTTGAAATATCTGGCAACTTTACGTGCTGTCTGCTGTCATTCTCTCATTTAAAGCGAATACGTAACTACGCTAGAAATGCGTAAGGGTAAGAAAGGCTTGCAAGTTTAGCTTTAATCTCAATTGAGAAAAAGCTTCTTAAGGATATGAAAACCGATGCCTTTTACGAAGAAATAATAGATATATTTAATAAAAAAGAAAGAAGAATAGAATTAACCTATAAGTAAAGTAAGTAGATGATTATATGTGTTTTGTTTTTATTATATACGAGTATTTTAAAGTTTTATTTTTTTTTATATAATCTTTGTTGTTTTTGCTTGAATTGCTTCCCCTTGACGAAAAAATCACCACACGCCACTGATATATATATATTTTTTTTTTTTTTTTTTTTTTTAGTTCGGGAAGAACCGATTCGCCTCTATTTAAAGGGCATATCTCAGCGGAAAAACAAAGAAAAAGTGAGAGGAAAGACAGAGGAAAAAGAAAGGGTGGAGGGGACAGTCGAAGTGGAAAAAGACCAAGGATGACAAGGACTGCAGGGTCGAGCCCATCATCCTTGGGTGCTAGGGCCGGAGGGCGCACGTGAAACCTCCAGGAACAAGCACGTACAAACAAGCACAAAGAGCACTCAAGAGCACGAGCTTAGAACCCCCTTGCGGGGATATATATATATATATATAGAAACGACGTAAGTATAGAGGAGCGTTCTGCACACGAGGAAGAGAAATAACGAACAAATGAAAAATGAGGTGAACCGCCCGGGCGGTTCACCTCATTTTTCATTTGTTCGTTATTTCTCTTCCTCGTGTGCAGAACGCTCCTCTATACTTACGTCGTTTCTATACATTAATACACTGCGTGGCCATTGCAGTTAAATGTGTATATATATATATATATATATATTTTTTTTTAAGTTCGGGAAGAACCGATTCGCCTCTATTTAAAAGGGCATATCTCGGTGGAAAAACAACGAAAAAGTGAGAGGAAAGACAGAGGAAAAAGAAAGGGTGGAGGGGACAGTCGAAGTGGAAAAAGACCAAGGATGACAAGGACTGCAGGGTCGAGCCCCATCATCCTTGGGTGCTAGGGCCGGGAGGGCGCACGTGAAACCTCCAGGAACAAGCACGTACAAACGAGCACAAAGAGCACTCAAGAGCACGAGCTTAGAACCCCCTTGCGGGGATATATATATATATATAGTAAGTATAGAAAAAAATTGTGGGAGGAGCAAACACATTTGTATGGAAAAATGACACTTATAGCACTTTGCCCGAAATTCAACATAAATTCAAATGGTAAACAGGTCACAAAAGAATAAAGAAATAAAAATAAATATAAATATAAATTAGAAAAAGTACAAAATAATGCCTTAGTGATATATACGTCACAGCCGAAATAACCATAAAGAAATAAACCAACAGCTAAAAAAACAAAAATTATAAAAATTATAAGTGGAGTCTACAAATTCAAGCTCAAAAGGAAGTACGCTCTCAACAATTAAACAAAAGGGGAAAAGGGACTCTCTAATAACTAGCAGTAAGTGACTGTGTTTTTAACCCAGTGAGAAGTAAACGCCGTAAATTAAGCTGGGTCAGACAAATTAGGCCCACATTGTGGTCTAAGACCTAGCATTAACTCGTAGCTTAACAAAGGTGAAGGTAGATTGCCCTAACCTAATTTGGTGAGGAATCCTACTGTGGACCTCAATTTATCTGCCCGCTCTGGACCATTTCCGGAATCTCTAGGCTGACCCCTACAAGGTTAGACTTAATCTACTCTATAGTTAGACTGGAGATATTAGGGGTGGGTTAATTGGGGACCAATTCATAGAGCATTTTTCACAATATTGTTAATAGAAATATTCTTGAGTCTGCTATAATTCAACTTACAAATAACTTTAACATGAGTAAAGGTCTGTTTCAACTCGATCCCGTTGCTCTGAATTCCTTCAGAATCAATTTAAACAAAACGGGCAGATTGCTAAACCTTTGGTAAAAATTTGTTTTTGTCTCTTTTGCCTTATAAATCTGTGTTTCTCTTACAATTTTATTTTTCAATTTATTGTTGTATGCGTATTTCTTATATATATGTATTAGGGTGTGACAGTTGCCCCAACTTTGTCCTACAATGCTGTTCAAAATTTTGGTGTTGCATATTGACATAAAAAATACCCACGTGCAATTTTTTGAAGATTCAAGCATATTCGAGTGAGCACCAGCAATTTGAAAAATAGCGATTTTGCTTATACGGCATACGCGCCTATATATGAGATTACACAACCATCATAAGGGATATTAACACAAATCATTTGCCTGTCTTAATTAAAAGCTGTTATCACTAACACAAAAAAGTTAATCATTCTTATTCTCTCATGGTACATTAAGGGGTTTTATCATATATTCACAAGGTATTATTTCTCTAGAGCAAGAAACCATGATTTCTGTTCGGAAACAGATGATCGTTTGCGCTGATTAGGAACGCGGAGTCTGTCATTTTCAACTACTTGAATGACTTCTTGAAAGCGCTCCTCATCCCTGGCAACATTAAGAAAGTCATGGCAAAGTTTTACACCACGCTCTGCAGCCTCATTGACGACCTGAAGCTTGTCCACAACCCGTTTCATGTTCAGGTAGTCGTCATGATCCGCCCATTCACTGGCTGGACTGTGGAGAAACTGATAGGGCATGCCTAAAATGGTGAAGAACCGGCTTGAGTCAGGCCCAATTAGGTCCACCAGGGCAGTGCCACTTTCTGGGACAGGGGGAAGATATGGCTTTCCATAGCCCCCATGATTGAGCCCAACTCTCTTAGTAACTTCAGTGCCTTCATGGCAAAGAAGGGCCTTCCTCATCTCCTCTTTTGTCCTTTCTTGTACTTGGGACGAGAACAAAGCCAGTGGGGCCAACTCCTCAGTTAGGTACCAAGTGTGTCTACCGAGTGTTCACACTCCCAATCGACCAGAAGTTGTTTGGTTGCTGTTGATATCAAGTCTCCTTGAACCAGGCCAGCTTTTTGAGTCAAATGCGGAAGAGGTGGGACTCCAAAAAGCTTTGTGCCATTGACACCAGACACAAGAATGGGCAGGCGGTCATCAGTGCCTTTGGAATCCAGCGTGTCCATAAGTTTACCATCCCAGTGCACCAGTACTTTGTCTGATGGTTGCCATTCATCCATGATTTTTAAACTTATTTCTGACACGATGGAAGCTCGGTATCGGTGGGCCGTCCTTGCATTTAGACTCAGCTTTGATGTATCTCCACCACATGCAGATACAAGGGAGTACACAATTGCACTCAGCTGGGTCGGCGAGATGTTGTTTCGAACACTGCATGAAACAAGTTCTGCCGACTTCAGAATATCATGGGGCCACAAAAATTGAAACTCCCTCTTTCACTGTTCTCCGATGTTTTCTCTTTGGTTCAGCAGTGCTGGCCTCATCAATGTCATCGTCCTCATCAGAGCTAATAGGTGAATCAATATCAGCCTGTACATTCTCAGCATGATCATATTGCTCTCTCTCTTGTCGCTTCTCTTCTCGCATCTGCCTTTTCTGTCGCTTCTGAACCTTTTCTGTGAGTACTTTGTTTACCCCAGAGTAGGTAGCTACTCTGTCACTTAGCATGCTTTTCATAAAGAGTACGTCAGTATCGATGGCATCTTGTTCGGCCTGAGTTTTCCCCTTTTTCGCAGCCGCCCTGTCTTTCAACACTGTGTTCTTATAAAATTTCATCGTCAGGCTCAATTCTGATTTAAACTTCATAATTCCAGGATCATCAGCCCGTCTTCTATCCTCATTCTTTTTCATAAGCATCATGTAGTCATTGTCATAGTAAGTTTTAATCACTCGGCCAATATTGTTCCTGCCTGTAATGGTCGGTACATTCGCCTTCTGGTAATGCAAAAGCACATTGTCAATGGTGGCAGATAAAGCCTGGTCCCAATGCATATCCCGAAGGTTTGCTAACAGACATAGTAAGACCTGCCTATTAGTTGGCAGTTTGCAGCCCTTTATTTCCTTTTCTTCTTGGGGTACGGTGCCCAATAACATTCTGACATACTCATCATCTTGCCGTGTATCCATGATTAAATTCTCTATTCACATCAAATCACTGTCAAGGGAAAAGAAAAGAGCATCATTAAAATTAAATGCAACAAAATAATACGTGGAAAATTTGTGGGTCAGCGTTCCAGACCCGGAAATGAAAATCTGATAAAATGTGCTATTTTCACACTTATTTATGAAGTTCATAAGCTGAAATAGCAATACTTGCTGGTACGACGGTGCTAGCTCAAACATGCACCGATCTCCAAGAAAATTTACAGGGGTGTTTCCTAGATAAATACACAACACTAAAACTTTGAACAGCATTGTAGGACCATTTTTTGATTTTTGGAGGGCAACGGTCACACCCTAATATGTATATGTATGTATATATATGTATAGGTATATATATGTATGTATTTTTATATATGTATGTATATGTATATATATTTGGTTATGCGGGTGTACATGTGTAGTTGTATTATTTGTAATTTTTCCAATTTATATTTATTTTTTATTCTTTATTCTTTTGTGACCAACGGATCTTTAAACATTAATTATAAAAACCGTAGGTAATTTGTCCCTTATATATATATATATATATATATATATATATATATATATATATATATATATATATATATATACAGTATATATATTCAGTGGTGTAGTGCTGTGGGAACGCGTGGGAACGGCGTTCCCTTACTTTTTTTGGTAGACGGAACGGCGTTCCCTCACTATTTCAAATAAATCCAAACTTACAAATCTCTAACGTCATGAAATTTTAATTTCCACCCCGAGAAGAAATATGAGAAAGAATCATTAACTGTTTCATTTCTTTTAGCTTCGACTGAGGCAATGCTAGCCTATAAAGATCTGGTGAAACAGTCACCACGGCGTACCAGTTGTTAACTTTTTTTTAGTTAATCATTCCAGTTAGCTATTTTTATTGATCGTACTGGATGTCTTATATCTAATGACACTGGAAATACTGCATCTTCAACCTTGGAATATATCCTAATATCCAGTGCATATGACCTCAAAATATCCCTGAAATTGGTCAGATTTCAAAAGATTTCCCGGGGGGCTTACAGTGCCCCCGGACCCCCAGCTGTATAGGCTCGCCGCGCTCGCCATTGTCCCCCCCGCATCTCAGTAACACTACTTTCAAAATGCGTTCCCCCACTTCTTTATTTAGCACTACACCACTGTATATATTCCTTATATATTGGGTTTATATTTCGTATATATACCTTATATACGTTGTATATATTTTTATAGTTCTTTATATATCATCTAGGCATCATTTTGTTTTCCAATTTATATTTACTTGTACTTTTTTATTCGTTTGTGACCATAGTATGTATGATTCAGACAATAACTAGAAAAACCTTTGGTAATTAATTTTTTTTTTTCCTTCTTTTTTTTTTTCCCCCTTATAAATTTGTGCCTCTTACAATTTATTTTTCAATTTATTTTTTTGGTTTATTTCTTTATTTCTTTGTGACATATATCAATTTGGCATCATCTATTAAATTGATTGTAAAAATTTTCCTTTTGAGCTTCAATTTGTAGACTCCACTTATAATTTTTATAATTTTTGTTTTTTTATCTGTTGGTTTATTTCTTTATGGTTATTTCGGCTCTGACGCATATATCACTAAGGCATTATTTTGTAATTTTTCCAATTTATATTTATATTTATTTTTATTCTTTTGTGACCTGTTTACCATTTGAATTTATGTTGAATTTCGGGCAAAGTGCTATAAGTGTCATTTTTCCATACAAATGTGTTTGCTCCTCCCGCAATTTTTTTCTATACTTACTATATATATATATATATACATAACGTAAAGAACGACGCTGTATAGGAGATATTCCGCGCAAGACGAGAGAGAACGAAACAAATGAAAAAATGAGGTAACCACCCGGGAATCGAACCCGGGATCTTCCGATTGCCGGTCAGATGCGATAACCATTACACCATGGGCCTCACTCTTCCAAATGCCGTAATTCTTCTACATACTCGCAGAAACCAATGCCCCAAGGGGGCACCTCCCGCATGCCGTAACATTATATACATTTAACTGCAAACACGCAGTATAATTAACGTAAAGAACGACGCTTGTATAGGAGATATTCCGCGCAAGGCGAGAGAGAGAGAACGAAACAAATGAAAAATGTAACCACACGGGAATCGAACCCGGGATCTTCCGATTGCCGGTCAGATGCGATAACCATTACACCACGGGCCTCACTCTTCCAAATGCCGTAATTCTTCTACATACTCGCAGAAACCAATGCCCCAAGGGGGCACCTCCCGCATGCCGTAACATTATATACATTTAACTGCAAACACGCAGTATAATTAACGTAAAGAACGACGCTTGTATAGGAGATATTCCGCGCGTGTTTGCAGTTAAATGTATATAATGTTACGGCATGCGAAGGGTGCCCCCTTGGGGCATTGGTTTCTGCGGGTATGTAGAAGAATTACGGCATTTGGAAGTGAGGCCCATGGTGTAATGGTTATCGCATCTGACCGGCAATCGGAAGATCCCGGGTTCGATTATTTGGGTGGTTACCTCATTTTTTCATTTGTTTCGGTCTCTCTCTCTCGTCTTGCGCGGAATATCTCCTATACAAGCGTCGTTCTTTACGTTAATTATACTGCGTGTTTGCAGTTAAATGTATATAATGTTACGGCATGCGGGAGGTGCCCCCTTGGGGCATTGGTTTCTGCGAGTATGTAGAAGAATTACGGCATTTGGAAGTGAGGCCCATGGTGTAATGGTTATCGCATCTGACCGGCAATCGGAAGATCCCGGGTTCGATTCCCTGGTGGTTACCTCATTTTTTCATTTGTTTCGTTCTCTCTCTCGTCTTGCGCGGAATATCTCCTATACAAGCCTCGTTCTTTACGTTAATTATACTGCGTGTTTGCAGTTAAATGTATATATATATATATATGAAAAATATATCATCATATATATATGTATATGTTTATTTTTGTAACCTATATATTGTCTTGAACTCTTCTTTCACTCCAGTGTTTCTGAGGATGTCATTAGACAAAAGCGCTTAAGCACCACTTTGTTTCTTTTCCCTTCGTGGTTTTATTCATCATATATATACATTAGGGTGGTCCAAATCCATAGGGGGAAATTTCAAAATTGTCTTAGATAGTCTCCACAAGTGTGGTTTTTGTCCATTTAGTGTCCACATGGTCTGTGCAAAATTGCAGCATGATTGGTGAATATTTAGAGGTCGCCCCACTCTGAATATATATATTATATAATGTACTTTTTCTTCCGTAGGTCCGATGGCTCAAACTCGATCAATTCCAAAAGTTTGGCTTCTAGGGATGGCAACTGGAACTTTATCCACGTCAAGGCTCCCTACATGCCTTGACGCCCTCCTCTTGGGGCAATACCACCACATCATCAATCAAAAGCAAACCACCTCCGACAGTCTGAACCAGGCATGCCAGAGGGTGATTGAAGTCTGGACCCGAGCGCGGATCCCAACTCAACGGATCGACTCCTGTGTCCGTAAGCTTTCAAAGCTTTTAGACCGCTACAAAACACTCAAGAAGCACAGGACCAGGCAACGTGCCAGCGATAGAATGAATGAAGACATCTTCAAAGCGGACATCCAGGAACTGTTTGACATCGCAACCAGTGATGCCATGAGCACAATCGTCAATGTTGAGGACCGAAATTTCCTGTCCATGCAGCGCAAGGACGTCAATTCTTGCAGCATGGCTGGCATTGATAAGGAAACAACTACACAAGAGGACAGAAAGCGATCCAGAATGGAGAAGGAGGCCAAGAGGAAGGCAAGGCATGAAGCAACACAGAAAGATTTGGAAGAAGCAGGAGTGTCATCAATTGATCTTTCCTCTTCTTCTTCTTCCCTTTTTTCGCAAGACGACGACGACTATAGACCATCGGTTCCGATTCCTTCTTCGTCTGAAGCTCCGGCACCAAAGCGTCCCAAGAACAAGGTTACGAACATTTTCCAATCTCCAGAAGTCATTGGAGCAATGGATCGCACCAATCTTTCTGACCGGAATGCTGTTTTCGTAACTGGAGCTATATTACAGGCCGCGGGGCATGATCTGTCTGGGATGACGTGCTCTCGGAGCTCTATTCATCGCTACAGAGAAAGTGGGCGAGAACAGGCAGCTCGAGAAGACCTAGAATCATTCTCTCTAGAAGACCCTGTCCTTCTCCATTGGGACGGAAAGCTTCTCCCCGGCATTGAAGGGAAGAAGACGAATGTGCATCGGATAGCAATCCTTATAACATTCAATGGACAGGAGAAGCTGCTTGGTGTCCCAAAGATGAAACAAGGAACTGGAGAAGCACAGGCCCAGGCATGCCTTCAAACTATGAAATTATGGAACATGGAACAGCATGTGAGGTGTCTCGTCTTCGATACCACTGCGTCAAACACGGGTTTACATCGCGGAGCCTGTGTCAGGATTGAAGAAGCATTGGGTCACGAGCTAGTTTGGATCGGTTGTCGACATCATATACTTGAAGTCGTACTTGCTGATGTCTTTGCCTCAATATTTGGCTCAACAGGAAGTCCTGAAACAGGCCTTTTTAAGCGATTTCAAAAGGAATGGCCATCTCTCTCCCACGAAGCATTTGTCTCAGCATCGGACAGCTTGTTCGAGAACCCTCAACTCCAAGAGATGAGAAGAGAGATGCTCACTTACTTACCTAACGCTCTTCAGGCAAGCCAACCTCGTGACGACTACAAGGAGTTCCTTGAACTATCTTTGCTCTTCCTGGGGGGAAAGACTGGTGGTCAACTCTTTATCCGAGCTCCGGGTCCCATGCACCACGCGAGATGGATGGCGAAGGCGATTTATGCGCTCAAAATCTACCTCTTTCACTATCAATTCAAGCTCACAGCACGCGAAGAACGAAACGTGACTCAGCTGGCTTTATTTGTCAGTCTGATTTACGTCAAGTACTGGCATGAAGCGCCAATGGGGGGACAAGCTCCTCTCAATGATCTCAAAATGCTGCATCTTCTGGAAAAATATCCACACGGAGGAGCTGCACAAGCGGTGAAGACAGCTCTAAGACGCCACCTGTGGTACTTGTCGGAGCATCTGATTGGACTGGCCTTCTTCGATAATAGGATCGATCCTGATACCAAAAGGAGAATGGTTCAACACCTCCAACATCCCCAAAAGAATGGCTGCCCCCGACGAATCGACATGGCGGAAGCTGGTGTTGAAAATGATGTGGCATCCTTCGTCACGAAAAGGACATTGACCCTCTTTGATGCCTTGAAAGTTGGAGGTAAGGAGGAAGCGCGCCAGTTACTTCAAAAAGATCCACGGGAATGGCCAAATGACAAGAACTACAGGGAACTTAGAGATCGCGCCTTAAAGATGAAAGTCGTCAATGATGCTGCCGAGCGAGGTATTGCTCTCGCACAATGCTACAATGACACTTTGACACGAAACGAGGACCAGAAGCAGTACCTCCTACAACTCGTAGCCGCCCACCGAAAACAGATACCAATACCATCCAAGGCGACTCTGATGCAGAAGAAATAATGAAGATACACCCATTATCATGTCCTATTGTCTTACTGTTTTCTTTCATATTCTTTGAGAACCAAAAAAAATTTAGTTATTCAGTTGTCTATATATTTTCCCAAATTTTCAAAAAGGGGGCAAGTGGGGCGACCCCTAAATATTAACCGAATAACGTGAAACTTTGCACAAATACTGTCCACACCAAGAGGCATAAAACCAACCTTGTGGAGAGAACTTAGTCGATGCTTTAACATTTTGGACCACCCTAATATATATATATATATAATCATGCGGGTTGCTTCTACAGAGCTTCAATTTAATATTTAGGAGAAATCCAATGACAAGGAGAAATGTAAATGCCATGGTCTTCTTTAATGCGCAACGTTTCGAGCAATACGCTCATCTTCAGGCTGTATAATAACAATGTGAAATTAAAATCAATAATTGAATGAAAAACAAGACAAAGAAAATTTCTATAACCTATTCATAAAGGCAAATTTTAAAAGACTGAGAAAAGAGGGTTAAATTCTGTTATACAGATTTACATATAAAATTAAGATTAAGAAGCTATTTTTAAATACATATAGTAAATGTGAAATTAATACACTGGAAAAATTAACAATAGTACACTGGAATAATGAAACTAACTAACCTTTCACTGCAATTTCCGAGGCTAAACTGATTTAAGCAGAGGCAATACGAGAAAACAAAAGATGGCGAGGGCGATTGGGGAAGGGGGGATTATAAGGAATTGGGAAGGAGGAGGGATTATAGAAAATTTAACGGGACAGCTGATGAGTCAACATTTAGCGAAGGGGTCAATGTTTTAATGTAAAGCGATTCCAGAATTCTAAGTGAATTGGGACAAGTATTACAACCAAGAATTTTAAAATTGTCTAAAGTGACATCAGTTTTACATTTTATACTGTGTTCCCGAATACTAGAAACTTCTTTAGTTTTTAAAATTTTACCTGTTCGGCCACTTATTCCCACTTAAAATTTGCCTTTATGAATAGGTTATAGAAATTTTCTTTGTCTTGTTTTTCATTCAATTATTGATTTTAATTTCACATTGTTATTATACAGCCTGAAGATGAGCGTATTGCTCGAAACGTTGCGCATTAAAGAAGACTTTTCATGGCATTTACATTTCTCCTTGTCATTGGATTTCTCCTAAATATTATATATATATGTGTACATAGTACTGTGAGGTATTGAAAAACTCATGATCTTCACTTGCCCCACAAACACCTTTAAATGGGAGACCCATAACGGGTGCACACACATTTCTACATTACAGTACAGTCTTTACAGCCACACCTACACTTTTCCTCGTAAGTGTATATATTGTAATGTATATGGTTGTAAATTTTGACTTGGTCCGCAATCGATATGGACCGTGACTTGATGGATACCGTAATGAAATTGACTGGATTCTTTTGATCTGATATATTTGCATGTCCGTTATAAATAGATATAGTGTGTAACATTTGTGGATAGTAGTCTATTATGACTTGATCCTCTGGATCCAGAGATTCTATCTTTAGTTTTAAATCGATAATTAATTAGTTTTAAATTGATAATTATTTAGTTTCGTAAAAATTGGTCGTTGCCAATTTACCGGCGGTTTTTACATAAATTTCTTATGTTCTTGTGGTTCGGAACCCACGTAAAATTGTAGGTCCCCTCCGCCACTACGGAGGACATACACAATACACGATTACGAACACAGTTAGGTAGACCAGCCATGAGTGGATCCTAGGGTCTTTGTTGGTCTGAAACATTATAACATTATAACATATATATATATATATATATATATATATATATATATATATATATATACACATATATATACATATATATATATATATATATATACACATATATACATATATATATATATATATACATATATATATATATATATAAATTATATATATACATATATATATATAATTATATATATATACATATATATATATATACATATACATACATACACATATATTATATTATGTATATATATATATACATACATATATATATATATATATATACATATATATATATAAATACATATATATATATATACATATATATATATACACGTATATGTATATATATAATATATATATATATATATATATATATATATATACATACATATATACAGGGTGTCCCGTAAGTCTGGACCCATAGGGATTTATAATATATTTTTTTATTATGTTGCAGATAAACCATGTCACTGACTAGAGAGGAGAGAGTTCAAGTTATTTTGCTGGTCGGGACCCGCAGTCACCGGGAAGTGGCCGAAGAATTCAACAATATGCATCCAGACCGCGCACCAATCACACACAGATGTGTTGGCAAGTTGATAGCCAAATTTAAGAAACTGGATCCGTAGCTGACAAGCCTCGCAGAGGACCTTCAAGGACTGTTACGGAAGACGAAACCAGTACCAATGTGTTGGCTAGCTTCGCTGTCAGTCCCAAGAAGTCACTTCGACGTATGTCCAGCGAAACTGGGACTATTTTGTAATTTTATTAATTTTGCCCTATGGGTCCAGACTTACGGGACACCCTGTATATACATATATACATACATATATATATATATATATATATACATATATATATATATATAGATACATATATATATATATATATAGATATACATATATATACATAATTTAGTGTGGACCAAAAAAATGAAGGTTTAAAAATCTTTGTTCCACATGAGTAATGTTATTCCTTTTGCTTACCTTAATCAAATTACAAAATTTGAAACCTCTACGTCAAGTTTTAGGGGTCCCGAGAAAATTGCACTTTTCCTTTTAATGCTGAAAAAATTAGTTTTTCCTCATTTTCATAAGTTCTGCTTTATTTTTTGTTGGAAATTCTTTGCTATTCTTGAAAACTGTTTTGAGCAGGTATTGTTTGTCCTCTTCTTTAGTTGTCACTGCTTGATTAAATTTTTCAATCAATGCAACACCCCGCTCAGCTGTGTCATTTGTCACTCTAAGGGCACGAACTCTAGCACAGCCTCTTTGGTACTCAGGATCTATTCCCCATGTTGATGCAGAATTTTCAGTGAAGAGAGAATTGAGATGTAGAGCATCAAAAAGAGATTTAGTCCTTGAAGTAACAAAATCAGAAATCCTTTTTTCTTTAAAAGAAGCTAGGGTTACCTTTGCTTCTAAACGTTTCAGTCCCTTATTTCTTGGAGGCATTTTGATATTATTTCGCATTTGCTCATTTGTCAAGGTTGTCGTCATTAGTTGATGGTGATGATGATGATGACGATGTGAAATCATCTCTATTGGCAGGCAAGAATGATCTTTTAGATCGCTTCTGCTCTTTGAGGGCTCTTTCACACTCTAATTCTTCACGATGAAGCCTTCTTTTCTCTCTTTTTGCAAGAATTTGGTCTACTGTACCCATGCTACTTTGTGTAGGATATTCTTGCTGGTTTAAGTAGAAAAGCTTGTCTTCTTCATTTGACATCATCAAAAGGGCATTAGTGACCAATATCAAGAATTTCAGCCTTAATTTCATCTTTAAACATAGCTTCTTCAATACGGCATTTTTCCTCGGGCCTTTTTCTGTTTTTCATCAATTTATCATAACAGCTTACTAAAGAATCAATCTTTCGGATGGCACTGTCTCTACGCATTGTGGGAATCCTGGCTTTCTCCCAGTAGGTCATCACTTCATCTAAGCAAAGATTAATGGATCTTCTTCGTCCCAATTTTTCCTCTTTTTGATGGAAGAAATATGTTTGCAAAACTTGCAGTTTTGTAGGTAAGCGGCAACAAAGTATATCTTTATTTAAATGGCCAATGAGCCAAACTTTAGTTTTAGAACGAGTAGCCATTTTTAGTTTAAAAAAT
>JAJOZX010004959.1:290000-305000 GCA_023014485.1 Bathynomus jamesi | reverse complement strand
CAGCCATGAGTGGATCCTAGGGTCTTTGTTGGCCTGAAACATTATAACATATATATATACACATACATATATATCTATATATATATGTATCATATATATATATATATATATATATATATATATATATATATATACATATATATATATATATACATATATATATATACAGTGTCCGTAAAGTCATGGTGGGATTTTAAATAGCTATATTATTGCAACGAAACATGATGAGATGAAAAAAAGGCAAATTGAAGAACAACTCTAAAAGAATAACTTTATTTAACGTAGTTCGATATGGGCTCCTCTGGTAGCCCTGCAGACATCTAGGCGGTGATGTGTGTTCTTAAAGTCATGGTGGGATTTTAAATGGGTATATTATTGCAACGAAACATGATAATGAGATGAAACAATGCCAAATTTAAGAACAACTCTCAAAGTTGTATCTTGTAGTTAGTCTAGACTAAGCTTAACCTTTATCTCGTAGTTAGTCTAGGCTGTCCACATGCCTATGTTGAACATGAGCGTAATAGCCCGAAAGTTAATGTGTGGTGTGCTCTAGCACGAGATCGAGTGATTGCCCATTTTCTTCGCGGAACCCACTGTGACGTCACACAACTACCTCGCTATGTTGGAACATTTTGCAGTACCCCAATTTATTGACAATAATGTCATCTTTCAGCAAGATGGTGCTCCTCCGCACTATGCCAACGTTGTTCGAGAATTCCTTAATGAAAAATTTCCACAGAGATGGATAGGAAGAGGAGGATGGAAGCCATGGCTTCCACGCTCTCCGGACCTGACACCTTTGGACTTTTATTTGTGGGGTTACGTCAAGCAAAGCGTGTAGTGTACCCATTAGGGATATTCATCACTTGCACGAGCGAATCACGGAAGCTATCGCATCCGTCACTCCTGATGTTCTTGGGCGTGTGTGGCTGGAATTGAATCACCGCCTAGATGTCTGCAGGGCTACCAGAGGAGCCCATATCGAACTACGTTAAATAAAGTTATTCTTTTAGAGTTGTTCTTCAATTTGCCTTTTTTTTCATCTCATCATGTTTCGTTGCAATAATATAGCTATTTAAAATCCCACCATGACTTTACGGACACACTGTATATACATATATATACACATATATATATACATATACAGGGTGTTTCAGGAGGAAAGGTCAATACTTCGGGAAGTGATAGTATCGGTCATTGTGAGAAAAAAAGTTCATATGAACATGTGTGTAATTCTGAATGGTTACGGAGATAGAGCTGTTTGAATCTGATGCGCGCGCAGCTCTTCCTTCCCCTATAACCTTGAACCATGTAAGCTGTAATGTAAGCATGTAACATAAGCCAATCGAGAGCTGACTGTTGTGAGTGACATTGTTTGGTGTTTCAAGCAGTGTTAAGAATGCCACACACCTTCACACATGCCGAATATGCAGATATGGAGTATGTCTACGGTTTTTGCGATGGATGTGCAACAGCTGCTGTTGCAGAATACCGTCGACGGTTTCCGAACGGCAGAATTCCGGATCGAAGTGTGTTTACCAGGGTTTTCAACACATTGCATGAGATTGGTACACTTCCGAGCGCTCATGTTTCCTCTGAACGTGAAGGTCAACAAGATGTGGATGAAGTGGAAAACATTCTTCAGTTGGAGAGCGTAGTCCTACTACTAGCTCACGAAGAATTTCTACACGTATCGGTGTACCACACACAAGAGTATGGCGAACATTACGTGAGGAAGGCTTGCATCCATATCATGTACAGCGTGTACAACACTTTCAACCAGGAGACGCTGCCATGCGACTGGAATTTTGTCATTGGGTAAATGCTAATCGCCGATTGCTTAGATTAATACTGTTCACCGATGAAGCTACTTTCACCCGTGACGGTATCAACAACACTCTTAACTCTCATCGGCGGAAGATGACGAAAATCCAAATGCCACTGACGACAGACGAAAATCCAAATGCCACAGACGAAAATCCAAATGCCACTGTGGAAACAATTTTTCAACATCGCTTCTCTGGCAATGTGTGGTGCGGTATCATCGATGATCAGCTGATTGGCGCTGTTACTTTAGAGAATCATCTTACAGGACAAAGTTACCTAGAATTTCTGCAAAATGAATTGCCAGGACTATTGGAGGATGTTTCTTTGGCTACACGCGCTGGTATGTACTTTCAGCATGACGGAGCTCCTCCACATTCTACCCGTCTGGTGATTCAATACCTAAATCAAACTTTCCCTGATCGATGGATCGGCCGCGGTGGTCCCATTCAATGGCCACCAAGGTCTCCAGACCTCTCTCCGTTAGATTATTGTTTGTGGGGGTGGATGAAAAGTCAAGTTTACAAAAGAAAGGTGGATACACGAGAGGAATTGCTCGTGCGCATTTTAGATGCTGCTGCCCGCATAAAGGAACGTTAAGATCAACTCAAGACGAACAACACGCGATCTTCGCACAGGAGTTGCAAAGTGCATTGAGGTTGACAGTGGGATTTTCGAAAACGTATTGTAAACTGTAACAAAATTGTCATGTCTGTATCTGATACCATTCAAAATGCCAATGTTTAAACATTACTGTAAATGTTAAACAGTAATTGGTTTCTCTTTCTTGATTACCATTAACAATGCTTTTGTATTTGTAGATTCAAACAGCTCTATCTCCGTAACCATTCAGAATTAGACATGTTCATATGAACTTTTTTTCTCACAATGACAGATACTATCACCTCCCGAAGTATTGACCTTTCCTCCTGAAACACCCTGTGTATATATATATATATATATATATATATATATATATATATATATATATGTATATGTATATATATATACATATATATATATACATATACACATATATATACAGTATATACACATACATGTACACATACATATACACATACATATACACATACATATACACATACATATACACATACATATACACATACATACACATACAATTATACATATATATGAAAATTATTTCACGAAAGTAACACGTGAAAAATATTATGATGAATAAAACCACGAAAGAAAGGACACACAAAAAGGTGCTCAAGCGCTTTCGTCTAATGACATCCTCAGGAACACTTAAGTACATAAAAGGTTACGGCCTATATATAGGTTACAGAAAGAAAAAAAATAAATAAATAAATAACATACATACACACAAACATACATACATATCTACACACACACACACACATATATATATATATATATATATATATATGCAATAAACGAAGTAAAAATTAAAATTAAAAATTAAAGATTAGAGGATTAACCAAGAGGCATACAGATTTGTAAGGAAAAATATCGATTTTTAGCACAAGATCAAATGAATTAAAAATACAAATTTATACTGGAAATCTACCCGGGTTTTAACACTTTGCCTTTTAGAGTCAAGATTCGATATATATCAAAATAAAATGAAGATTAAAAGTTAATAAAGTAGCGTACAAGTTTACCAAAGATTTAGCGTCCTACCCTTTTTATCTAAATTTGTTTTGAAGGAATTCAAAACAACAGGATCGAATTGAAAAAGACCTTTGCTTATGTTGAAGTTATTTGAAAGTTGGATAATGGCAGACTCAAGAATATTTCTATTGACAATGTTGCTAGAATGAAATAAAACTGAAGCATTATTCCAATCAATACAGTGGGATAACTCTGACAAATGGACAAAAAGAGCACTGGACAACTGTCCTGTTCTAACGGAATATTGATGCTGTTTTATACGTGTGTGCAAATCCTTTCCCGTCTGACCTATGTAAAAGGAATCACATTGTTTCCAGCTAATTTTATAGATAATGCCTGAATTATTGGTAGGACTATTTTTTACTATGATATTTTTCACAATATTGTTTATGAAAATACTACATTAATATCCAAAAGTTTAAGTACATTAGCAATGCCTAAAAAGCCCGGGAAAAATGGAAGTACTAAAATATTTTTTGACCATGATGAATGAGGGGGACAAGAACTTCCTTGTCGCTCAGCTCGATAATCCCACTTCCTCCAGCTTTGGCCCGATTGACAAGAAAATGGCTGACCAACAAACGAGGAGAGGATTCGTTGTGAGGCGGAGATGAACCAAGAGAAGGCCAAGCGCGAGGCGGATGCGAGATGGTCCCACGGAGAACTGGAGGCTTCTAGTTCAAGCACATCTGAATCATCAGATTCAGATACTGTAGTTTTTAAAGAGTCAGCACGAAAACGTTCCACTCCTAAGCGATTGAAGTCTGTGATCACGTCTGACATTTCCTTATCTTTGGATCGCCACAACATCAGTGACAGGAAAGGAATGGCAGTGGTCGCAGCAACTATTAAATCGCTGGGGCACAACTTGGACGAAGTGTCAATCTCACGCAGCACCATTCGTCGCGAGACAATGTACACGTGAAGCGTGTGCCGCGAAGATCAGGCCACTTTCAAGACCCATGAGCCCCTTCTCTTGCACTGGGATAGTAAGCTGCTTACAGATATCTCCCATGGGTTAGAGGTGGTGGACCGTGTGGCTGTGCTTGTAACCGGTAACGAGGAAGAGAAACTCCTTGGAGTTCCAATGGTAGCTGCTGCAACTGGAGCATCTCAGGCTCAGGCGTGCCTGAAGCTTGTGGACGACTGGTCTTTGAGGGACAACGTTCGAGGTCTTGTTTTGATACAACTGCGTCCAACACGGGACTCATGCTGGAGCTTGTACTCTCACTGAAAAGGAGTTGGGTATTGATCGCTTGCCGACACCACGTGGTAGAAGTCCTTGCTGCGGCCTTCGGTGCTTGTTTCGGAACATCCAGTCGACCTGAAATTGGCCTATTCAAGCGCTTCAAGCAGCGCTGGGTTTTCATTGATCGCAGCAAGTTCGAGAGTGCACCCGACAGCCTGTTCATTGAAACAGCAGAGCAGAGGAAGGAAATGGTCTCCTACTACAAGGAGGCTGTCAAGAAGAAGAGCCAGCGAGACGACTATGATGAACTGATGCTTCTCTGCCTCCTTTTCTTGGGAGGGAAGCTTGACGGTCCTGTGAGAATTCGAAGCCCTGGAGCCATGCACCATGCGCGATGGATGGCCAAGGCCATTTACACGCTCAAGGTGTTCCTATTCAGAGATCAATTCACCTTGCTTCAGACCGAGAAACGGAACATCGAGGAACTAAGCCTGTTTATCACGCTCCTTTACGGCCGCTACTGGAACGAGGCCAGTGTTGCATACATGGCTCCATTGAATGACCTCACTTTCTTGCGCCAGCTGAAAGATCACCCAGGAAAGACGAACGACGCGGCATTTGCCGCGATGAAGCGCCATTTGTGGTTCATTTCTGAGCACTTAATCCCCTTGGCACTCTTTGATCCTCGAGTTCACGCGTCCACGAAGGAGGATTGCTCACAACATCGTACCTGTTCCCAAAAAAGAAAGGACTCAAGCGCGTGGACGGAAAAATGTTCTCCTCGAGCAATCCCTTGGAATTCTATGCCACCAAACGTTCAGCAATCTTCTTCAACCTCGTCATGCAACACGGAAGTGAAACGGCGCAATCATTCCTGTCCAAGACACCAAATGATCGGAATACAGATCCAGCTTACCAAGGAATGAAGGAACGTGTAGAGAATGGCAGTGGTTAACGATTCCGCAGAAAGAGGAGTTGCGCTCATTAAGGCTTTCAACAGCACAATCACGAAGGATGAAGCGCAAAAGCAGTTTCTTCTCCGCGCAGTCGCTCAGCACCGCAAGGAATTCAAAGAGCTGACTAAAACTGGTCTCAGAAGACCTAAATCTTCAACTGTGTACATTATTTGTTCCGCTGTTATAATTTCATAATATATTAATATACAATATATATATATTATAGCCATAAATTGTCAAGTCATTATTATCCTTGTTGAATAAATGTTCCAGTCATAAACTGTCAAGTCATTATTCAAATTGTTTCATTTTGAGCGAGTGCATAAGAAAGTCCTAGAGCAAAGATAATTGGCACGTTTATTCTTGTGGGGGAATAGAATAAGGGCAGATGTGACCGAATTTAAAATTCCAAAAAAGCTGTTGTGGACCACCCTAATATATATATATATATATATATATATATATATATATATATTATATATATATATATATATATATATATTAGGGTGACAATAAAATCGAAAGTTGGAGTTTTTTATTGGCCATTTGTTCAATGCTGCTACTACATGAGCAAACAATGTACTGTAAATATTAGGTCATTCAGATAATATTTAAGGGTGTCTCAAGTGAGGTAAATAATTCTCCTTATAACAAAAATTAATTATTCATTACCTAGTAAAAATAAATTAATATTTTTTTTAATTAATGTAAATAAACGTTAGTTTTAGTTCATAAGGTTTAAGTGCAGGCGTACTCCAATCGTAATAAGTAAATAATATATTTACTAAATATATTCCAGGGTGTCTTTCATTCAATTGTAGACCACCCATTAATTCTTGCTTTTCCTCAAGCCATACCCTTTTTCAATGTACCAGGCTGAGACTTCCTATGATCCTCAACAACCTGCAAGAGATGTTGGCGCTGTTCTTCATTCTTCGTAATCTTTGTATTGAAGGCCTGGATCAAGGCAATTCTCCTCTCTGCCATGTCATTGACGACTTTTAGTCCTTCAACTATAGTCAAACCAGTCTTGAAATCTTCGTCGTCCGGCCAGGTCTCTGGTTCCTTGGACAAGAAACCATTAATTTTTTGAAGTTCAAAGAGAAGCTTTGATCCTTTCGAGGCAAAGTCTGAGAGCTGCTTTGTTGAAATGGAAGAAACAGCAGGTATTGGGGCTCGCTTTGGAGGATCTTCAGCAGCTTCTTTTTCGAGGATTGATCGAGCGATATTCTTTTTCGTCGTTGCATTGATACCTTTATCAAAGAGTGCGAGACCAATCAAGTACTCGCTGAGGTACCATAAGTGACGACCGAGGACACTAAGGCAGGATGCTGAGATCTTTTCATCGTGGTACTTTGCTAGGTCTTGAAGAAGCTTCAAATCGTTCGCGGGAGCAGATGAAGGACTGCTGGCCGTGAACCACGCGCTGACATATAACTCCAGGGCAAAAAATACAAATCGTTTTAAGCCAGACATTTCACGAGTTGTAAGTCTGAACTGATGGGAAAGCAGCAGGATTTTTAATGAATAAATTACTTTTGCCATCCAACGTGCTCGGTGAAGTGCTCCAGGTCGCCGAAACCTAAAGTTAGGTAAATTACCTCCAAGGATTGTAATCGACAACTCCAAGAATTCATGGTAATCATCCCTCGGCTGATGTTTTGTCAGATATAGATTCCAGCAAGCGATCAGTTCTTCTCGATTCTCATTCAGACTCGATGGAAGGTCTGACAGGGTCTTGTACTTAGCTTGGCAAATTGTATTCCACGTCTCTTTGAAGCGGGAGAATAGGAGGATATCTGGACCAGATGATGGTCCCATGCATTCCATGTACGCCTTCTCAACGACAAGTTCTAGGATGTGATGGCGACATGCAAGGTATAAGAGTCGGCGGCCGAGTTTCTGCTCCAAAATTACGCATGCCCCAGACAAGTAACCAGTATTTGAAGCTGTAGTGTATATATATTTATATACTCGTATATATATTATCATAGGAAATCAAATTCAGTTCCAAATTTATATAATTTAAACATCAAACTATGCCAACAATTAATGAAACTTTTCTAGAACAATTTCCAATAATAATATAATCAATGTATCAAAATAAAAATATTACCTTAGATATCTTAAAAGAATCGGGAGAGAACTTCTAAGCGTTGTTTTCAGTCAGGCAGTCGTATGCAAAATGAACTTGAAGCACCAAAAGCTGATCATCCAAAGATTGATACACATCATATTATTTAACGATTTATTTATGAAAATTTTAATTTAATGAAATAAATTAATCGATTTGCATAATCTATAGTATGAAATAAAGGAAACAATTCTATTAAATTATATAATACACTTGCATTCTCGAAACATTTTTGTTTTTGAAGCGTTGTCGAAACTCGTTTATTCTTGAAATTTCTTCCGCGCGACAGTTTCATTCATGTGACTCGAGGCACCCCTAAATGCTTTCCGAATTCCATGAGATTTCGTCTACGGTGTTTCCTCATAGGGTGGCAGCATTGGACAAATGGCCGGCAAATGTTTTTTGAATTTCAAATTTTATCCCTATAAGAAGTTGTCACCCTAATATATATATATATATATATATATATATATATATATATATATATATATATATATATTATATATTATATATATGTGTGTGTGTAAAAATGAACCATAAATAATTCCAATATTCCTATACTATCTTATTCTTCATGTAATTCTTGTATTCATTTATAGTTCTTGTATCCATTTTAAAAATTCATGTGTTATATGGTTCATGTATTTATATAATCCTGTATATTCTTATATATTTAACTTTATATAATGCCTATACTCATATGTATGTACGTGTGTGTGTTCATTTTTACATAAGGACCAAAATCGCCCAACGCGAGTTTGGATAAAATTTTTGATTTGTTTTCTACTTTGCCAAATAATTGGTGACCTGTTGTTTTTTAAAATCTCATAATCATTTTTTTAGATTTCGCTTAATAAGGAATCCTGCTTAAGCTTTGCAATGTTCATATTTTGTATACATTCTCTTTCGTTATAAAAGATGGGATCATGTCTTGCCTAAGCATTTAAATTGTACATCTTAAACCTTAAAATTTCACTCATATGCATATTTTAGTGTAAAGATGCATTGTCCGATTTTCACTTTTAGTTAACTTGGCAGATCATGATAACATCAGATCTGAAAAGTCGCGGTTTAAGATAAAAATAGTTTCGTCTTCAAATATTTTGTTTATTCGTTCAAGCCTTACCACAACTAAAAATTTACTTTATTTTCGAACATTGTGTAAAAATAATACAGCCTTTTTAGCATTTAATAATAATGATGTTAGCAGTTTTGGGGTATATAAACCCCAGTAAAAATCTTCCATTGTCATTCAGAAGCTAATTCAGAGGCTGAGCACTACCTGTACATTTTAGCAGTAAATTACAGTAAAAGATAGTCTTTATCTTATCCATCGAGCCTTATTCTCTTTAGAAGAACTTAGTCATTAAACTTTCCGGATACGCTATAAGAAGAGTCCGGAATCTTCAGAATTTTTAGTAAGTCTACCAGAGTCCTCCGAGCCACTATAGAAGAACTGGGAGAGTAATATAGAAGAAAACTACTGCAAGTCACACATCCGTTGCTGCCACCTAACTAGAACCCCCGTCGACTTCGAACCAACCCAGGCCATAGACGGAGGGGTTAACAGCTGGCGACCCTTGCACCAGGATCTTCACAACTGACAAGTTCTGCATTCAGGATTCTTCCAGTCTTCCAGACCCTGGAACTAGAACCAACACCCAGTTGACCGGCGTGTCACGACTTCTAGTTCGTCACATCCACCCTTGAACCGGTGCGTCACGACTCGAAGTTCTCCACGCCTAGTTTTCATCCAAGAACAAGTGGCCAGCAAGACACGTCTTCAGGACACGTCTCTAAGGATTTCGCCGTAGGAATCTTGTTAAGTACAAAACTCTTTTTTAAATAATCTCTAAACATTTGAAAAGTCAGTATTATTAACAGTTAATATTTAGTATTGAGCCAGAATTAACACAAAACACAGTGAACACTTCAGACACCAGTGATACGTTTTTTTTATTGAAAACAGTATTTTCACAGAATTATTGTCACAGAATTAAAATTCACAGTTATTGTCACTATTATAGTTAGTATAGTATAATTTTATTTAATGTACCAAGCATAGTACCAGGATAATCTTGTTTACATTTTTTTTTAATTATTTTGTTTGCAATCTTTTCAAATTTTTCCCGTTAGGCAAATTGTTGTGCATTTATTTAATGTGTATTTTTTTAGAGAGTGTAGTTAGGAAAACCCCTTAAGTGATCATTCCATAAATTAAGATCGGTCAAGCAGACCTAATTAGAACACATTAATAAGTACCTTCACATATGAGCGATTCAGACGGTGCGCTCTCTGACATCGAAAATTTACCTACACCCATTTTTCCACCTACCCCGCGCCCTTCAAACATACTCCCAAACAATGTTCCCTCTAATTTTTTTTAGTTGGTGTGCGCAAGAAATTTTCGTTGTGCCTACATTTAGATTCATGGTGAAAAATTGTGCAAACTTTTCTGAGCGCTATTATCTTCAAAATGAAATATATACAAATATTAAATACTTAAATATTATTTCCATAAGGTGATAGCTCGATCATTACGGTACTATTAAATGGATATTTAAAAACTATTTACGATATTATATATTCTTAAAAAAGAAAACATTTTATCCATTCTAAAAATATGAATAAAATAAAAAATAGTAAAATAAAATTCAACAAAATAAAGAAATAAAATAAAAACATTAATTGAAAATGACTATTTTAGTTATCATTTCTCAAAACAATTTTTAGCATTTAGCAATTTAAAATAGACTATCAAGATTAATACATGATTTTATCCATTCACAAAATAGGAATAAAATAAAAAATAATAAAATTCAATAAAATAAAATATAATCAAAATAACATTAAATGAAAGTGCCTTTCATTTAAGTATGATTATGATTTCTCCCTACGATCTTTAGCATTTGCCCATTCCAAATAAACTCTATGAAGATTAATACATCCGTCATCATTCAGGTAACTTTTAATTCGCATGAGCATGTCCAAATGATTTTCTTTCAAGCGGTTTCTTAATTTGTTCTTTATAGAATTCATTAAACTGAAATTTTTGAAATTACTTCATTTACTGTCGTGACTCATGATACGCTTCAGCCTGTGCGCATTTTATTTTGTTGTGTGCGCGCGCACACGCGCACACCTTAGAGGGAACGTTGCTCCCAAACACACACAAACTTCAGATCCAGAACAAGCCAATATGTCTCAGTCTCAAACCCCCCCCAGCATACATTAACTTAGGCAGACTAGTAAACCTTCCCCATACTGTTTTAATTTTTAAGGGGACCATAGATAATCGCTTTGTTGAACCACGCGTAAGACCTTGGATTGAATCTTTAGAGCAACATTTCTTACGCGAAAACATCACGGATGATGATATAAAAATTAGGGAAGCAAAAAGATTTATCGACCCTAAAGAAGGGAATGCTCATGACAGTCACCTACGTCTCATCAATTAGCGAAGCTACAACATGGGACGATTTTAAACAAAACTTAGAATTTTTTAAAGAAATAACACTTGCACAACCCTTAGCCACGTTAGAAGCAGTCTTCCAAGCTAAATGGAAGAGGAACACGAAGATTTAAACAATTTTATTACACGAACACAAACTCGTAGAAGCCCTCCGTGCCGCTGAAAATGCATGTGGCATAACTTTCACTTCGAAACAAAGAAATCTAATAGTAGCAACAACTATTTACCAAAACCTACCCGGAGCACCTAAAAAAAATTTTCAGGAGTTTTTAAATGTTGACAAACCTGTAAGTGTAGCCATAAACAAAACACGGGAACATTACCCCTGTACATTACATTCAACAGCAACAGCCACAACACCAACAACCCTATAAATCGAGGCCAATGCAGGGAACACCTTCCTAAAAAACAGCTGCCAGGTGTTCGAGCCGCCTATCCTTCAAAAGGTCAAGGTATTAAATCGAACAGGGATAAAAAAAACTGAAGTGGTCACCGCGGGAACCACTACCCATTACGAAGATTGGAACCTCGTAATACCACCAGTACTCGAGCCAATCTCTGAACAAGAGGAGGCCCCAGAGCCAAGCGTCCCATCAGACCCAGACCCTGGAGAAACCCCTTCGAGAGGATCACTCAGTGGAACTCCACCACCTCCTCCAACTCCACCATCTCCTCTGTCACCACCCTCACCGATTGATGATCGACGCACTGACCCTACATACCGCCCGCAAATGCATCAACCACGTGAACTAGAACCTTCACATAAGAAACGAACCCGCTCAGAATCCGAGCTTAACGGTCGACCCCCATTGCCACCAAAACGAGGCAGACCCCTTCGCCCACAAACAAGTATCCACACGGCCACCCCCAGCTCCATATAATCTTAGGCGTAGAAATGAATAAAATTGTCCCCTTTTCCAAGGAAAAGATCAGATTAGTCGCGTTCTGTTAGAAAATACCCTCGAAAATATTCAAACTACAGCACGCGTCCTATCAGAAATATTAGCCTAACCATGGATACAAACAAACTAAAAACTCTGAAAACTTTAACCAAAGTAGTAAAAGAGGACTGATAGATATAGGAGGGAAACTGTTCAAAGGTTTATTCGGATTAGCAACCGAAGATATTAAAAGAATCGAATTCAAATTGAATCTCTTCGCGCGAAATCGACAGTATAATGGACACATGTTAGAACAAACTATTAGGTCACTACACGAAAACAATCGCTTCCTCCACTCCCTTTCGGACAGATTCACATACCTTGAATCCATGTTAGCTCAATACAAAGAACACAAAAGATATCTAGAATTAATAGAGATAATGAACCTACAAGTAACCCTAATCGATAAATACTTACAACGAATAACTACGATTCATTCCAAGGTTTTGCGTGCAACCCAGCTAGCCCATGGAAAAATCACTCTTTCCACCCTAATACCATGGGAAACACTTCAGTCCTTGATTCACACCGCCCAGACACAATTAAAATTATCACCCATATTCCCACTCAACCACACTAATTACCCCCAATTTCTAGAATACACCTGGACTGTACATGGACCACGCCCCTACACATACCTCATAATTATACCATTTTTCGATGTCCTCACTTACGACGTATATAAATTTCACCCTTTCCCAACACCCTACCAAAACAACTCTAATGTCTATCGATTGTATTTACCCACCGTACCACCTTACCTTTTCCTCACCAAAGATCTGTCAACCTATTCTATAATGTCAGATAGCGACGTCCGGCATTGCCGATTCCCGCAACCAAATAAACAACTCGTTTGCCCTCCAACTCAAACCAGTTATTCTTCCAACTACTACGTCTTGCTTTATCGACTTAATTCGTGACCGGCATGCCCCGGTATGTTCATTTAAAAAATTTCATTCCCCTAAAACCATCCAACTACGAATTGGACCAGACATCTGGGTTTCTTTCGCGAACAGGAGTGCCACTACTCTCGAGTGTCCGTCAAATTATTCCCTCATCACAATCCCTATGGTTATTCGGCTACCAATTGGTTGCTCCTTGCGTTCAAAAACCCTCCAAATATACAACCCGTACAAGGTTACCTTTAATAACTCGTACCCCTTCCCGTCGCAAATTAAATTTAAACCCGTCATAGAGATCTTAAATCTCTCCATAAAACCTGTAACCATCCTACCCGAGCTACATGCCCCTGAATGGAATGATCAATTGAGTCGGTTTAAAATTTCGGATAACCAAAACAACCTCTTACAAATATTACAACCTGTTACAATTTTCTCAACATCTGCCATTAGCATCATTATTGTATGTGCTATTATTCTCAGTATATTTGTGGTAAAAAGATCATTCTGGGAACAAAGCAAACCAAGAGACACGGAACATGAAACTATTTATGCACGACCAAGAGTGCGTACCCAGACCACGTGAACTAGACTTAACAAACCGACTTATGTTGTGTATATAAATCTGTTTACCAATAGTAAACATCGTTAGTATTAGTTAGGATGTTACATTATATTAATATCGTTCTAGAGAGGAGAGCCCTGTAAAAATGAACCATAAATAATTCCAATATTCCTATACTATCTTATTCTTCATGTAATTCTTGTATTCATTTATATAGTTCTTGTATTCATTTTAGAAAAAGTATCCATTTTAAAAATTCATGTGTTATATGATTCATGTATTTATATAATCCTGTATATTCTTATATATTTAACTTTATATAATGCCTATACTCATATGTATGTACGGTGTGTATTCAATTTCACATAAGGACCAAAATCGCCCAACGCGAGTTTGGATAAAAAAAATTATTCGTTTTCTACTTTGCCAAATAATTGGTGACCTGTTCTTTTTTAAAATCTCAATCATTTTTTTAGATTTCGCTTAATAAGGAATCCTGCTTAAGCTTTGCAATTTTCATATTTTGTATACATTCTCTTTCGTTATAAAAGATGGGATCATGTCTTGCTTAAGCATTTAAATTGTACATCTTAAACCTTAAAATTTTACTCATATGCATATTTTAGTGTAAAGATGCATAGTCCGATTTCCACTTTTAGTTAACTTGGCAGATCATGATAACATCAGATCTGAAAAGTCGCGGTTTAAGATAAAAATATGGTTTCGTCTTCAGATATTTTTACTCATTCAAGCCTTACCACAGCTAAAAATTTACTTTATTTTCGAATATTGTGCAAAAACAATAGCCTTTTTAGCATTTAATAATAATGATGTTAGCAGTTTTGGGGTATATAAACCCCAGTAAAAATCTTCCATTGTCATTCAGAAGCTAATTCAGAGGCTGAGCACTACCTGCACATTTTAGCAATAAATTACAATAAAAGTCTATCTTATCCATCGAGCCTTATTCTCTTTAGAAGAACTTAGTCATTAAACTTTCCGGATACGCTATAAGAAGAGTCCGGAATCTTCAGAATTTTTAGTGTCTACCAGAGTGCTCCGAGCCACTATAGAAGAAAACTACTGCAAGTCACACATCCGTTGCTGCCACCTAATTAAAAACCCCGTCGACTTCGAACCAACCCAAGCCATAGACGGATGGGTTAACACACATACATATATATATATATATATATATATACACACACACACACACATATATATATATATATATATACACACACATATATATATATATATGCACACACACACACATATATATATACACACACATATATATATATATACACACACACACACACATATATATAATATATACATATATATACACATATATA
>JAJOZX010004959.1:275000-280000 GCA_023014485.1 Bathynomus jamesi | reverse complement strand
GGGAAAGATTTAACAAGCGTAGAGCAGGAAAAAGATTTAGGAGTTATAGTCACTAGTGATTTAAAAGTAGCGAAACAAAGTACAGCAGCGGTCAATAGGGCGAACAAAGTGTTAGGTTTTATAGTTCGAAATTTTGAGTACAAATCGCGCGATATTATAGTTTCTTTATAAATCATTCGTTAGACCCCATTTGGAGTACGCGATCCAATTTTGGAATCCGCATATGCGCAAAGATATAGACAAAATCGAAAGAGTTCAAAGACGAGCAACTAAGATGATTCCGTCGCTTAGGTCAAAGTCGTACGAGGATAGGCTTAAGGAGTTAAAATTGACAACACTCAAGACTAGGAGGTTAAGGGGTGATCTACTCCAGGTTTTCAAAATTATGAATGGGTTCGATAACGTAGATAAAGATAACTTTTTCAAAATATCTCAATATAATAGGACTAGAAATAACGGGTGTACGTTGACAAGTAGAAGGTTCGAGACAGCAGTTGCCAAAAACGTTTTTACGCATAGAATAGTAAATAGCTGGAATAGTTTGCCGGCAGAAGTAATTAGTAGTACGTCTATAAACATGTTTAAAAATCGATTAGACGCATATGTTGATAGAAAGGGTATAGTTTAAGGTAGTAAAATTAAGGCTTTGTGGGGACAGATCCCACAGCTCAACACAAGTGTTGTGGGATATAGGGAGGCAGCGTCTTGGGTTAGGGGATACTCTCTGTCCTTACACACCCCATTTAAAGAGATTCCTCTGCCGAGCGGTGCCCCCCATAGTACTGAGGTATTGAAAAACTCATGATCTTCACTTGCCCCACAAACACCTTTAAATGGGAGACCCAAGATGGGTGCACACATTTCTACATTACTGTACAGTCTTTACAGCCACACTTACACTTTTCCTCCTAAGTGTATATATTGTAATGTATATGGTTGTAAATTTTGACTTGGTCCGCAATCGATATGGACCGTGACTTGATGGATACCGTAATGAAATTGACTGGATTCTTTGGATCTGATATATTTGCATGTCCGTTATAAATAGATATAGTGTAACATATCTGTGGATAGTAGTCTATTATGACTTGATTCTCTGGATCCAGAGATTCTATCTTTAGTTTTAAATCGATAATTAATTAGTTTTAAATTGATAATTATTTAGTTTCGTAAAAATTGGTCATTGCCAATTTACCGGCAGCTTTTACATAAATTTCTTATGTTCTTGTGGTTCGGAACCCACGTAAAATTGTAGGTCCCCTCCGCCACCACGGAGGACATACACAATACACGATTATGAACAGTTAGGTAGACCAGCCATGAGTGGATCCTAGGGTCTTTCTTGGTCTGAAACATTATTATAACATATATACCATATGTCCCACAAAAAAGTACACCCAACTTTAGATTGTACTAACTCCTCCAAAAGTTGAGATATTTTGGATCTGTTTGTTTGATTTAATATAGCAAATTATTCTTTGTTAACGTTCAAATTTATTCATGTTTAAACGATTTAGCGTTTAAGCATCTGCTTTTAACTGAAGGGTACAGCAAAATGGGTTGCGCGGAATGATAATTTCTCCCAGCCAGATAGCTCCTCTTGCTTTAACCAATGTGCTACTATTTACGTCGAAGGATATTGCAAATATTTTTTTTAAATAATTCAAACTTTTGTATCTAAGATACGAGTCATACATATAAACAGTGATGGGCATCGATACATGAAAATCGCTAAAGCACCGATACATCGATACATGAAGAACGTCTTAGGCGATACCGATACGCCGATACTTTCTAGATGTCTTAAGCGATACCGATACCGATACATGCATCGCCGGTACATTTTTATAATTATTCATTTAATATGTAGGTATTAGATATTATTGTTTACAGTACCAGTAATTTGTACGCACTGTAAGTAAATCAACGACATTTTAATGGGTTTTATAGATGTAAATAAAAACAATTGCTTTATTTAATGAAAGTATGTTTTAATTTGTAGGATACATGAATGACTGAAAATATTACACTGACAATTAAAGGTAATTACTATTACCCTTCAAAAATACCAGTCTATTCCTTTTTGGAGCGTGAATGTGACCAGCCAAACTAAACAACCGTTCTACACGAGCAGAGGATGGTAGTGGTGTGTTATACTTCAGGAAGACCCGTAGAATTCCTGGGTACTGCCTCAGAGATTGGAGAGAATGACTTCCGTTACCCAGATACTGTAAAACTTCCATCTCAGTGGAATCTTAGGTTGCAGAGACATTAGTGGAAGCAGACTCATAACAGAAGAAATCATCTGCACTTCCGTCAGATGCAGCATCACTTAGTTGTTGCTGGGGGGTCTGCTCGCTGAGGCTCTTAACAGCATTAACCAACATTTCTTGAACCCTCTTTTTGACAATGTTAGTATTAAATTTGCCTTTTATTGTCATCCACTTTAACTTGAACAGAGGATTTGAAGACGATGCCAGTATTGCTGCTTTACACTCATGCGACGCATCAAGGCACAGAAACTTTTCAAATCGCTTAGTGAACCCTACTGTGACTGCATTGAGAAGTGGCTGACAATGACGCAATGCCTCCGAATTCAAACGCTCTAGCTTCTTCTCTACAGCTAACAATGTTTCTATATTATGGTTAATTAATCTCAATAACACAAGTACAAACGTGTTTAAACGTTGCGCCGTACTGTGTGACGTGACCAGTATAGTAGTACTGTCATTAAATAAATATTTAATAATATTATTATTTATGTATATTCATAAATATAACTCAGTAGTGTCATATTATAACATCTATTTAAATATTTAAAAATTCTTATTAATGTATCGAAGTATCGATTTTTTTCGATACATTTAAGAAAATTGACATTAGCGATACCGATAAATCGATACTTTTGTCAAGTAGCTAAAGCGATACCGATACAAAAGTATCGATCGATACGTATCGGCGATACATGTATCTAGATACTGCCCATCACTACATATAAATGAAGAATCTGAATTACTAAATTTATAAATAACTTTGAAACCCTTATCATGCAGTTTACACGAAGGCAGCGCGTTCTCATGGTCACAACTTATCTGCAAACTAAAAGCTTAAAACAAGTTCAGAATACCTTCGAACTGCAATTTCCGATAGAGCTTCTCCAACTAAACATACAATTTTGAAGAATGTTCGGAAATACAAAGAAGGAACGGTCCTCAATTTGAACAAAGGACGTTCAGGCCATCCGAAGACGGCAAGAACAGACAAGAACATTCAGCATGTTCGGCATTTATTAGAGAGACATCCAAAAGTGTCCACCAGGCGAAATGGTACAGAACTCTCACGCATGTCATTTCATCGAATAGTTCGTGAGGATTTGAATTTGTACCCATACAGAATGGAAATTCGACATCAACTCATTGAAGGAGATCTACCTCGCCGCCTAAGATTTGCCCAGTGGGTTCTTGAAAAACCAGAAAGATTCACGGAACAATTAGTGGTTGGAGATGAGGCGGCCTTTTTTATGAATGGTCTAGTGAACAGACAAATCTGCCGTCAGTATGCACCAAAAAATCATCCACCTGACAATCATATCTACGAAAAGAATTACTCTAGAAAAAAAACTGTCTCTCTGGGTAGGACTGTGCGGTAATGGAGCGGTAATTGGCCCGGTCTTTTACGATGGTAATCTAAATGGTGAAGCTTACCTAGAAATGATAGACCGAGAAATCCTTCCACAAATACGTATTACTTATGGAAACCGATTTAATCGTATTTGGTGGGTGCAAGACGGAGCTCCTGCTCACATGAGTTATTGTGAAGGAACGCTTGCAGGAAGTCTTCCACCAAAGAGTAATTGCTACAGGCCATGACATTGAATGGCCTCCCAGAAGCCCTGACTTGACCCCGTGTGATTACTTTTTATGGGGTCATTTGAAAAATAGAGTATTTGCATCACAACCTATCAATTTAGATGATTTGAGGACTCTCATCACAGCTGAAATCAACTAGTTAAAAGACAATCCAGATCTTATCAAAAGAGTGATGGGGAAGATGAGAGCTCGACTCCAGATTTGTATCGATAGGAATGGCAGTCATGTTGAAAGAAAACGAAACTAAGCATAACTTTTGCAATAAGGAATAAAGAAAAATCTGCTTTGTATCTTATTAAAATTATGTTAAAGTATCTATTATTATGTATTTGTCTTTTCATTACATCGATAGCACACACATTATTTTTTCACTGACCAATTTTTCGCAATCCATTTTGTGTACCCTTCAGTTAAAAGCAGATGCTTAAACACTAAATCGTTTAAACATGAATAAATTTGAACGTTAACAAAGAATAATTTGCTATATTAAATCAAACAAACAGATCCAAAATATCTCAATTTTTGGAGGAGTTAGTACAATCTAAAGTTGGGTGTACTTTTTTGTGGGACATATGGTATGTATATATATATATATATACTGGGTGATCCAGATAAATGGGACCCATAAAAAAAAGCCAAATATTCTTAATATTTAATTCCTTTCATAAAAACTATATATCATTCGAAAGAGTAGAGTTACAAGTTTATTATGAAATATTTATTTTTTTTAAAATGACTCCTTTCAAATGTGCTCCATTAGTTGCCAAGCATTCCAGTGTTCTCGCTTGTAAGTTCTGCATCACTTTTGCAAGAGTGTGCGGTGGTATGGCCTGTATCTCATTTGTGATGGCGGCCTTCAATTCTTGCAAGGTCGTTGGGTTATTTCTGTAGACCCTACTCTTTAAATATCCCCAGAGATAATAATCTAAGGGAGAAAAATCCGGAGACCTTGCGGGCCATTCAACGTCTCCAAATCTTGAGATTAACTCGCCTGGAAACGTTTGACGCAAAACTGCCATGCAGTTCCTCGTGGTATGGCAGGTAGCTCCATCTTGTTGGAACCAGTGGTTTTCTAGACAAAGATCTCTTAATTTAGGAATAAGGAAATCGGTCAACATTTTTTCGTAGCGA
>JAJOZX010004959.1:190000-267500 GCA_023014485.1 Bathynomus jamesi | reverse complement strand
ACAAGCTCCGAAGAATGATCTGGATCTTATCCAAAAGTTAAAGGACTATCATGACCAGAAAGTGGCCAAAGCAGCTCTCAAGAAATTTGAAAACCACCTATGGTACTTATCAGAAGAGCTGGTGGCCCTTGCTCTCTTCAATCAAACTGTTGCACCAGACACCAAGGGAATCATGGTCCAGTGTATGAGGGAAAAGGAGGGGTCATTAGACTTCTCAAAAAGAAGACTCAAGGAATGCAAAGCAACACTGAAATTAGACTCTTGCCACAAAGAACTCATTAAAGCTTCTTAAGGCCCTACCGATCAATATTAGTTTTATTGATGATGACCCCAGCACCTGGGAGGAGAATGAAAACTTCCAAGAAGCTAAAAGAATCATAGGAAACATCAAAGTAGTTAATGATCATGCTGAAAGGGCAGTAGCTCTCATTCAGACCTTCAGCGGAACTCTGACGAAAGGAGATCAACAACTCCAGTTTCTCTTAAGTGTGGTGGATGAGCACCGAAAGAGGTTTCCTGATTCTAACAAGTCCACAATCTTAGCTGGGCAACAATGAGTGGCCTGGTCAGCCATGATACCCCCGCCAACAAGTGGATAATACCCATATATATGGGGGGGACCCAGAAGCCATGAATGTGGACTTCTGGGGGTAGTTGAGCCACCTCTAAATATTAACCGATTGAACCCAAATTTTGCTCAGAGAAGTTTTTTGGGAAAAGGAACCTAATGAAACCCTGGGAGGAAGAATTTAAAATACTTCCATTTTGTGGACCACCCTAATATATATATATATATGCTGCTTTTTTTTTGATGATACACACCAGTATGGTGTACCAGCACCTTTTTTTCAGAGCAACAGTGACACATGTTGGAGCACCCCTCCCACATTTCAACTCTACAAAATACGTCAAGTCTTGGTTACTTACCCTAATTTTGGTGTTTTAATTTTTAATTCTTTAAAACTCAGAGTAATAAACAGTGTCTATAAATGTTAAACATTCTGATTTTTAATATGCATTTTTGATTTTTATCAACAACTTTTTTATTGAAAGTTCTACAGAAGCTAAAGCTAACAAAGACCCTAAGATCCACTCTATGGTTAGCCTGAGAGAAAGAAGAGAGAAGGGGGTTAAAAAAAGAGAATAGGGAGTTAAAAGAAGAGAATAAGGGGTTAAGTAAGTAGCAAAACCTATCAATCGTGGGTTAACATTCATTCAGAAAAAGAGAGAGAAAGACTCACCATCATCATCCACCGCCACACTTACAAACCATGCAAACACAGTCTTAACTCAAAGAAACACTGTCATACCATGCAAACTACAAACATGCCAAATGTGTGCAGCTGCAGCTGCTGGGGAATATGGTATTTCTAGATTGTGTCATAGGCCTTTTCCAGGTCATAAAAGATGCATAAAAGGTGTTGTTTGGAAGCAAAGGCTTCACAAACTGAGGACTCAAGCCACAGTAATGCGTCAGTGATAGAACGCATTCTGCAGAAACCAGACTGAGTCAGGGACAGGAGCAGGGCCATTTCTAGCCATTATGGGGCCCTAAGCACGTAAGCAGTATACCCATTTGAGGCCTCACCCCTCCATCCACCAACTCATGCCTTACTACATCACCTCAGCACACACATACAAAAAATGGCTGTTAATAAAAAACAATTATGAAAATTTTAATGAAACATTTATGTCCAAAACAACAAATATGTACTTTCAGAAGACAAACAGAAAAAATACTCCATGAAATTCCTGAAATTATTAGCTTATACATTATTTAGAATAAATGACAGAACCGTGTATAAAAAAAAATGCAATTATCAACTACCAAACAATTACTAACTCTACGATACAATCGTGTAATAGCTAACAGTTAAACAGAACAGTTTGTATCTTCAAAATTTTTGCCTCCTAGATTTTTTCTGGGCAAAATCATCAATAACATCATCATATGAAATCTCCCTGCCAATGTCCTGGTTGATGCTTATGATGCCAAGGCCACTGAGGTGATCCTGCCCCATTCATGATCTGAGGTAGTTCTTGATTAGCTTCATCTTAGAGAAGCTCCTCTCGGCTGACGCTACTGTCACAGGTAGAATGCAGGCAATTCTTAGTGCAACCCAGAGATTGGGGTATAGTTCCTCCAGTTGCTTCTGATGAATGAAGGAGAAGCTCCAATGCAGTCATGTTGTGTGAAGGTAAAGTCAGCAAGTTCTTAATTTCAAGGGCCAGTTCTCTTCCATCAATGTCAGAGTCAGCTCCAGAGCTCAGTATCTTAGAGAGCTTTTCACACTTGCAAGACAAGTCTTCTTTGTTCATTGTGGTGAAGTTTAGGAGAACCCCAAATATGTCCCTCACATCATCTAATGTTTTGAATCTCTCATTTATTGACCCGATGGCACAATCCAGCCTCTTTAAGGCTTCTGTAAATGGTTCATCAGGAGCTTCGTAAGCAAAGTGCTTTTTTGTGGATCTGAGCCTCTTCTCCTTCAGCAGAGCCTCCACATTCATTTCCTCACATATGTCCCTAGCTACGACTTGTGCTGCAACAAAACCTGTGTTTCTGTAGCTGGTGAGTCTTTTGTTTTTGTGAGGAGGTTGACTACCACATCAAACTGCATTGTAGGAGACTGCAGAAGTTTGCTCACATGGTTAACTGCATGAAGAATGTCATACCATATTACTGTGCAAATCTGAAAGCGATAAGACCCTACCTCCTCTGCAAGTGCTTGTGCTTCAGTCCTGGCTATGGCATCTGTGGCATTGTTTCTGACTTCCAACAGGGCCTCTCTGATGTTGTGGCTCTGGTATCACACAGCCTCAATGCTCTTAAGCTGGCTCTCCCACCTGGTTTCACTCCAAGACTTGAGTGTTATGTTCACGTGCTTCTTTAGGATTGTCCATTTCTGTGTAGCTGCTGCAAAAAGGTTGTACAATTTTTGTACATTGCCAAAGAAGCTGATAGCATCTGTGGAAGCTTTAGCTGCATCAGCCACTACAAGATTCAGAGTGTGAGGCTGTGAGCCCCACATGGAACATAGAGTGCATGACAGTTCTTCTAATAACGTTGCCTGAACACCTTTGTTCTTGCCCTTCATGTTCGCTCCATTGTCATATGACTGTCCTCTGCAGTCATCAAAGTGAATATTCAGTTCATCTAGTCTCTTCAGAATCAGAACTGATAAACCCAGGCCTGTACTTTCTGAAGCCTCAAGAAAGCCTAAGAAGTATTCTTTTATTTCTGGTACTTCACCCATTTTAACAGTTCTGATAATAATCGACATCTGTTCTTGGTGGCTTATGTCTGGAGTGCAGTCTAAAATGAGTGAGTAATATTTAGCTTGTTTTATTTCTGTAACAATGGCATCCAAGATCTTCCCACTAATGGACCCAATGAGCTCATTTTGAATGATGTTTCCTAGGTAACTTGAATGACTATATTGGCCACTTTCAAATCTGCTGATGTGTTGTTTCATCACTGGATCAAATTTGGCAAGTAGCTCAACCACCTTCAAGAAGTTGCCATTGTCTCAATTGTACAATGTAGAGGAAGACCCCCTGAAAGCAAGGTTTCTCTCTGCCAGTGATTCGATTATACTTACAAGACGTGTGAGAACATCTCACCAGTGTCTTCACTCTATCTCCATTAATGACATTTCAGTTTGGTCAATGGTCCTCCCAATTTTTAGCCGCAGTTCCAGATCCTTCCATGTTGCCATGTTATCTGCATGTTCTGGACTATTTTCATGGCCTTTCAGAAGCGAACCAATGTTTATCCAGTCTGAAAGTCCATCTGTAATTAGTTTGTACGACTTCCTTGAAAACAACTCGCAGCAGAAGCAATAAAGAGCATCATTCCTTCTAGAGTACATCAGCCAGCTTCGCTTTATTTTTTCCCCATTAATTAATGTTCTGTACATGTAATGGTGATGAAAGCTTCTACCATCCTCTCTTTTAGGGAATGTGAAATCTGGACTGATTTAAAATGGTCCTCAAGACACCAGATCTGTCTTCAAGGCATCTGACAGGACAACTGGCCAGTCATACGGATCAAGTGGTGGAGCAGATCTTGGTTCTTGTTGCTCAGTAGAAATGCTGTGTGTGGTGTTTGAAGCTGAACAGAAGATGGGCCACTTGTTGGTTCATCAGGCTCTACTTCTACTGGTGTTTGAGGTTGCATAGACTAGAGCAGTGGTTCCCAACCTGGGGTCCACGAAGGTAGTACTGGGGGTCCGTGAGCTTTCAATATTTCGAGAGGCTCCAATGGAAATCACATTTACCCACGATAAGGGCGCTTAGGCTAAAATTTCAAGTTTCCTTGCTCTTGGCTGGAATTATTAATACTTTTTTAATACGCTGTATTTTAATTGCATACTCACTTATATGTCCTTTATTTGATAGAGAAAATGAGAAAACGAGTTAATTATTAGTAAATAAAAAGTTTGTTTGGTAGACGGAATCTTTCAAAAACATGGGGTCTGTGGGAAAAAAATTAAAATAAAAGGGGTCCTTTGTGGTGAAAAGGTTGGGAACCACTGGACTAGAGGATGGTCCTGCTGTTGGCTCATGATGCTCATCAGGCTTTGCTGAGGATGGCTTTTCCAAATATTTCAGTAGTGCTCCTTAGAACATAACATTACATATTCTGTTAATTTTTGCTAAAATACTCTTTCTTATCTTGTTTGATAATTGATCTGTGAACAGAATTTGAGGTGATGTGATCCATTAAATTTCACATTTCGAAATATTATAAATATTACAGAGACTAGCTTACTCTACACGATTCCTGAGCACTTGCCTAGCTTGATGGTCTACCTAACCTAGTTGCCTGAACTGTAATCATAAGAATATACAAGTGGCACATCTCACCTGTGCTACTGGAAAGCTTCTCCTCCTCTATTTTCTTCTTTTTCCGTTTTTCAGCTCCTGATGGATAATGTTGTTTCATTTTTGAAGATGCACGAAGTCATATCTAGTTAACCACAACTAATCTGCTAAATAATAATAATCATAATAATAATAATAATGTTGTTTTACAATACTAGAACAATTAAGCAATTAGGAAAGTATAAGCATATAGTAAGAATAAAGTTAATTAATATAGAAATAAGACCTTAAATAGTTATTTACACATAACGACCAAAATGTTTTGTTTTTCTCCATTTTATCACATTTGTCTTGTGCAAAAACTTTAATTAATACGACAATAATAATAATAATAATAATGATAATAATAATAATGATAATAACTTCAGCTATATTCCTATTCTTGCCCACTGAGCTATGACCTGGGAGCCTGTCTAGGGGCCCCCTAATAGCAGCGGGGCCCTAAGCAGCCACTTAGTCTGCTTATGCCAGGAAACAGTCCTGGACAGGAGACTGTTTCTTTCCAGGTGGTACATTAGCCAGACATTTACCATTTTTTCTGTAACCTTACAGAGGGACAATGTGAGGGCAATGGAGAGGAAGCTGGTCAGAAGGGAGTTATCCTTACCCAGCTTAAGGATGGGGATCACTATTGCCAACCACCATCTGTCCAGGAAGACCCTTTCCTGCCAAATTCTATTGAAAAGGTCAAGCATGAACACCATCGTCCCATCAGGAAGGTGGTGCAACATGGCATAGGGGGTGTCATCGTGTCCTGGAGAGGTGTCACTGCACCCTCTCAGAGCCTCTCGCATCTCATACTAAAAATGTTTTAACTCTCCCCTCCATGAGAAATAAAATTAAAATAAATTCCTGACACCAGCACTGCACTGTGCAGCATGGGGAGACTGGAGAATGTACATCTCTCCTGGATATCCCAGCAAAGGTTTCTGCAAATGTGCCAGCCAGTCCCGACAAAGGAGGCCCATGAATCATGGCATGTGGTCTTCAGGACCCACCTATAGTCAGACCTGGCCCTACAAAATTCTACTTTTAAAAAGTCCTTGTGTCTGTAGACATGATAGCACGTAGCAGCTCGCCTGTATGCTCCACATGCCACAGCACACTCCTGTTTCCACCAGCGAACAGGGCATTGCGAAAATGTTCCAGATGTGCTCAGTATACTCTGGAGAGTGGCTGTGATGAGGTTATCCGTGAAATACTTCACAGCCTCATCAACTGTGGGAAAGTTGTCCACCCGCAGGGGTAAGGTGCCCAACTCAGAAAACTGGTACCAGTCAGCCCTGTCCAGGTACCACTTTGGGAGTTGGGAAACTGGTGGACTTCCCGCAGCACTTACAATCATGAGTGGAGAAGTGATCACTGCCATGAAGGTCAGCAGCCACCTCCCATTGAAAATTAAGAGCAATGTCTGGGGTGCATACGGTATCTACTGCAGTGTAGTCCTGTCTGAATATGGAAGTGCATAGGGTCACTAGTGTTTAAAATATAAAGCTCCCAATCATCAAAAATAAAGGCAAGGTGGTCACCCCTGGGGTTAGTGGTGACATCTCCCCACAGAGAATGACAGCAATTCAGATCACCAAGGATAATGCAGGGGCGTGGGAGCTGGCGTAATAGCCCCTCAAGATCACCAGATTGCACAATGATGTTAGGAGGCAAGTACAGGGAATACTCTGTGTACCAATGTGTCAGAAAACATCTCCCAGCAACAACCTGTAGTGGAGGCCTGATGGGTAAGGTGGTGAAAGGAACATCTCGGCAGTGAAGGATGGCAGCCACCATGATGTCCAATGGCTGGATCTGAAGTTGAGTGGAGAATGGTGTACCCACTAGGGAAGGTGTTCTTAACCTTTTTAGGCTGCAATCCAAATTCTGGTCTCAGGGCTAGCTTGGTGACCAATGCCTTCAAACAGTTCACTCGTAATAGATAATAAAATAAATAATAATGGTAAAACGGTTAGGGATACAGGCATACCCCAATTTATGAAGCCCCAGTTTACGAAAATTCACAGTTACAAAAAAAAAAATTCTGTACCAAACCTCGTTTTAGAGAGCTTTCCCTGCAGTTACAAAAATTTTTTGGACAAATTTAGAAAGTGAGTAGATGTTCGCTGAAGTTGATATTAACATTCACTAATCACTTTTCATATAAAAATATAAGTATATTACACATTTAATCACAATTTAATTTCTCGCAAAATTTGTCTGTTTATACATATTGTGTGAAGATTTTGCTGATGTTTATCTCATACAGCATACTTACTATTACATGTAGTATACTTACAATTACGCGTCTTTCTGTTTAAATATTTATACACATGGGTCATTCTCTGTCAGATCAACCAGTGCCTAACACCCTCATCTCTCAGATTTTGCTGAAATTTGGTTTATAGGGAGTTTGTGGGCCCTGAATCCATTTCTGAAATTATAAGGTCAATCCGACCAACGGTTCAAGAGATATGACCTCGGGAAATTTGAGGTCACTTGCGAGGTCACTAACATTTGGCGACCCATAACTTGGGTAATAATGGTCACAATTATATAAAAGTATATATATTTAGAATCAGAAAACGACAAGGAATCCAAATATGCAAGTTTTAGAACTCTAGGTTGAAAAATAAAAAAGTTACACTGTAACCAAAATTTGAGGTCACGATTTGACCTCTGGGGTATCAAATGAGAATTTTTTTTTTAAATGTAAAAAATGAAGGCATAGGCATTGGCTATTAGAATCAGCAAAAAAAAGTTTGTTTATGTTAGTATTTTTCATGTAACTAACATATAAGTGAACACCATATTCATAAGTTGTGCGTCAATTCTACCTATTTTTTCACACTTAAGCTCATAATTTGACCTATAGAAATTAAAATTACATTTTTTTATAGATATAAAAACAAAGGCAAAAAATGTAAAATTGTATTTCACTGCTAATCTACACTGGCAATAATAGTTATAATAGTGAAAGGGGAAGACCTACTTAGAGGATTCATGTGCTAGCCTAATACAATTTTTGCATGCTCGATGCTCTCATCAATTTCTTTTTGTGGAAAAATGTATTGAATTCTGCTGCCTCCTCTTAGGGTAGGACAACTCATTACAGTTAATATATGATGTCCTGGCACTGCACATGAATCCTTGTTTGATGGATAATAATATGCACTTGATCCTGATGACCCAGAGGGATGTAGAAAGTTCACAGTGAAATCATCAAACTCTTCACAATATTCCTCCACAATTCCATACCAAACTTGCATGTCATAAATGCAGCCAACATACTCTCCTGGTTTGACACATTTTAGGTTACCAAGCATTGCAGGTTCATTAGTAAAATGACTTTTCCTTATTCTTTTCTTTTCTCCAATGCCACTTGAAATGGGATACACCATCAGTTCTTCCTTGTTTAGGGGAACAAATCTATGATATTTCTGAGTTCCAGGAATAGCCCTACTATCCTTGAATCGATGTTCCAACCGTTCTTCTGCATCTTTCAAATCAGCTGTAGTTACAAAGAAAAAATTTATCTTCTTGCTCAAGTTTTCTTCACAAAACTGAAACATGTGTTCTGGTGTAAGAATTTGCCTCTCTGTAGTTCTCTGCAAACTGGCACGAGCAGTAGCTCTTTTCACTGTTCCTCCAATCCCATCACATGCATTTTTGCCATGGGATGTAGCAAAGAAGTGCCATTCACAAGACAGACCAAAATCCTCTTCATGGTAACAGAGATTTGTGAAGTTGTATCTGTTCTTATATTGGCCAGCACATCCATCTGAGAAATAGTGCACCTTCTTCAATTGTGGGCATCTGAATTTAACATATGTCATAAGCTTCAATATGAATGAGTAAACCATTATAGTGTTGTGTTTTAGTGATGCAGATAAGAAACAGACACTAAAATGGCTAAGTTCCTGGTCTGCAGATGATCTATAATAGATGACAAAAGGGTGAACTGTACACTGTGAATTGTCCCAGTGAAACCCTTGGGCAGCATCCTGGACAATGAAAGAATAATTCTCAGAGAAATCACCTACTATAACTACCTCGCTCTGAGGTGGTAGTGTTTCTTTCAACTGCTTGAAGTACTGTGATTGTTGCTGAGCAACAAAGTGATGACGAACCATGCGGGATATTTTCATGCTTAGGGATGATAAGTATTCATGAAGTGGCTCCACCTTATCAACCATTGTACAACGGTCAACAGTCACCCATTGCTTGTAAGATATTTCATTTGGAGCTGATTTCACACTGTCAAGTAACTCAAGAAAATCCAGGACACCCTCTTCTCTTGGGCAATCATTGCAAAGTTGCATCATGCAAGTCTCTCTTTCTGTACTGCAGACACTGTAATCCATAAGATCCTTGTATGAAAGACCTCTTTCTCCCAATGCAGCCAGCTGCAATTTTGGATTTTGATGGTATGTGCAGACACAGACAGAATGAGTCCCACCACTACCGGCAAGCACACAATATGATGGCCGTAATTTTGCAAATGTGGAAAATCCTATTTTGGGATTCTTTTCATCATTTTTATATAGTTCAAACATCTCTCTTAAATTCCCGAGGACCAATCGTTTTTGCACCTTCATTGCACCTTCAGCACTGATAACTTTCACGCAATCCTTTTGGCCAGGACACATACGACTAACCTCTTCTGACTCATAGAATCTTCTAACTATATCTTTGTGTTCTTCAGATATCACTTTTCCTTTGCTCATTAGTGGAATCTTCGGAAGGATTCCATGTTCTGATTTAAGTGAACGGCTTCTTTTCACCATGTATGTTGTAGTTTGAAAGAAACTAGCTGTTTTTTCAATTGTGTATGGTGAGAGTGTCAATATTTGTAGTTTGTGATGGTGACATTTGCTCTCCAGGAATGACTGTTTCAATTCATTCATTAATTTGTCTAGATGTTTTTCAGATTTAGTTTCAGGTTTTGAAGTATCACTTACCTCCTCGGTAATTTGAACACCATAACTGAGTTCTAGCCTCTCCTTCAGGTGTTTCTGAGCAGATGATAGCTTACCACGAGCCTTGCGCTTTTTCTGGCTTAATGACAGCCCTTCTGAAAAGAACAGAAAAAAAGGTTTCACACACCTGAATATTAGTAATTAAATATTAATTATAGTACCTTAAATGCTATATAATTGGCTATATAGTAGATCAAACAGACCTTGTAGTAAAGTATAAGTTATTATATTAATTTATTACTTACTTTTTTTAACTGGTGTTTGGTCCAGAAATGCTAGAACTGGTTCAACTGAAGTTGAAGGATTTTCCTTTATCAAGCAATCACTGTCATTGTCCAGATCTTGAATTGAAGAGATGTTACTCAAGCCACTGATAGTAGATGATTCATTTGAATCCTGCTCAGACTCGTTTTTTCAGTGGTACTAAGTATAGTGGGGTTTTTCATTATCAGTGTCCAGCAGTTCACACACAACAATGAGTCTTTTTTCACTCTTCCAGCACATTTTTCAACAAGTACATCAGTCACTTTTCTAAGATTGATTGTTATGCGTTTCTTGTGTTTTTGAATAGGGTCCTGGCAGTATTTCAAGTGCCGAACCATTGTATTTTGATCTGTAAAGATATAGGATTTACAATTAGGTAATATATATTTTTTAGAAAATATATAGCTATACACACTTAATATTTTAGGCCTTGATAGTCTCTGAGGCTCATTAAAACACCATACCCACCAGCCACCCAGTGCTGGCTGGAACTGTACTAACCTGTAGACAAGGAATTTTGCAACTATCTGTGTTGATTCTGCACTTAGACAAGTAGCAACATGTTTCAACAGGTTTGTTTAGGCTACATGTGAGCTTAGTCTTCCCCTTTCACTATTATAACTATTATTGCCAGTGTAGATTAGCAGTGAAATACAATTTTTATTAAATTCTTGGAGCTTGAGGTCAAATTGATAGCTAAGATATAAAAATTCCTTGAAATGACAAGCAATTTATAAATATGGTGTTCACTTATAAGTTAGTTACATGAAAAGTACCAACATAAACAAACTTTTTATGATTGTTTCTATTAGTCAAGAACTCTGACTTTGTTTTTTATATCTATAAAAAATGTAATTTTAATTTCTATAGGTCAAATTATGAGCTTAAGTGTGAAAAAAGGTAGAATTGACGCACAACTTATGAATATGGTGTTCACTTATATGTTAGTTACATGAAAAATACTAACATAAACAAACTTTTTTTTGCTGATTCTAATAGCCAATGCCTATGCCTTCATTTTTTACATTTAAAAAAAAAATTCTCATTTGATACCCCAGAGGTCAAATCGTGACCTCAAATTTTGGTTACAGTGTAACTTTTTTATTTTTCAACCTAGAGTTCTAAAACTTGCATATTTGGATTCCTTGTCGTTTTCTGATTCTAAATATATATACTTTTATATAATTATGACAATTATTACCCGTTATGGCTCGCCAAATGTTAGTAACCTCGCGAGTGACCTCAAATTGCCCGAGGTCATATCTCTTGAACCGTTGGTCGGATTGACCTTATAATTTCAGAAATGGGTTCAGGGCTCACAAACTCCCTATAAACCAAATTTCAGCAAAATATGAGAGATGAGGGTGTTAATTTCAATTTTTTTTGGTTGATCTGACAGAGAATGACCCACATGTTCTACTTAAAATATATAATTTTATGTAACTATTGTTATTTTATTATGTTCTGGGTGGGATTTTTAGGGGGACTGGAATGTATCTTGTCATTTATAATGGGAGTCAATGGGAAAATCCTCCCCAATTTATGAAAGGTTTTTCAGGAACCTAACCCTTTCATAAAATGGGATAGTCCTGTAACATAAATAAATGATAAATGACAATTTAACCACATTTGGGTTGCAACCCAGAGGTTGAGAACCCCTGCCCTAGGGGCAGGATAACCCTTGTCTCCCACCATCATCATCTGCAGGCACACACAAACTGGGAATACCTGGTCTAGGAGTAGCAGAAGCTCCTGCCAGTTGGCCCGTAAACCATGACAATTACACTGAAGGACCTTGAAAATTCTAGGTGGGTTCATTTCTGGAAAGGCCCTTGAAGAGGGCCTTTCCAGAATTGATCTTACCCTTGCCTTTAGAGGCAAGTGGTATCTTGGAGATGGAGAAGCATTTTGTTGTATCTGGGTCCTTCCCCAGACCAGAGGCCAATGTTGGAGTCATGGGCTTGGGTGATCCAGATTTGGGGGGCCTGTAGGGGCCCAAGGGCACCCATACAGAGCCATCACCAGTGGGGATGCTACAGGACCTTGATCCCGTGGCCAAGGGGCCTCTGCTATCAGTCAGAATGGACTTCTCCAGTTTGTACTGGTCACAATCTCTGGAGGATGCAGGATGGTCCCCATGGCAGTGGAGGCACGAGGCTGGACTCCCGCAATCCACACTCTCATGCCCACACTTCCCACAATTTACAAACACAACAGGGAGGCCCTTCTGTAAGTGGCAGTAGAAGTGGCTGACATAGCCATATGCCTGGCAGTGGAAACATCATTTAGGGTTGGGGACATATGGCTTCACAGGGTGTCAAAGCCATGCCACCTTTATGACTTCAGGCAAGTCAAACCTATGAAAGGGTATGAGTAGTGTTGGGGTTGGGGTAATAACACCATCCACTTTCTTTTGGAAGTGTTCTACTTTCAGAACATGCTGGTCCTTCAACTCCCTGATGGGTCATTCCATGTCAAATCAGACACACAAGGGCAAACAAAATGTCACCCATCTCCGATTTTGTTTATACTTGGTACACTTAAGGACCCTTATGAGAAATGTAGATACCCAAAATTTCACACCTCTGTGACCTCAGAGTGCCGAGATATGAGGTCACAAAAGTTGACCTTTTGACTAGATTTTTTTGAAATTTAATATATCTAAATTGTCATATCTCGGCTTCTACTTGACCAATTTACTTCATTTTGGTGTCATTTTAAAGGTTGAAAGGAGTAGAATCTTTTGTCTATCTTGAAATATATCCCATAAATGATTCACAAAAATGTTATAGAAGTTGGAAATATTTGAACTTTAGTAAAAAAAAAAAAATATCTCCAATTTTTAAAATTTTTTGTCTCAAGATACCTCTATCCAAGCACAATATTGTGTAAAAATTTCATTATTCTCTGGCAAATACTTTAGAAAATATAGCACTTTCAGTATGATGAATTTCTAAAAAAAAATAAAAAATGACAGAAAATGAAAAATCGTTGCTATTCCTATGGAATGATGTGGAGTAACTTTTATTTTTGAAAGTATAGCACTATGACAAATAAAACTAATTGAGAGCTGTAAATTTGACACGTCCTATTAGGTATACCTATTTTTGTATCTGTTATTTGTATGCAAACATTAACTCCTAGTACAAATAACTGTTTTATGTGTACATGTACTTTTTTCTTTTTTGGAGATCTTTTAGGAAACTATAAAATAAATCATCTATATGTAATATATTCAGAAATTTCTAGCCAGGTACCTATTCTATTTCAATTAGGAAATTTTGAAATGGATTCGCTTAATTTAAAAAGAAAATGTGCTGAGCCTTTCAATTAGGGGGGGACAGAAATGGTGACCCCCAGTTTTCTGGTCTTTAAAAGTTGCTATCATACAAAAGAAGTAAAATGAACCATGTTTCACAAATATCTGATGTCATTAACCCCACTGTACATGCCCTCTGAAGTTTTGCTGATACAGTCAACCCTCGCTATAACGGACCCCGTTAGAGCGGATATCGGATAAACCGGACACACCACTGGCGATGTTAACCAGGAAAGAAGAAGCGTGTGACCCTGTCGGTGACCCAGAAGCTGGAATTAATCAAGAAGTTAGAGGCGGGTGCTTCAGTGGCCAAGGTGTGCGCGGAGTAGCTATGGCGTGAAAAAGCAAACTGTTTCCGACATTCGTAAGGCGAAGGACAAGCTAACTTTTATATTTTTATTATATTTCAGTATTTTCTGTATCATTTATCATGTATCATGTTCAGCAGACAGTGCACAGTACTGTATATAGTATCTCCATTACCGTATCGTATACGTATACTGTAGGTTACCAGTACCGTCGGTTATATCGGACAATCGGCTATAACGGACACCTTTTCCCCCCTATTAGTCCGTTATAACGAGGGTTGACTGTATTAACAATGAAAATTATATATTAGCCACTTCATCTGGTTTTGTTAAAAAAAAATATTAAATTGCTATGACATCAATATTCATATCATAAATTCAGTTAACTGAATTGTTTGCTGATGCTAAATAACAATATTAGCCACAAAAACTGATTATTTGCCATTGATTATTATTTACATATAATCATATATCCAGAGAAATGGGACCCAAAAGAAACCCCTGTAACTCTTAAAGTATAAGTCCTTTTATAAAATTATACGCATCATTCGAAAGAGGATAGTTACAAGTTTGTACAGGATTGTATAGGTTTTGACAATACAAGACAAGATAAGATACAAAACAAAATAAAAGTGTTAGTTAAAACTAACCCTTCAAGATGACTGCATGGTCTGTGGAACAGCTGCGTTTCATAACTGAGCAATATTATGAGCATGGAAGAAGTGTAGTTTCAGCTCAAAGATCTTTCAAGACAAATTTTCAGATGTCAAAATCACCTTCTAAGAGCTGAAACTACACTTCTTCCATGCTCATAATATTGCTCAGTTATGAAACGCAGCTGTTCCACAGTCCATGCAGTCATCTTGAAGGGTTAGTTTTAACTAACACTTTTATTTTGTTTTGTACCTTATCTTGTCTTGTATTGTCAAAACCTATACAATCCTGTACAAACTTGTAACTATCCTCTTTCGAATGATGCGTATGATTTTATAAAAGGACTTATACTTTAAGAGTTACAGGGGTTTCTTTTGGGTCCCATTTCTCTGGATCACCCTTTATATATATATATATATATATATATATATATATATATATATATATATATATATATATACACACATGGTGTCTGAGAATTATCTGTACAATTTTTGGCTATTATTAAAAGTCAACCATGAAGTGTAGAAATTCCAGTGATGTCCCATTTTACAGAGAATCTCATTAAGTTTTTTCTGATACCATGTTTTGACAAGTTTTTTAGAAATGTACATGGGTGACAGACATTGATGATTTAAAAGCAAGAATCACAGCTGCTATTGAGCGAATTGATGTGGATATGCTGCAGCGTACATGGCAACATTTGGAGTATCGATTGGATGTTTTGCGAATCACTAATGGTGCACATATCGAATGTTTGTAACAATGTTACTTTAATAAAAGAAACTTTTGAAAATACAGATTCTAAATAATCTTGTTTAAGAATTTTACGTGTGTTATCAAAAATTTTATTAAAAGATGAAATTGTACAGATAATGTTCGGACACACTGGAATTTCTAAAAAACTTGTCACAACTTGGTATCAGAAAAAACTTAATGAGATTCTCTGTAAAATGGGACAACACTGGAATTTCTACACTTCATGGTTGACTTTTAATAACAGCCAAAAATTGTACAAATAATTTTAGTTGTAACTTTTTTATGCTTGTTTAATAATTTTTCTCATTTACAGGAGCTAAAGAAATCTTAAAATAGACTTACAGTAATTAACAGGATCAAAATGAGAGAGTTACGTTCTGTTTCCACACGCTGGTGTGGAGATATGGAATATATTGAGCTATATCAGTTTAAGGCAGGTGTACTGCCACTCTAGCAAGATGTTTTCAAGTGATGATGTTCATGCTGAGGCCAGCCAGAGCTGGTAAGAATCAACTTTCTGTTAGTGATGCTGCATGGAAAGTTACCTACAACTTGCAGAACCTTTGGATCTGGTGCAACCTATACACAAAGTCGATCAGTAACATTGTCAACCAGATAACAAAATTGTATGAAGAGTTCAAAAAACAGTCAGGTTCACTCACAGAGAATGACTGAAGCAAAATGAGGATGCAAGCTGCAATGGACAAGATGCTCCTAAAGGAACAAGAAGACAAAGAAAAATCAGTTTGTATCACAGCTTTACTAAGAATTTGATGGCTCAATAACAGATGAGGACACATGCACTGAAGATGAATATATCCCTGAAGAAAATATACCATCAACATCAAAAAAAACGAAAATTTGTGTATGCAAACTTGAATGAGGATAAAGACAAGTTGCCTCATCAATACAGGCATATCCGTGAAAGTCCAGCAAAAATAAAAGCAGCATTCTACAGAGTGGCTGACAAACTGATATCCAAATATCATTTATCATACAACCAAGCAACAGCAGCTATTATTGAAGTGGGAAACTACATGTTCGATCGCAGCTGGAAGTACTTTGATGAAAATGCGCATTACATTGATTTAGACACAGCTCCAGCCCAATCAGCATGCCGAAAAATAGGAAAAGCTATTGAAGCCTTTGTACTGGCAAAAATAGTACAAGAGATCATGAATTCGAATGAGTCAGTCACAATTACCTATCATGATGATGGATCTAGAAAACAGGGTGCAGGGTCTTTTTCTGTTCAAGGTATCACAATTAATGGAAAACATCGTTCCTTCCCAATGCTGCAGCTAGTATCAGAATCACAAGAAAATCTAGCAGCACTGAGAGTTACTATCCTGAACATTTTAGCGGTAGTTAGCGGTTTTGATCCTAAGACTCTGTATGAGAAAATAGATTTTGTGATGACTGATGCAACAAGCCACAACATTGGGGTCGAAAGCATTGTATCTGACATGCTTGACACCAATCACACACCTGAACATCTCTTATGTCAAGTTCATCCTACATTAATGTTTAATCGCAAAATTGTTGAAGTGTCTAAAGATATTGATAACACTATTGGACCAGACAAGATATTTGCAAACTTCCTTGTCAGTTGCGTTACATCCCATGATTCAATCACAGAACAGTTCATGGACTGTTTAGTGAGATTGGTTTCACACGATTATGACCATAAACAGTGGAACAAAGCAGGTGACTTTGATCAATACATCATGCCAAAGAAGAATGCTGCTGTTCACCTGCAAAAAGAGATGTTCATTAGGCTTACTTTCTTGTGCGCTATAACCATCCACTTGGATGAAGATGTTTCTAATTTTCTCAACAAGTATGAACACATCACTAACCAACTTGCTTGCATCCTGCACTCATTCAGTAACCTTGAATATATTTGCATCCTTTGTCTAGCTGGTGCACTAATTGGAACACATTTGATTGAACCATTCATCAGTCTGACATCGGCTAGCACAACAGATTATGCTAAGATCATGATTGCATTTCCAACACTGTACGATGATTTATGCAAAACGGATCCATCTGATCTTCTGAACATTGACGAGCCTGCATTCAACTTCATATCACCTGATAGGTTTAAAACAGTTCTGTGGAATGAAGACATCCATAATTCAATCACGAAAGCTGTTAACTGCTACAAACCAAGAGTCACAAATGTTCTCAGCATCATGATGAAGAAATCAGCAGCTGGATGGCAGAAACAACATGGAGACATATTCCAGTTTGGTGACTGTGATGCAAAAGCCCCTCGACAGGTAAGTGCAATACATAATTTTATAATGTCCTATTGTTGTTGAATTGATGCTGTTTTTGTATCCTCATGGTACAGTACTATTTTATTCCTTTTCAGGTAGCATCGATGGATCAGGAGAAACTACAGAAAGCACCAATCAACAACTTGCATCCAGAATGGTCAGTGGGCAGCATCAACTATGAGCTCAGTCAATGTGGTGCAAAACAGCTACCTATGGCCAGCCATGCACATGTAAAAGGAAGCACTGACTTGATTGAAGGCAAGTCTATGGCCAAAGTATATGTAAAACTAGTACAGCAAGATGGTCCCCTTCCTAACATGTTGGTAGAATGGAGCAGAAAGCAACAAGAACTTAAGAAGCAAGGATTAAGTGACAAAGAGGTAGCAAACATAGCAGCTGACAAGAGAAAGAACAAAAATCTAGACACCCTGAAGAAACTTGGTGGACCTTTCACCAAAGCTAGTGAAGTAGATGATTTTGTGAATGATACAAGGTTGTCACTCAAAGAGAAAAATGACAGAATATACATCGAAGTGAGATATGCAAGAGATACATCGACATCTCTTCCCAGGTCATCAGATATCTTCAAACTGAAAAAGTACTACAATAATCTACCAATAGAGACTTATGCAATTAACTTGAAAATCTATCTAGACAGAGTTGCATCAAATATGACAATGACTATGAAAGATTTTGATAATGCTATAAATATACCGTATTTTTCAGTGTATAAGACGCACTTTTTTTCAAAAAAAAAAAAAAGGGTCTCAAAATCACCCTGCATCCTATACACTGGTCATAATATTACTGATGGATTTTTACAAAAATTCATCATCTCTTAGTCCCTGCTGACTGTGTATTGGTTTGGCCAATTTTACACTAAGTTTCTACTCTTCCCAACCCACTGATAACAAGAAAAACAGTACATATTGCATAATGATTTACTTTTATGTTTCATAACATATAGTATAGTCTCTCCGTATACTTAATACTATTTTCTTATAATGAGTATGGGTGAAAGAAAACGTATCACCATACTTTTGACGGAGGGCTTTAACAAAAGTCAGCCTCACTGGTAGAAAATTATGGACATTTTCTGACAACTAGGCAGTTGGTCATAATTTTTTTCCTGAAAAAATGCCTTGAAAATTGGGGTGCGTCTTATACACCAAAAACTACAGTACTTATGTGCTAAATAATGTGTGGTAATTAGAGGCATTTATATTATGCTATGTCTGAATTTATGATTTTTTGTTTTGTCTAGGTGATGGAAAAATATATGCATATATTATTTTCCATTATTTTCTAGCAAATATATTATGTAATGAATTAATCAATTACAGGTCTATTTCTAACTACAGTACTTCAATGATATTTCATGTTTTTTAACAAGATTTGTTTAAATAAACTGGAATTTACTCTTAGAATAAACATTATGATATTCAATAAACTTTCAAACCACATGTACAGGAGGGGGTTATCGAGTAAAATACATGATTTTTTTTTCTATTTCTAAGCTGTTCGTAAGTGATAGCATATTTTAAGAATCAGAAAAAATAAATAATCCCCAAAAAATAAAAATTGATCCCCCCTAATTTCAATGAGCATCAAGGGAAATGGCGAACTAAGCAACTAAGAGTAGTTCCACCTGAAATAATCATTAAGCGGCCTGATCTTCAATTAACTGCAAATCATAGACTATGTAATCCAAGCAGAATTCTTGTTGATAAAATATTAAAAGAAAATACTGAAAATTCAGACAGTGACTCATCTCATCCCTCTGGCTCTGTCATATTTGAAAGACCACTTGAACTTGTGTCATCAGGGTCAGGCTCAAGTTCAGCGTCTCTAACAGTAAATTTTGAATTAGCGATGCTGAATAGTTCATTAAAAGAAATAGGAGAGAGTCCAGTTAAAAAACAAAAATTAGATACAGGCATCCCCCGTTATACGATCGTTCGGTTTACGACTTTTCGCGTTAACGATTTTAAAAAAGTACCCCATCTTTCGATTTACGATTGCCTTATTTCGCGTTAACGATCTCCAACTTGAAAGCATGTCTCAGAAAGGAACAAAACCGTGCCTACGTTGAGTCCAGCCCAAATGAGGAGGACGATGAGGACCCAGTCAGAATGCTTGATCTCAAAACCTTGAGAGAGATTCTGACTGGATTTGACACGTACATCGAGTTGGTGAAGGACAAGGACCCTAACTACGAACGTAGTGCTGCTGCTGTCAATCATATTGAAAAGGGTCTGAGCATTTATCGGGAGATCTACCTGCAGAAAAGGAGGAACGCCAAGCAAACTACGATCTCCCGATTTTTCAAGCCTGCAACAGCTGCTGAGGCAGGAGAGAAGTGCGTCGTCAGCAAGTGCAGCAACAACTCCTGCACGTCGGCAGCAGGCTAGATCTCCAACTCCAACATCTTCGGGGATGGATTCTCCTGCAACTTCAGAAACTCCTCCATCTCCGAGGGACTCTCCCGAAGTCATCGATCCTCCTCCATCCCCCATCGATCCTCCTCCATCGCCCATCGATCCTCCTCCATCGCTGACCGATGCGGGAGCTGGCCCTCCTCCCCCATCACCACCACCCGGTGGCGATGAGTAGGCATCGTTACCTCGGACTGATGCATCGTTGACGACTTGGACCGGATTTGAATACGATTAGGTGAGTGTTCATGTATAAATTGTCTTTTATTAAACACAATTTCTTACTTTCAGACACTTTTTGTACATAACAGTAAAATATATAGCAAAATAATAGTGGAATCTGCAAATTTTGGGGGTCTTCCAGAATGTTTGGGAATGTATCCCTATTTTTCCCATAAGGCCTTCAGTTCGATATACGATCGTTCGATATACGATGGGGTTTTTAGGGACGCATCCCAATCGTATAACGGGGGACACCTGTACTCAAAAGGCATATGGACTGAAAAAATTTAAAGATACGTTCAAAAGAAAAATAGAAGCTGCTAGTGGGAAAACTATAGTTGAAGAGGAAGAAACATCACAGGAGGAAAAGGATTATAAAGAATTTTAGACCAGCTAAAAGAAAAATTTAACGATTCAAGCACTGAAAGAAGTGAAAAAATTAAAATTTTAACAGTTCTGCCCAAAGCTGGAGTATAAGAAAAATATGCCAAGAATTCAATACTACCAAGCACACTGCATGCATTGCTAAGAAACTGGTAGAAAATTCTGGAATTTTGTCAGAACCAAATCCAAAATCTGGGAAAGTTCTGGAAATGGGAATAGAAGATTCAGTTAAAAAAAATTATTTAAATGAAAACACAAGTAGATTAATGCCGGGTAAAAAAGACTTTGTGAGTGTTATTAACGAACAAAGTCAAAGAGAACATAAACAGAAGCACCTCCTTCTCTGTAACTTAAAAGAGGCATATGAGGCCTTTAAAAATAAATACCCAAGGATGAAAATTAGATTTAGTAAATTTGCCTCATTAAGGCCTAAACAATGTGTAATTGCTGGCTGATCTGGTACACACTCAGTATGCATTTGTGTTATCCACCAAAACCTAAAACTTATATTCATTGGGGCAAAAATTGATAAAATTACAGAGCCTAAAATCAGTCACATCCACCAAATGTTACCTTCCCTAATGTGGAATCCTCCCTCGCAAGTATGTTGCCTAATGGAATGTAATCTCTGTGGTGATACCACCTATTTAACCACTCAGCTCCAAATGTTATTCAATGAAAATTATGTTGACAACATTCAATTTAAAAAATGGACCAACACTGATCATTAGGGTGCATCAAATGCCCTTAGGTTCTTGGATTTTAATGTCTATTCTCTCAAATGTTACACTTGTTGCTAGAAGTGTGTATGCCAAACATTAATTAAATCGGAGGTGGTCCTGGGTGGCCACCGGTCACTTTTATATTTTCGCGGCAATTTTCGGGGGCCACGCTATGTAAAAATATCTATTTTTTTTATTTACCAACCAGTTGACTACTTACATTGTTTCTTTTAATATAGAGTTGCTAAGGGGTGATTTACATAACATTTGAGAGAATAGACATTAAAATCCAAGAACCTAAGGGCGTTTGATGCACCCTAAAGGGGTGATTTACATAAAACATGTACCATAAACGAAACTTCACTTATAGTCTAATAATATCCTTTATTGTCTTTCAGAAACAATGGAAGCTGTAACAATGGAAGCTAAGAAGACCAGATTAGCAAGTGCCATTTTTGGTCTTGGCAATGCTCTTACAGAAGGAGATGGTACATTGACAGGAGTCCGCCTCCCAACTTGCCGGCAGGTTCTTCGATGCGTGATGTGGCACATCCAGAAAGAAATATGTGAAGGCAAACAAACACAGCCACTCAAATGGAAATCTGCCAGCATAGTCCTTATCCAGCTGAAAACATTCTACACTAAAGCAAATATTCCTATGCTTTCAGACCATCAATGCTGCAAACTAATACTTGACCTTCTTAATGACAATAACAAATTGCGTCAAATACCTGTTTCTCGCAGAGAATCTCCAAACACTTTGGCTAAGTTGCAATCCATGAATGAACGTCTTGATAAGACCTTTGGTGTATGGACAAAAGATGCAATGACAAACATTAAGAATGAGGAAGATAGAGCATTTTTAGAGTCAATGAAATCTGACAGAGTAGCCTCATTTGGTAGTGTTGACAAGAAGAAAGCTGATAAAGATCGTAGAAAAGAAAAACGCATCTTAGCGGAAGCTTCAAGACGAGAACGTCATGAATCATCCAGTGTACAAGAGATGAAAAGTTCTGTATGCTCTGATGATAGTGCCTCTGCAGATAGCTTGGAAGAAACTGAAGAAGAGGCGATTCCAGAGCTTCAAAGAAAGCGTAGTCACCACAGATCAACATATGCAGGTACGTCTGCCTTTATTCCTCATGATATTCTGAAAAGGCCTTCAGTCGTGTCTGTTGTTACTCGACTAAACATAACTCCTGTTCAACAGGCTGTGCTCACCGAAGCTGTAATTCAAGAGGCAGGAGGTGATCCACGTCGTGTGGCCAAGTCGTATTCAACTGCTGATAAGGCTCGACGATCAATAACAAGTGCTATCGCCAAAGATATTCGAGAAAATTGGATCGCCCCAACAGCTGCAACACTTCACTGGGATGGTAAGCAGATGCATATGCTCACAAACAAGAATGGCAAGGAAGAAAGATTGCCAGTGTTGGTTGGGAATGCCACTGATGTAAAGCTACTGGGAGTGGCTAGATATCCTCGTGGAAGTGATATGTCATCAGGTGACATCATTGCCGAGCACACTTACACGTTTCTACATTCATGGAAGTGCAAACAGTCAGTTGTCAACTTATGTTTTGACACAACAGCATCAAACACTGGACACGTTACAGCTGCCTGTGTTACCATTCAATCAAAACTGGACCGTGCTCTTCTGTGGTGTGCATGTCGCCATCATGTTGGAGAGGTAATCCTGGATCATGTGTTTGACGCTCTCAAAATTGAGACATCAAAGTCTCCAGAAGCATCTTTGTTCCAAAGATTCCAGAAGAATTGGGAACGCATATCGCATGCAAAGGATGAAAGTTTAACCAAAATTGACATTTCAATGTACAATGATGATGCACAACAACTGCTTTTATCCTGCAAAAACAAGGTTTTAAGCACAATCCGCACAAGCGCTTCATACTGTAGGGAAGACTACAAGGAAATGGCACAACTCTGCCAGGTAGTCCTCGATGATGATGTCACAAAACAAGGAACACTCCACAGACCTGGGGCCATGCATAAAGCAAGGTGGATGTCAAAGATTCTTTATTCCATCAAAATATGCCTACTTGAAGAGCAAATTTCTGTACTACCTCGAGGAACTGTAACAACACAACATCAACAGGAAAAACTGAAGGAGTTTGTTGTTTTTGTTGTTTATATTTATTGTGATTGGTGGCTCATATGTCAGTCTGCTTCAAATGCCCCATGGTTTGATTTGTGCTTATACAAGACTCTGCTCAACTATAAAGCTGTCAACTCAATCATTTCAGTCAGCGCTGTGAAAGCCTTTGATAGACATTTGTGGTATTTAACCCCAGAACTGGTTGTTTTGGCACTGTTCAGCAATGCAGTACCTCAAAAGGAGCGTCGTGCCCTTGCAGATGTGTTACTGGCCATACAACCAGATGAAATGCCAAGCACTCCAAAACACCGCTACGGTTCTGGATATGGCAAACCGTCATTTCCAAAAATTACAGAAGCGACAACCCTGGCTGATCTTGTGAACGAGGACTCGTGGTTTACAGTGAACCTTCTTCACCTGGATATGACCTTCCTAACAGAGGATGTTGACAATTGGCAGAACAATGACCACTTCAAGGCAGCCAAGTCCATTGTGGATGGGTTAAATGTTGTGAATGACCCTGCGGAGAGAGCAGTAAAGCTCACAACTGATTTTGTCTCAGCTGCAAGAGGAGAAGACCACTTCCAAAATCTTCTTCAAGTGGTTGAATGTGACCGCAAAGCGAGGCCAAATTTGCGGAAACGAGCAAAGTTGGAGTAGTGACATTGGCGTTGTGTTTTATACATTTTCAACTTTCAATCAATGTAAGTATAGTAATACCGAATATTTGTATATTAGTATTATAAGTAATACCGAATATTTGCCGAATATTCGGTGCATCACTACTAAATATATAAAGTGGCCGGTGGCCACCCAGGACCACCTCCGATTTGATTTAGTTTTTGCATACATACTTCTACCAACAAGTGTAACATTTGAGGGAATAGACATTAAAATCCAACAACTTTTTGAAAATCATGGGGCGTTTAATGCACCCTACTGATCATATAGGTCAAATTTAGAATTGATGCAGTTGTCTACAGATGATTACATAGAAGAATTTTGTGAAAAATCGAAGCAGTATCAGGTAATAATAAAAATAATTTAATAACACTTATTGAACATATCATGTATAATTATTACAAAATCATATAAAAATAATATATCTTGATGTTGACAAAATAACCTTGTACTAGAATATCATTTGAAAAATCCAATGAAATAAAAGGCTGAATTTTAATTAGTTTTTAACAAAAAAATAATATATCTACAAGCCCTTCTAAATTCTAGTTTACATAGGTACTTACTTTCAGAACCATGATTTCCTAACAAATATGCAATCAAACTACTATCAGGATAAGAAAACATCATTGGAAAATGATGAAGTTTTGGCTGTATGCAACTTCTCAGAAAATTATTCAGCTATTCTCCAAGATGAAGTTCAGTCGTTCCATTGGAACAACCAAATGACTACTATTCATCCGTTCATTCTATATTTCAAGGCCCAAGGAAATCTAAAGAACTTAAATTTTATAATTATTTCAGAATGTAATGACCATAATGTTGTCGCGGTTCATCTTTTTCAACACCACCTATGTAAATTTATAGAAGAAAAAATTCCATTCATAAAAATTTTTTTAGATTTTTCGGATGGATGTGCTGCCCAATACAAAAATTGTAAAAATTTCCTTAACCTGTTACCATAAAAAGGATTTTAATTTGGAGGCGGATTGGAATTTTTTCACTACAAGTCATGGAAAAGTACCATGCAATGGATTGGGGGGCACTATTAAAAATTAGCTGCAAAAGCAAGCCTCCAAACACCATATGATAACCAAATAATAACACCCAAAAATTTTTTTGAATTTGCTAACTGTAACATTAAAAACAGAAATTTTAAATCTTTAACAAGTGAAGACCATCAAAGAGAAGAAGAATTTTTAAAAGAGCAAAATTCAAAAGCCAAAACCGTTTCCGGAACTCTAAAATTGCACCATGTGAAACCTGTTTCACTTTCATCAATTACTGTTAAAAGATATTCGGCATCTAATGAGTCAACAATCGTAAAAGTAACTGAGGAAGAGGAAATGATAGAATAAAATGATATAAATGGTTTTGTTGCTATAGATTATGATGACCACTGGTGGTTATCATATGTTTTGGAAAAATCAACAGAATCCAGAGAAGTGAAGGTGTCATTCTTACACCCTCATGGTCCCAATCCTTCGTTTTTCTATCCCCAACATCCAGATATTTTGACAGTAAGATTTTCAAGCGTCATCAGAAAAGTCAATGTAATGACGAGAAATGGGCGTGTGTACAATTTAGTAAAAGAGACGTACCAAAAGTCTCTAAATCTCATAAAGAATTACTTCAAAGAAAGATAACCTAAAATACCTATTTAAATTTAGAATTTTCAAATTAACAACCATCTAACCCATGCTATATACCAATAATTTAATGTAAGCAGTAGCAATTTGCTTTCATAATTTCTCTATTTAATTTCAGATTTAGTCAATAATTTTTCTTTATGTAACAAACTTTATTTTTACAGATTAACAACAACTAAAGGGGATCACAAAATTTTACAAGAAGGAAAGATGTCTCTTTTCAACTGGGCTGATAAAAATAATATTAAATTCAATTCAAATAAATTTAAACATGTTATTCTTCTAGAATAAATGCTAAAATTACTAAAAAGTACCACACTCAAAACAAATTAATTACTTTTTATATATGTTTGGAAAATTTTAGAAAAAATCCCCCCCTACATAGACAAAAATAGGTACACCTATAGGTGCCAAATTTAAAGCTCCAAATTAGTTTTTTTATTTGTCATAATGCTGTATATACTTTCAAAACAAAAGTGACTCCACATCATTTTTCATAGGAATAGCAATAATTTTTCATTTTCTGTCATTTTTTATATATATTTTTTTTTAAATTCATCACAGTGAAGGTGCTATATTTTCTCAAGTATTTGCCAGAGAATAATGAAATTTTTACACAATGTTGTGCTTGGATAGAGGTACCTTGGGACAAAAAATTTAAAAAAAAATCACAGATAGATGATTTTTTTTTTATTCAAGTTCAAATACTTCAAACTTCTATAACTTTCTTATGAATCATTTAGGAGATATATTTCAAGATAGACAAAAGATTCTACTCCTTTCAAGCTTTAAAATGACACAAAAATGAAGTAAATCAGTCCAGTAGAAGCCAAGATATGACAATTTAGATATGTTAAATTTCAAAAAAATCTGGTCAAAAGGTCAACTTTCGTGACCTCATATCTCAGCACCCTGAGGTCACAGAGGTGAGAAATTTTGGGTATCTACATTTCTCATAAGAGTCCTTAAGTGTACTAAGTATAACAAAATTGGAGATGGTTGACATTTTTGGTGTCTGATTTGACATGGAATGACCCTGACTAGCTTTTCCTCAGAATAATACACCAGGTCATGGGAGAATACAAACTCTCACAACTGGTTGAGCATGGCATGAGGAGCACAAGAGACATCAGCACCTGGCACAGCTGATATAGCATGCAACTGAGCACTCTCCTCTTGGGATGACACCTCAAGGAGGAGGCTACCATCCCTTTGGGCAGAGACTCTCGGTTCACAGCCACATGCTACCACCAAGGTGCGATGGACATAAAAAATGTCAAGGTCCATGATGGACTGACCTTCCAAAGCTTTAATTACTAAAAATTTCTCATAGTTACTGCGTTCAAACACCCCTGGTATGACTTCAGTGACAGATTGTGTCAAACTCTTACCCCTCCAGTTAGATCCTTGGAACTCTGTCTCTTCAGGGCAGTCTTAACACGCTTTAGCTTGACAGCATGCAGGGCAAAAATGGATGGGACAGAGGCCTTCATTCCATCGGAGCCACCCAGGGCCCAGTAGGGCTCGAGGGTAGCTAATAAGGGAAGCACCTTGAGAGTAGGGTGGAGTGATTGTTTAGTTTCAAAAATCAGGGTTATTAAATAGTCATCAAATGTCTAAAAATGAGCATTGGTGGTGGTTTTTGGTGGTTGCTGGTGATATCGCATCAGTAACCACACACTGTATATGCCACACCCACATGTGACTCAAAAACAACAACTTTATTTTGCCTATTTGGGGCTCTATAATAGCTAGAAGCACAATCTAAAAAGTGCATCTTATGATTTTTTGATGCTGAGAACAACAAAATTATCTTCAAAAGTGTACATTGATGTATAAACATATTTTTTGAGTTAAATTAAAATCAGTAGCTGTTTTTGTCCAACCTACTTTATATTTACTTCTATTTTTCAGAATTTTTATACCCTCTTCAATTAACACTAGTTTAACATCTTCAAGATTTTTAGTTACTTATGAAACATAGAAGCTAAACAACAAAAGTCTTACACAGTGGCCATAATTTTCCATCCATTGACAGTTTTCCTAATGGAAAATTACCTACCGCTGGACAAGTTGTTCAGCGTCTACTTAAGGAGCCAAACTGGAAAACCAAGGAAAACATCACAAAAGTTGCAGATGAGTTGAGGAAACAATGGATTTGGTGTAATGTTTATCCACTATCCTTGCGCACCACTGAGACAAAGGTGGACAAACTAGCAGCAGACTTTTCATGGTAAGTCATCATAACTTTCTATCCTGGGTAGTACCAAATTAATTACAAGAATGTCTTCTTAGCCAATAGTAAATTTTTTATTTTAAATATAATTTTGTTGTGATGTGCTCTGTAAACCTGTGAATTAATTTATCTATGTATTTCAGCCAAAATTTCTAAACTAAAAAATATTTAAGTGATTTGTGACCACAATTTTTAATTAAGAAAATAATATTGATTTTTTTAATATTTCAACTTCAAAAATGCATCAACAGGTTTCATTGATACTCTGTCACAAAGAGAGGTTCAACCTATTTGGCAAAACTAGAATTGTTTGTCAAAGAGCTTGATTGTTTATTTGATATTTTTTCTGAGGATCTTTCTCAACAACGAAAATTGTAGTAGTAGTTTAAACTGAGGATGACTCAGGATGATTTCTCCTTCTATGAGGATCAAAAATCTGTGAGGCTAGGATACTGTTCAAGATTTGAGGAAAAGTTCACAGAGGCAGATGTTAGATACAGGAGAAGAATAATTGACGAACAACAAGTGGAATTATTGTTAGTCAGAGAGTACATCATGACTTGAACCATTTTAATTAAACCGTTGATGTTTTTTATTATATATATATATATATATATATATACAGTGCCCGCGAAAAGTATCCGATCACTCAAGAAAATACAATATTTTCCCTTAATATTCAGAGACACGTAATTCACTTTCTATTTGTTCTAGCGACATCTGGTAACTTTGAGGTTGCTCGCTGATATGAGAGCTATCCAACGCATTCTCAAATTAGTGTTCTGGTAGCCTTCGTTGCGGGTGGCTGTGTCTCAAATTTGTCAGATTTCACTGTTTGTGTAAATTTCTTGATATTTTTTTTTTTTTTACAGAAAGTGGTGTAAATAAAATTTATATATAATGTGTGCTAAAAAACAACTTAAGAGTGATTGTCGAGGTGCTATTGTTGCTTTGCATGCATGTGGGAAATCACAGAGACAGATAGCTAAGGAATTAAACATATCCCAAAGTACCGTTAATTTATGGGTTTCACGGGCTAAGAACAATGGTGGCCTAACCACGCCAGTCCCTAAAAAACGATCTGGCAGACCGAGAAAAACAAATTCGCGAACAGACAAACTTATGAAACGTTTAGTATTGAAAAACCCAACAATAACTGCGAAAGAAATAAAATTTAATATGAATAATTTGTTATCTGGTGTTTCTGAACGAACTATCCAGGAGCGGCTCCAAAAAGAACTCGGATTACCATCTCGCCATGCTGCTAAGAAACCGTTCATTAATGAAAAAATGCGTAAAAAACGTGTCGCATTTTGTAAAAATACATTCATTGGACTGTTGATGACTGGAAGAAGGTTTTATTTAGCGATGAGTCGACATTTTTGACATTCAGAAGTTGTCCAAAAAAGGTTCGCCGGCCTATTGGCTCAAATAGGATGGACCCTAAATACACCCTAAAGACAATGAAACACCCTCCAAGTGTGATGGTTTGGGGTTGTTTCGGTTACTATGGGCGTGGAAACTTATATTTTCTTCCGAAGAACACAACTATGAATGGTGCACGGTATTTAGCAATGCTACAGGATAAACTTCTAATGGCAATGGCAATCCAAAGGACAAAAACATACATGCATGATGGTGCACCATGTCACAGGGCCAAAATAGTGACAAAATGGATTACTGACAATAAATTTGATATTTTGGATTGGCCTGGTAATAGTCCAGATCTCAATCCGATAGAAAATCTGTGGCTAATAATAAAAAATAAGGTTGAATGCCACGACACTGGCTCAGTCGAAAAATTACAAGAGGCCATCAAAAAGGTATGGTGCAAGGAAATATCAGTGGAAGTTTGTCAAAACTTGATTAAATCCATGCCAAAACGTCTAGAACAAGTCATCCAAACCAAAGGACAGATGACAAAATACTAATATAAGGTTAGTATACATTTAAACATTGTTTTTTATGTAAAAAATACAAATTTCAAGGGTGATCGGATACTTTTCGCGGGCACTGTATATATATTTTTTTTTGTATTGGGGCGTTTACCGCCACTTCCCGCTATATGGTAGCGGATATCATGGCGAGGCGGAATGCGAGAAAGAGAAACGGAGACGGAGAAAAGGCACTAGAAAAGGGAGAACAGCGGACTACAGGTGAGAAGTCACCTAAAGCTCAGATAGGATGCGAGATTGGGAGAGGAAGAGGAAAAGACGGTCAAGCGAGAAGAGAGGGCTCTCAGCGAGCATAAGGCGTAAACGTTCGGGGAGGGGGAAATCAGAAAGGAACGGGAAGGCGCGATGACGTATTGATGACAGGGTGGGGCGACTGGCAGGAGGAGCAACGAGGAGCCTCCTGCCGGAACATAAGATAGCCGTGCGTGAGGCGCGTATGGCCGATGCGAAGCCGCGCAAGGACGACCTCTTTGTGTCTGGAGCGGTGGAAAGAGGACACCCAATATGACAGACGGGGGCGGATGGACCAGAGTTTATTTCCGGTGGCATCGTCCCAGGACTGTTGCCACATGCGGTCGTAAAAGGAACGAAAGACCTGCACATAGTCTGAGAAGGGGAGCGGGCGGGGGAGGGGAGGCAGCGAGGCGGCGGACCGGGCTATGCGGTCCGCCGCCTCATTACCGGAAACACCAACATGGGCGGGAACCCAGCAGAAGGTGACCCGGATCCGGTGAACGGTGTGCAGGACATGGTACTCCTGTTGAATAAGGCGTACGAGGGGGTCCGGGGAATCATAGCGCTCGAGCGCTGAAGGGCGCTCAGCGAGTCCGAAAAAATGGTACAGGAGGACCGCGAACAACCCGATACCAGACGGAGGGCTTCCAGAAGGGCAAAGAGCTCCGCGGAAAAGATGGAGGCCTGAACCGGCAGGGGGATACCCCGGGAGGTAGGTGACAATGACGGAGAGAAGACGGCGGCCGCGACACCTGCAGGGGAGCGCGAGCCGTCGGTGTAGACGGGAACGTCGTCCGAATGGACGGGAAGATGGGCCAGAAAAGAAGACCGGAGGACGGCAGGAGGAGACTCCTTACGCAGGCCACGGAGCGCCTGGCAACGGCAGATAGGGGTGGTCCGCCAGGGGGGCGACAGATCGAAGGAGAACGGCAGAATAGAGGGTGGGGGGATCCCCAGGGACGAGAAAATCTCGGCCAGAGAGGCAGCGAAATGCCACGTGTCAGGCCGGGGTAGCGCCTGGGAGATCGCGGAGAAGAGTAGGGACATCGGAAGGCGGCAGATGCGAAGGTAACACTTCGCCATGAGAAGGCCCCGGCGAAGGGGCAGGGGGGGTGTCCACAGTCCACCTGAAGACTAGCGACAGGGGACGAGCGGAAGGCACCCGACGCCAGGCGAAGGCCACGGTGGAGAAGAGGATCCAGCATACGGAGTGCCGGAGAGGAGGCGGAGCTGTAGACCACACAGCCGTAGTCGACACGGGATTGCACCAGGGAGGTGTACAGGCGCAGCAGAGTACGCCTGTCCGCCCCCCAGGTCGTGTGGGACAGATGACCCAAAAGGGAGAGGGTGCGGCGAGATGTTTGCCGCAACCGCCTAAGGTGTGGAACCCAACCGAAAAATCCGTCGAGGGTCATACCCAGGAATCTAACGGATGGGACGAGGGGAAGAGGAGTGCCGGCAAGGGTAAGGGCGAAGGTATGCGACAGACGGAGGCGCCGAGGACGGAAAAGCATACTGGAAGACTTAGAGGGTGAGAAAGCATAGCCAACCGAGGACGCCCAGCGAACCACCGCGTTGATGGCTAGCTGGAGCCGACGTTCAGCCAAAGACGGGAGGCGGCCAGAGCAATAGATAGCCAGGTCATCGGCATAGAGGGAGCTACGAACGGATGTAGGCAGGACCGTAGCGACTGTGTTCATCACGAGTGAGAAACACAAGACGCTAAGGACACTACCCTGAGGGACACCCTCCTCCAACGGAAAGCGGTCAGAGAGGGCAGAACCGATGCGGACGCGGAAAGAACGGGCGGACAAGAAGTTATAAATAAAGGAAGGGAGAAAGCCTACGAAACCCAGGGAGCGTAAGCAGTCGAAGACCGCGCTCCGCCGGGTAGTATCGTAGGCCTTCTGGAGGTCGAAAAAGACGGCGAGTACAAATTGACGCCGGGAGAAAGCCTCCTGCACGTCATGGCTAAGGAGAAGGAGGGGGTCGGTGGTAGACCGGAAGCGCCGGAAACCAGCCTGGGTAGCAGGGTACTGGTCACTCGCCTCCAAGGTAAAGGACAGCCGCGAGGCGACCATCGCCTCCATCACCTTGCAGGCACAGCATGTTAGGGAAATGGGGCGATAGTTCGACGGGAGTGAGGGGTCTTTATCGGGCTTCGGGATGGGGACGACGATGGACTCACGCCATCGGTCCGGAAATGAACCCTCCAACCAAATCCGGTTATAGAGGTCCAGTAGAAAGCTGAGAGCAGAGGGGTGGAGGTGCCGTAACAAGTCATAGGGGATATTATCGGGGCCGGGGGCGGAGGGCCTCCCGAAGCTCTGTCATGTGGAAGAGGTGATTATAGGGGTCATCCCTATGAGGTGGAAATTCCGGTGGGTCGCGGCGGGAGTGGGGGGTATCGGAACTGGAGATGGCTGCGAAGTGCGCCGCGAGTGCGTTCGCGACGGCCTCCGGATCGGACACGAACTCGTCGTCCCCGACCCGAAGCACCGGGGGTCGAGGGGGGACACGGGTCCCCTCAAAGCTACGCACCTTGCGCCAAACAGTCGAGGGGGCGGTCGAGGAAGAGATCCCGGACACGTAACTCCGCCAGGAGGTACGCGGGTCCGGTAGAAGCGACGGCCAGCACGGCGCCGCTCCTGAACGGCACGGGAGCACTCTGGGGTCCACCATGGGACGCTGCGCGGCCTGGGGGAGCCTGAGGTACGGGGGATGCAACTGGCGGCAGCCGAGAGGATCTTACTTCGAGAAGGCGAGGGCCTCACTACGGAGGGAAAGGCAGGAATGATGGCGAGATCGCCGTGCCCTCGTGTATGAGGCCCATTTCGCGAACAGGCGCGGACAGAGGTGGGGGGGAGGAGACGGGTTGGGGTAAGACACACTGGGAAATGGTCACTGCCGGAAGAATCCGGCAGGACCTCCCAGGTGAACTCCGTCACGATATCGAGGGAAACCAGGGAAAGGTCATACAGGTGAAACTGTCATGGGCCGAGTGAGGCAGGTTGGGGAGCCATCGTTCAGAAAGGTGAACTCGAGCTCGTCCATAAGGGAGAGAAGGGTCCCGGAGAGAAAGGTGGAGCAAACGTCCCCCCAGGCCGGGTCCCGACTGTTGAAGTCCCCGAGAAGCAGGAAAGGGCGGGGAAGCTGCAGAATTAGGTCACGGAGAGAATCGGGTGGAGGGCGTACGTTAGGGGAGAGGTAAAGAGAGCAGACCGTGAGCTGACGCCACAAAGAAAGGCGCACGGCCACAGCTTGCAAGACAGTACGGAGCGGGAGGGGGCGGAAAGGGACGGAGCGGTGCACGAAGACCGCGGAGCCCCCCCTACCCGCCCCATCGAGAGGCGGGGAAGGGAGCCCGCAGTAGCCGGACACTCGAGGGAGGGAACGGGAGCCCAGTATCGTCTCCTGAAGGCAGAAACACGCCGGACACCTGGAGGCCAGGAGAGAAGAGAGACTCTCGAGGCCTACCAGGAGCCCGCGGATGTTCCACTGCAGGAGCGAAGTATATGGAGGGGTAGGAAAGTCTGCGAAACGGATGGTTATGGGGTGGGTGGGCCGATCGGGCGGCCCGAGATTAACAAGGGGATTGGAAAGCCCCGGGGCCCAACGGGGACGCCGAACGTGGGCGAAGGCGAGGGTCACCCCGACGGGGGGCGATGTGGAAACTGACGCCGGCAAATCCTCCTGAAGAGGAGTCACCCGGACGCCCGGGGGAGAGCGATGCAGAGAAGGGGATGTGAGGGGTATCCAGAAGGCCCCTCCCTTCACCGGAGGTGCAGGGGAGGCTGGACTACAAGGGGGAGTGGAAAAGGATACCTCACCCGGATGCATAGGCAGGTCAAGGAGAGAGTGGGGTAGGTCACGCGCGGGGGCGTGCTCATCCCACCCACCCACGCCGACCAGGCGGGCGAGTTCCCCCTCCAGTGGGTCCATCGACCGAACCGGTGAGGGATGTATCTCCGCCCCACCACGAGGGTCGTCGGGGACCCCAGGGGGGAGCGTCCATAACGGTTGCGCAGCGGGGACGGTGAGGACACCGGGATGGTAGGGCGAAGGGGGCGTTTGTGTCTGGGAGAGGAAGGTGATGCGAGGCCTATGGCCTCGAACCTTTCGGGGTCACTATTGGCGCGGCGCTTGCGGCCCGTTCCCCTCCGTCGTGCGGCCCGCATGGGCGACGGCGGGTCACGGTCCGGAATGGGGGTGGCCGAAAGCGCCGGTGGAGAGGGCGTAGAAGGGGCAGGGGGGGTTGCCGACGAAGCATCGGCGTTCGCGGAGGGAGCACGTGGGGACGCGCTGGTAGTACAGGGAGCCGCGGCGGGAGTCCGCTGGGCGGCAGAGGATAGACAGGGAGTAGCGGACACGGTGTGGAGGCGCGTCGGGAACCGCCGGTGAGGACGGGGTCTGGGCCGGGCGGCCGGGGACGGAGAGCCTCGGCGTACGAGGTACCACGCCGGGCCTCGCGGCCACGCAACCGGTCCCGCGCCTCCCGAGCGCTGAGAAATTCTGATGAACAGAGGGCCCGAACCTCCCTCTCAAAGAGGAAGGACGGGCAAGAGCGGGATGAAGCAGGGTGCGGTCCATGACAGTTGGTGCAGGAAGGCGGAGCAGTACAGGGCAAGGGGTGGGGAGGGCCGCCGCAGCGGACACACAACGGGGCCGGCTGACGGCAGGAACTGCTCACGTGGCCAAACCTATTGCACTGAAAACAGCGCGTAGGATCTGGCACGTATGGCCGAACCGAGAATTCGCATGCTCGTCTCTCACCAAAGCCCCAGAATACCGAAACGGGGGGCACCAGTGAGTCAAAAGTAAGGAGGAGAGGCGAGGAGAAGGGACGGCTGGGGATCGCGATCTGTCGGGAAAACGGTATATTCTCACCACACCCTGGGAGGCGAGGTCAGTCTGGAGGTCCTCCACCGGGATGGGTAGAAGACGAGCAGCGTAGATCGTGCCCTGGCACTGATTGAGGCGGGGGTGGGGAGTCACCGTGATCCCGCAGCCCAGGACATCGGGGATAGCGAGCAGAGAGGAGGTTTCGGCAGAGGAACGCGACCTTATCAAAATGGAGCCATCCCTCTGAGGCCGAAGGTCAAAACGCGCCGTCCCCGTCTTCCCATGGATCGCTCGAAAGAGGCGTTCGTGGTTAGTGGGGAGGGGCTTGGAGGAGGAGGGGCGGAGGACGAGGAACTTGTCCATCGTCCTAAGGCCGAGTGAAGCCGTCTGGCCAAACACCACCGGAACTTCGAGGGGGCGAGAAGACGAGAAAGGCGGACGGCGACGTCGGGTCCCACGTCCCCCAGGGAGGGGGCCGGGGGCGATGAGGCCCGACCGGAGTGGGAGGCGACCGGGGCCGCGGGCCTCCCACCTGAGGGCGAAAAAGCAGGTGGGTCCCTATCGGGACGTGGAATATGGGGGGATCCAGGGGTCGGGGGGTCCACTGCAGGTCCATCCGCTACTGGCGGGGGTCGGGCAGCGGCGCCACGAGCCTGGGGAAGAGAGGGAGAGGAGGTGTCGGCAAGAAGAGCAGACGGGGTGGGCGAGGGCTGCCGACTGCCCTTACCAGACCCACGGTCCAAAGAGGTAGTCAGAGGGAGGTCAGATGCACAAGCCGGGTCGTCAACGAGGTCCATTAGATTTGTAAGTGTTTCCATAAAAAATTTTTATTGTTGTTTCGCGCCCGGGGCCGGGGAACCGATTACCCGGGGCCCAAGGGGACCAAGCGCATGCCGGCGGGGGATGGGTGCCTCGTCCCATGTAGGTACCCCCGTTTCAAAAGGGGCCCTTGCAGCGTCGAAGTTCTCCCCCGCCGGCAGCAAAGACCAAGGCCTCCAGGGTCCCAGGCCTGGGCACCCTACCAGCCAACTTAGTCCGGCCCCGGCCATGGGAGCGAGACCCCCAGCGACCAGCCCCGGCAGCCCACGGGGCGCGCGAAGTGAACAGAGAAAGCAGAAAAAACAGAGGGGGCAAGGAAGAGGGTAAAGAGGGGAAGACAGGAAAGAGGGGGCTGTAGGATAGCAGGGTATGCTAAAAGTCCACTTCGCAACCGGGCGGGGACCCAGCAGGGCCCCCAGCCGCGGCTGACCCCCCTCGCCACATGGAGGCAGGAGCCCGCGGGCGATCCACCCCAGAAAGACCGCCCGCGGGGAGGGGGCTATATATATAATATATATATATATATATATATATATATATATATATATATATATATATATATATATATATTGGCATAGTAAATCTAGTCATCTAGTCATACTAATTGTTCAGTGAACAAAGCCTGAGAGAAGAGGCAAGTGCATCACAACCTCAACCAGACAGTCCAGACACTACTGGTAGCTAGTGAAACTCCATCAGAAGACTCTCGAGATGATCCACAGCCTGCTGGTTCCTCTCATTGTAATTACCAAGATCTGGAGAACCTGTGCAGAGCTGTTGATAGGTAAATTAGCACTTGTGAATTGTGATTGTTCTTTAATAACTGTACTTAGTTGTATGTGCCATGTCATTTCGGTAGACTTAAAATGGATATCATTTTTCTCAACTTCAAAATACAATCTTGCAGGTATTCAATTTCTGACAGAGCAGGTGCAGCGGTAGCGTCAGCAGTTTTAAAAGATTTTGGCATTATCACTGATGATGACAACACTAACGTCATTGACAGGTAAGATTTCAAAATTATCATGATTACATTTTCATCCACATTTCCTAAGCTTTTTTAACAAAATTACAATTACTACTACTAAGAAGAAGTAAAGTAATTTTATTTAATTATACATATTATACAATTTAGTGTGGACCAAAAAAATGAAGGTTTAAAAATCTTTGTTCCACATGAGTAATGTTATTCCTTTTGCTTACCTTAATCAAATTACAAAATTTGAAACCTCTACGTCAAGTTTTAGGGGTCCCGAGAAAATTGCACTTTTCCTTTTAATGCTGAAAAAATTAGTTTTTCCTCATTTTCATAAGTTCTGCTTTATTTTTTGTTGGAAATTCTTTACGATTCTTGAAAACTGTTTTGAGCAGGTATTGTTTGTCCTCTTCTTTAGTTGTCACTGCTTGATTAAATTTTTCAATCAATGCAACACCCCGCTCAGCTGTGTCATTTGTCACTCTAAGGGCACGAACTCTAGCACAGCCTCTTTGGTACTCAGGATCTATTCCCCATGTTGATGCAGAATTTTCAGTGAAGAGAGAATTGAGATGTAGAGCATCAAAAAGAGATTTAGTCCTTGAAGTAACAAAATCAGAAATCCTTTTTTCTTTAAAAGAAGCTAGGGTTACCTTTGCTTCTAAACGTTTCAGTCCCTTATTTCTTGGAGGCATTTTGATATTATTTCGCATTTGCTCCTTTTCTTCAAGGGATATTTTGTCAAAGAAGCTTAATCCAACAAGTGTTTCTGAGAGGTACCACAGATGTCGTTTAATGGCATTTTGGGCTTGCTTGATAACACTTGATATCAAAGAATTTTCCTCCATTATTGCAAGATCTTGCAAAAATTTAAGATCAACATTTGGGGCTTCCTCTGGTTGAGAAGCTTTTGCCCAAGATTTTGCGTATACCAATGCAACAAATAAACAAATTTCTGTTATTGCATCAAGTTCTTTTTTAGTCATCTTAAATTGATTTTGGAGAAGAAAAAGCTTAAATGCATAAATTCCTTTTGCCATCCATCTTGCATGATGGTACGCTCCAGGTCTCTTCAAGGGAGTATTAGAAATGCTTTCTTCTCCAAAAAACAAGAGAACAAGTTGAAAAAATTCTTTATAATCATCTCTTGGCTGTTTAGAGTTGAGTGCCTCCTTCATGATTAAGACTGTTTGATTTTTTAAATCTTGAACTCTTTCAATTATTCTGCAGCTTTGGGAATCAACAGCAGTTGTGATTTGAGAATGATCCATAAAATCCCATTGAGTTTTGAATCTTTTGAAGATTGGAATATCAGGTTCAGAGGAATGGCCCATAGAAGTCCGGAAGACTTGAGATAGGACAATCTCATAAATATGGTGTCTGCAGGCTAAATATAAAAGCTCTTTTCCAAGTTCTTGTTCAATTTTAGTGCAAGCTCCAGCATGGATTCCGGTATTGGATGCTGTTGTGTCAAATGACAGCCCAATAATTCTCTGGGTCATATCATGTTCTTGCAGGAGAGAAATGCAAACACGAGCCATCTCCGTACCCGTGCCAGCAGTGACTTTAGGAATTCCCAGCAATTTCTCTTCACCATTCCCACTGACTAACACTGCAATCCTTTCCGTTCTTCCTTCGCCTGCAAGAAAAAGTTAAAATATAATTTATATATAATTTATATATATTTATTTTTAATATTTTATTTTATATATATATATTATATATTTAATATTTTATTTATATTTATATATTTATATATATTAATTTATATTAATATATAATTTTAATTGAACTTGACTTATTTTAAATTAAACTTGTTATTTTAATTTGAACTTGACTTATTTTAATTTGAACTTGACTTATTTTAATTTGAACTTGACTTATTTTAATTTGAACTTGATTTATTTTAATTTGAACTTGACTTATTTTAATTGAACTTGACTTATTTTAATTTGAACTTGATTTATTTTAATTTGAACTTGATTTATTTTAATTTGAACTTGATTTATTTTAATTTGAACTTGATTTATTTTAATTTGAACTTGATTTATTTTAATTTGAACTTGATTTATTTTAATTTGAACTTGATTTATTTTAATTTGAACTTGACTTATTTTAATTTGAACTTGATTTATTTTAATTTGAACTTGATTTATTTTAATTTGAACTTGATTTATTTTAATTTGAACTTGATTTATTTTAATTTGAACTTGATTTATTTTAATTGAACTTGATTTATTTTAATTTGAACTTGATTTATTTTAATTTGAACTTGATTTATTTTAATTTGAACTTGATTTATTTTAATTTGAACTTGATTTATTTTAATTTGAACTTGATTTATTTTAATTTGAACTTGATTTATTTTAATTTGAACTTGATTTATTTTAATTTGAACTTGATTTATTTTAATTTGAACTTGATTTATTTTAATTTGAACTTGATTTATTTTAATTTGAACTTGATTTATTTTAATTTGAACTTGATTTATTTTAATTTGAACTTGATTTATTTTAATTTGAACTTGATTTATTTTAATTTGAACTTGATTTATTTTAATTTGAACTTGATTTATTTTAATTTGAACTTGATTTATTTTAATTTGAACTTGATTTATTTTAATTTGAACTTGATTTATTTTAATTTGAAGGTAAAATGGTGTAGATTGTGAAAACTAGCTTCAGACAGTGAAATGTAACCTAATTAAATAGAAATTTAGCTATCAAAATGTTTAATTAAAACCAACCAGATAATAACACATTGCCTAGGTGTGAAAACCAGACCCACAACTAAGTTTTTCACCTGAGAGATAAAATATAAATATGCTAAATTAATCAGACAAAAAAACTAACCTGATATCTCTGGGAGCATTTTTCCATCCCAATGAAGAACTAAAGGCTCTCCAGGACAAAATGCTTGCTCTTGATATTCTGTTGCTATTTCTTTGCGTAACTTTTGACGAGTTCGAAGCATAGTAGATTTTGACACTGTAATGTTTTCCAAATTATGGCCCAAAGACTGAGACAACAGCATAAGACATAGCTGCATCTCGATTGGAAAGATTCATTCTATCATAGGCTGCTACAACATTTTTGTCAATAGGCTTTGACTTTTTAGGAGCCAACATTTTCTTTTTAAATTGCTCTTCAGAGGGACCTTGAAAATTCATTTCAAGGTTGTCGTCATTAGTTGATGGTGATGATGATGATGACGATGTGAAATCATCTCTATTGGCAGGCAAGAATGATCTTTTAGATCGCTTCTGCTCTTTGAGGGCTCTTTCACACTCTAATTCTTCACGATGAAGCCTTCTTTTCTCTCTTTTTGCAAGAATTTGGTCTACTGTACCCATGCTACTTTGTGTAGGATCTTCTTGCTGGCTTAAGTAGAAAAGCTTGTCTTCTTCATTTGACATCATCAAAAGGGCATTAGAGTGACCAATATCAAGAATTTCAGCCTTAATTTCATCTTAAATTTAAACATAGCTTCTTCAATACAGCATTTTTCCTCGGGCCTTTTTCTGTTTTTCATCAATTTATCATAACAGCTTATTAAAGAATCAATCTTTCGGATGGCACTGTCTCTACGCATTGTGGGAATCCTGGCTTTCTCCCAGTAGGTCATCACTTCATCTAAGCAAAGATTAATGGATCTTCTTCATCCCAATTTTTCCTCTTTTTGATGGAAGAAATATATTTGCAAAACTTGCAGTTTTGTAGGTAAGCAGCAACAAAGTATATCTTTATTTAAATGGCCAATGAGCCAAACTTTAGTTTTAGAATGAGTAGCCATTTTTAGTTTAAAAAATTAAATTTCTGAAATAGTAAAATAAACCAGTTAAATTAGGAGATAAAAAGGATAACTAAAAGGTTCAAGCCAATTAGGCAAAGCCTTTAATTTAGAGTTGACCAATTAAGGATAATATATTTTATCCAAAATTTTTGTTTTCCTTATTAATAATTTTCTCTGAAATAATGATCTAAGATTGTTTTTGTACTCTATTAACACCAAAAATTTCTTAAATAAGAAGAAATTTTTTCATAAGTTGCAACTCAAGAGTTGAGTTGATCATTGATGTTCTAAGCGCGCCTATTCATTGGAAAATTTTTATAAGTCATTAAATCTCAGGACCCCTAAATATTCTCATATTTGACCAAAATTTTGCTGACATGTCTATCTGGTCCAAAGGAACAAAGGCATTAATGTGGAACAAGGATTTCTTCAACTTTATAATTTACCCCCCATTTTGGTCCACACTATTATACATTGTAACATGGAAAAATAAATTTCAAATATATTGGCCTCAGGCATAAAAGTCAGTGTATTTAGCCCATCACTGTTCATTGTTTCCTGTTGTACATATTCCTGTTTATCAGTGCTACCTCCAGCCTTATAAATTTGTAAACAATTTTCATTAATACAGGAGTAAACTACGAAGGCAACGGTGTAAGTACCGTGAACAGATCAGAGCTGAGGAAGAAGTATTCTTTGGTTTAGTGGACAGCATTTATGTTGATGGCCAACAGGATGGTACTGTGACAATTACAGAGTTAGAGAGGCGACATTATCAACAAACCAAAGTAGAAGAGCACTATGTTATAGTCGGAGAACCGGGTAAGCCACTGTTTTCTGTATGGTATGTTTTAAATTTTTAGTGGATAGCATAAATTTGGTCTTAGTAACATTAAGGAGTAAGAACTATGTGATAGTTGTGTGTGTTCATTGGTGATACCTGGTAATCTACTGATCTCAAATACATTTATTATTTCCTTAAATTTTGTTTAAAATGTTTCAGGAGGACATTATCTGACACATGTTACCCCAGAGAATGGGAATGGTGTATCAATTGCACTAAGTCTCTATGAAGCAGTGAAGGACACTGATCTGGAAAACAACCTGCAAGTCATGGGGTCAGATGGAACTGCAGTGATGACTGGACATAATTCAGGGGCGATCAGAGTCTTTGAAGGGCTTATTGGAAGACCACTGCAAAGGATCATATGCCTCTTACATTGTAACAAGCTACCTCTTCGTCATGTTTTCATGGAGCTCGATGGGACTACAAAGAGCCCTGATAGTTTTTCAGGGCCAATAGGAGAACAGCTAGGTGGTATGGTTTCTGAATGGGATGTTGTCAAATTTAAGCCAATCAGAAATCAGAATTTCACTATATTGCCCAATGATGTAACTGATGATCTCAGTCGTGACCAATACTATGCTTATAGAATATGCATGGCAGTCATGCTAGGGACTATTGAAAAGGACCTTGAGCTTTTAGAATTTGGATCATTAAATCACTCAAGATGGCTGACATTAGGTTCTAGAATACTCAGATTCTATGTTTCATAGAAAAAGCCGAGTTCAGTATTGATAACTGTTGCTGAGTTCTGTTTAAAAGTGTATTTCCCCAGCTGGTTTGAAATCAAGAAGAATCACTCAGTGACTGATGGTTCAAGAAACTTCTTTTCAATGCTGAGCAGAATCTCCAAGTTTCCTAATAAGAAAGTAAAAGACATTGCCCTAAAAACCTTAAGAAGGAATGCTTTTTTTTATCACCCCGAAAATATTATAATATCAATGCTTGGTGATGAGGACAGGGAGAGAAGAAACACTGCAGTAAATAAGATCCTGGCACTGAGGGGTGAAGTAGAGAAAACAACCCACGACATCAGAGTCAAAATGGATTTCACTGGCAGAGATTTGGAAGTTGAGGATGATGTGAATGATGATGATTATGACAGTTTGAGTTATACAAGACACCGCACTGTCAAGAAATTTAAGGTACCTATAATCAATGAAAATGTTAAATCGTATGACAAGATGAGTAACCTTGATAACTTGACAGCAGAGCCTCCAATAGTTACCCATCTTACATCAACTGAACTTGCGAACATTAGAAAAAATCCTTTGAAGTTCAAACAGCCATGCCACAATCAAGTGGTAGAATGCCATATCAAGCTTGTGACTGAGGCATCTGCAGCTGTCATTAGGTTCAATAGAAGAGATGGCATGATCTGGCAGTGTATAAAATCCTGTAAACTGATAAAAAAGTTTAATACAAAGCAAGAATTTGTTTAGATTCTACATTTATTTGATGAAATTTTATAGTGTAAATTTGTAATATATGGTCAATAGGCATTACTTTTTCCTGAAAATGTGTTAAAACTCTGTTTTACACTTTTGGAAATAATTTTATCAGTCTCAGCATAAAAAAAAATCATAAGAAACAGTTTTTAGATTGTGTTTCTACCTATTATAGAACCAAAAATAGGCAAAATACAGGGGTTTTTTCAGTTGCGTATGGATGTGGTACATATAGGGTATGGTTGCTGATGCAGTATCACTTGCAAAGTTGCAACCACCCAAAACCACTACCAATGTTCATTTTTAGACATTTGACAACTATCTAACACCCCTGATTTTTGAAATATTGATTTTCATAAAAATACACTCCACCCTACTTGAGAGAGGTCTGTGGACATGCCAGGGTTATCAGGAGAGGCACCAGGGGACAAATCAAGAGTGTCAGGAGAAAGGGTCAGGCCGAGAGAGATGGGAATTGTGTTTCCATAAACATATAATTAAATATTTGCCACTCCACCCCCACCCACCCACCACAGAGCCCAACATGGGGAGGCCATATAGACCACAGGGGTAATGGAGAGGTATACACAACCACCACCACTAAGTCTGATGGCATCCACAGGACCAAATGGGAAGTCAACCTCAAGGTGGAAGCTTGATCCTAGCCAATAAAAAGACCAGTCAATTGGCTTGACTGGGCCTGTAATAGTCAAGCCACCCATCTAGCTGCAGGGCAGTGTGTGGCATCACTCAAACTCCAGGATTCTACCTCCCAGCCTTACGGGTCACCATGCATGGTAAACACATGGGAGAGCTACTACTCTCCAGCCCTCGGTGGACTAGGCTGGGGGAAGGGTCACCAGCCACTCTCAAGGACAATGGCGGCGCACCCTGGGAACTATTTAGTCTCATCCTTCCCTGATGACCCTCCCAGCGTGGGTAGCCCCTTTCCTCAATCCGGAGGAAGGGGGGACAAGCGCACCACTGGTGTGGCTCATCAGATCAATGGGACCTCAAGTCCCCCACCACAACAAGGCAGCCCCCACTAGGGGGGATGCTGCATAGTAACAACTAAGATGAGGTCTATCATACTACAACTTACAATGAATAATGGCCAACCTGACAAATTGAAACTTCTTTTAGTCCTTCAAGGACTTGTATGCTGAAAATATAATTTATAGGGCACAAGCTTTGCGCTCTCACTCCAGATTCTCAAGAGTATCAGAACTAGACCTTATGCTTTTTATTTTAATCAATAGCCCTTTTTTTTAATTTGGATATTCACTTCAAATTTTAGTTTTGATTAGCTTACACCATGTAACAGTTTAAGCATTTTTGCTATGTTATCACTGTTTGTTTTTGGTTTTGCTTTATAATTTTGATACATTTAGGCTAATCAGATGATAACAGCTACACTCAATGGTGCGCAGCTTAAAGTTTATTATTAAAAATATTACTAGCTACAAAGTGAAACATAGTTCTAAAGCACTCAGAAAATTAGGGGTAATTTTGCTTGTAAACTGCAACAAAGTAGCTTTGTCAGTTCAAATTAAGCGAGTGCATTTCTTTCTTTGGCTACCAATTAATTATCAACTCAAAATAAAACTTTTCAGTTTATTCAAAACTTAAAAGCACAGGGAACCTTATTCAGTATATTAACTAATGTAATGCAGTTATTGAGCTCCTTTTTTTTTTGAGGGGTTACTTGGTCCATAACTTTAAAATTAATTGATAATTTATCACTACCAAATATCGTTTCCAAACATTTTAGGCTATAACAGTGGGTATAATGATAAATACAGGGTTGCAATGATAAAATCAGAAGAAAAAATCACAGATTTAAATCAAATGTGATTTTTTTTATTTTGCAATTGCATTTTAGTTTTCTTGTCACATACATGTTAAAGACTCGCACTTTGATGGGAAAGTTGTGATTACTCTTTCACCCCTCACTCGATGGCAGAGTTTTTCACATGATCTGGGGAACAAGTTAATTGCTATTCCAATCCAAATGCATACTGCTGTTGCATCATCGGCTGGGATTGAGAGAATCTTTTCTACATATGAACTTGTCCATTCAAAAGTCAGGAACCATCTTGGAAGAGAGAAATCTTCCAAACTTCTTACTTTATTTAGGTATTATAGTGCCCATGAAAAGTATTGCCACCCATCCCTAAAATATGTTTTTTTAACTTTTATCACCATTCATTCACACAGACCTACCTTCTAGTATTTTGTCATCTCTCCTTTCACCCTTTTTACTTCTTTTATGCAGTCAGGCATTGAAGGAGCAAGTTTTTCACAGTATTCTGGAGTTATTTCTGTGCACCACAGTGATTTCAGGGCTTCTTCCAATTTTGGGAGTGAACCAGTATCTCTATCTTGAAGCTTATTTTTGAAGATTATCCATGTGTTCTCTATGAGATTCAGGTTTGGGCTATTACAAAGGCCAGCCTAACACTTTCACTTTTTAGTTTTTAAGCCACAAAGAGACACTTTTAGCCCTGTGACATGGGGCCCCATCATGTTGAAACCACACACTACAATGAATGTTCATGAATGTCAATAAATGGTTGTTCAGTATATTTATGTACATTTTTGCATTCATTGTTTGTTATGTGGCAAAAAATACAAACCTCCACAACCATAAGCAGAAAAACATCCCCAAATCATATCACTGGAAGGGTGCTTTACAGTTTTTACTGTGTATTTGGTGTCCATCCTGTTACTTCCTACTGGTCTTCTAACAATTCCAGGCCCAGATGAAAATGTTTTTAAGGTAGATTCATCACTAAATGTAACTTCTTTCCATTTTTCTAATGTCCAATTTATATACTTCTAACAAAATTCAATCCATTTTTTCTTCATATGTGCTGCTGTTAACAACAGTTTTCAGGCTGGATGCCTTGCTGGCAGTTTTAGGTCCTTTTGGAGATGTTCTTGAATGGTACGAATAGAGACATGTCCAAGGAGTTTACGATTGTCATTCTTTACCTATTGCACATATAAAATCATGAAACGAGTGACCTTGGCTAATCCTACAATATCTGCACCTAGCTTACTATATTCAGAACCTCAATATATGCAAGAAACTCGTTGCATTCACATCAGATTGAATACATAAAAGATCTCAGGGGATCATTCTGAGTTCAATCCCATCATGAAATGGACATGTTAAGTACTTTAAAAAGTGGATGCTCAATTCTGCCAGTTGAGGTTTAAGTTTTGATTTTTGGCTGAAAATATAATAGTTAACCCTTTTTCTTTGATGTATTCAATCCAACGTGAATGCAATGAGTTTCTTTCATATATTGAGGTTCTGAATCTAATAGGCTAGGTGTAGCTGTAAACCCTAGATCCTGTCCCAAAGCTGGATCCTATCTGCTTCACAGATAGCTAGTGAGGGAAGCTATATTTTGGGACCTCTTTGCGAGTGACCCATTGACCACATCAGGCTAACATCATGAAAAAGAAAAACTATAGTACAGCCATCCCTCGCTAATTAAGTATCCATGTTAGGTATCCAAGGTAGAATGTAAAGTTTTATAACAAAAATTTTAAGAGATAGAACAATTATGGTAAATTTCTTTAAATAGTAAGTATTCTTTATTGTTTCATGTGGAAACAGGTCTTCCTCAGGGAAGTATTATTAGTCTGACACTGATCATGATAAATGATCTCTTTGATGATTGCGATAACATTAAGTACTCCTTTATGCTGATAACTGTGGCTCTCTGGGCAAAGTCCAATAATTTGGAAGATTGTATAGATACCATCCAAAATGCTTTGGATGCTGTCTGTGAATGGTCAAAACATTGGGGGTCTGAATTTTTCTGCCTCTAAATCAAAACAGCTACATAATCTTTACTAAGAACAAAGTTCTAGTACATATTGAACTTGCTACTCTAACTAATACTGAACTCTCTCAAGTTATATCCTACAAATTTTTAGGAATTACACTCATTAGAAGTCTCACACAGAATCAGCATATCCATAATACAATGATCCCCTGACCTGCACAAGGGTTCCATTCCTGAAGAAGCTTGTGCAGTGTGAAATAGTGCAGGTTGGAACTATCTCCCCCATAATATAAGGGGTTAGGGGGATAAAAGTTTTAAAAAAAATGATGTATAAAGTAATTTTTACATGAATAAAAGCTTTTAAATCATTGTACAATAAATGTATAATAGGGTGGCCCACTTTAATTTTTTTTTAAAAGTATAGGTTATCATAGTTTTTCCCATTATTTGGCACTATACTAGCACATTGGTACCATTTTTACAAAAATTGATCAATATTTAGGGGTCTCGCATCGACCTTGAAATTACTAGTTTTTTTTTTTAAATGCGTACTTTTTAACTTTTTACTGAATCAACATAAATCATTAAGTAGGGATGTTTTCTGAATCCTCTTGATGAGAGAAGTCGTTTGGTGTGCCTTCCAATGTCATACGACTAACAGTTTAAAAGTTGTGCCTGTATACAGGTAATACCAATGTGCTAGTATAGTGCCAAATAATGGGAAAAACCACGATCACCTATACTTTTCAAAAAAATCAGCAAATAGCAGACAAATAAGGAAGAAAGAAACAATAACTTAAACAATCACTTTTGCATTGTATTGACCACTATCACACGTCACTGGCTGCAACGTTGTCCCTCTGTGCTATGTCATCGTGGTGAGTGATGACTTCTTGAAGTCGCCGAGCTCATTCCGGTTCTTTTCCACCACTTGCAGAAGATCCTGCAGCTGTGCCTCGTCCTTTGTGACCATGTTCGCATAGTCTTGTATCAGTTGGACTCCTCTTTCAGCGACGTCATTGGTGACCTGGAGATTAGAGATCACATCCTTCAGACAACAAACGTCCTCGTTCTCGTCCCACTTATCAGTTGGCAGGGTGAGCCACAAAGACCCATACATCTTCAGACCTGCAAATAAGAACCAGGAGGATTCATCGATCAGGTCGGGGAGTAGCATCATCTTGTCGACTGAGACGTTCTCATATGTGAAGTCTTTGGGTACAGGGAGGTGGGACAGCTTCTCTGCCATCTGTTGCTTCACAGTGCCATCCACCTTGTTCATAGAGCGAAGATGACAGTCTGAGGCCTCAGATACCAGAAGTGCCGCCTCATCACTGCCAGTGACGCTTCTGCCACCTCGCGGTCCACTGCCCTATACCTCAGAAAACGCTGGTATAGTACCAGGTCATTCAACAGCGCATCAGCTGCTACAGGGGCCGCCAACCAAGCTGGTACGTACAGAAGAGCGATGAACACCACGATCCTGTGCAGTTTGTCGACCAGCTCGGTGTTGAGCTCCAGCTACCTACTGAACATCAGCAGTTTTGTGTAGTAGATGACCTGAAACAGAATAGGCACCATTGTAAGTAAGACAGGTTTATTGTTACCAATTACTTTGTTTGCGTTATAATGAAATGTTTATCTTTGAATAACATTTAAACTTATCTCTAGATTATTTTTGTTTGAAAATACTAACTTTAGCCATCCATCTTGCGTGGTGGTAGGCTCCTGGGTGCATGAGGTGAATGCCACGGCGTGGTTGTGTCCCGAGTACCAGGAGCGTGATCTCTGCCACTGGCCTCATCTCCGGTTTCGTATGCACACTTTGAGGTTTGCGGCTCCTGGCGAGGACATTTTCTTCCTTCCTGTAGCTTTCTTTTTACAGCGAAAACTTTATCATTCCCACTCATCATTGCCACCCGAGGACCACGTTGATCGAGGTAGAAGTCAATGTCTTCTTTCTTGTCCTTGTCGGACAGCAGTCGATTCTTCTTTATATCTTCAACAGCATCAGATGCTCCGATATCCCACAGCTTGTCCACACTTTCCGAAAACTTCTGCCATTTTCCTCTGGCATCAGTTTCTCATTTTCTGCTCTTTTGGAGTAAGTGCCACTCTTTCCACAATGCCTCTAGCTTCCGTTCGCAGTTGAGCTTTGTGATTGTTTTAATGCGGGCCATGTTCCAAAACTTTAAGACATTGTTTACGGTTTCTTTGAATGCGTCTTTCCTGTTAGCAGTGTACTGGATAACACTGAAGAAGTATTGCAAAACCTGCCATGTTGTTGGCAATTTGCTACCACTGATGGAGGACGATGGTTGGCCAACTAAAAAAATTTTCGAGGCCGATCTTAGAGAAGGTAGCGGTTATTTTCGCCTTTCCTTTTGATGACTCTCTATTTGTAGCTTTGAGTTCTTCCAGTTATGGTTGCCATCGATTTGTCCATGACAAAGGAGGAGGAACTCAGACAGAATTTCAAAATGTTATGATCTGCAAAAAAAGAAATAGGTTAGGTACCTGGCACAGGCATAGTGCATTTTCTAATTACCTTTATACATTCCACCCGGGTATGGTGACTCATTTTTTTGAAAAGTATAGGTGATCGTGGTTTTTCCCATTATTTGGCACTATACTAGCACATTGGTATTACCTGTATACAGGCACAACTTTTAAACCGTTAGTCGTATGACATTGGCAGGCACACCAAACGACTTCTCTCATTAAGAGGATTCAGAAAACATCCCTACTTAATGATTTATCTTGATTCAGTAAAAAGTTAAAAAGTACACATTTTAAAAAAAAAACTAGTAATTTCAAGGTCGATGTGAGACCCCTAAATATTGATCAATTTTTGTAAAAATGGTACCAATGTGCTAGTATAGTGCCAAATAATGGGGAAAACCACGATCACCTATACTTTTCAAAAAAAATTGAAAAGTGGGCCACCCTAATGTATAATAATAATATTGCATGTAAAATTATATATAATAAGTATAAATAGTAAAAACTTGCAAAAAATGAAATTTCAAAAACATCACTATAAAAATAATGTAATAATCCAGAGGAGTGTAAGAAAGATGACTCAATATAAACTAACCAGTCATACAAGAGACAAGATACTGGGCATGTTGCTTCCAGCTGCAAGTACTAAAGTATTGCATGTACAGTTGCCCACATATGTAATGTTCCTCACCTCACAGGTAGCTCCAGACATGTGGCAATTCCACAGCAATAGTCAAGGTACCCTGACTTGGGGAAGGTCGGGTGGAGGGGGAACAACCGAGTCCAACAACATATAACATTAATTTTGCTAAAACCTGACACCCCCACCTCTATAACATGTCAGGTGTGGGGTTGGGGAAGTGTTACATTTAACATCTTGGGGGGTGTCTGGTCTAGCATTACAGAATGTTCCTGGGGGATCTAGGGTGTCAAGTTTTAGCAAAAATAGCATTATGTAATTTTTGAACAGCCCCTAATTATGTAATGTCTGTGTTCATAAAGATAAAGAATTAATATGATTGTGAACAGCATAGAACTCCATGTTTACTAGTCTTATATAGTAATAAGGTTCCATTATGATTACTAGAAGTCTATATGAACAGATACCACAATACAACTTTTTATATACTGGTGAATTTGAACCAAAAATAGACATTACACAACCATCCTCCACAGTCCACACTCCCTTTCCCTACCCATGTCTCACGTATATTAAATCATTATGTAACAATAGTAATAAAGCTGTTTGTAGAGTCCATGTGCAGCTTTAAACCTTCACTAACTTACGAACCTACACAATTATACCTATATATATGTATTGACATTGAGTGAGAAAAAGATTGAGACAGTAATCACAGTATGAGAAAGAGCAAGGTAGAGGGGCAGAGTTAGTGGTAAATGGCTTATCGATTGTTACACAAAGAACTTGTTAACAGTTCCGATCTGAATAACAGTAACTGATCATCAAAATCTCACAAGAATAATCCACAGTTATACTAGCATAAATATATTTATACAGTGCCCGCGAAAAGTATCCGATCACCCTTGAAATTTGTATTTTTTACATAAAAAACAATGTTTAAATGTATACTAACCTTATATTAGTATTTTGTCATCTGTCCTTTGGTTTGGATGACTTGTTCTAGACGTTTTGGCATGGATTTAATCAAGTTTTGACAAACTTCCACTGATATTTCCTTGCACCATACCTTTTTGATGGCCTCTTGTAATTTTTCGACTGAGCCAGTGTCGTGGCATTCAACCTTATTTTTTATTATTAGCCACAGATTTTCTATCGGATTGAGATCTGGACTATTACCAGGCCAATCCAAAATATCAAATTTATTGTCAGTAATCCATTTTGTCACTATTTTGGCCCTGTGACATGGTGCACCATCATGCATGTATGTTTTTGTCCTTTGGATTGCCATTGCCATTGGAAGTTTATCCTGTAGCATTGCTAAATACCGTGCACCATTCATAGTTGTGTTCTTCGGAAGAAAATATAAGTTTCCACGCCCATAGTAACCGAAACAACCCCAAACCATCACACTTGGAGGTGTTTCATTGTCTTTAGGGTGTATTTAGGGTCCATCCTATTTGAGCCAATAGGCCGGCGAACCTTTTTTGGACAACTTCTGAATGTCAAAAATGTCGACTCATCGCTAAATAAAACCTTCTTCCAGTCATCAACAGTCCAATGAATGTATTTTTTACAAAATGCGACACGTTTTTTACGCATTTTTTCATTAATGAACGGTTTCTTAGCAGCATGGCGAGATGGTAATCCGAGTTCTTTTTGGAGCTGCTCCTGGATAGTTCGTTCAGAAACACCAGATAACAAATTATTCATATTAAATTTTATTTCTTTCGCAGTTATTGTTGGGTTTTTCAATACTAAACGTTTCATAAGTTTGTCTGTTCGCGAATTTGTTTTTCTCGGTCTGCCAGATCGTTTTTTAGGGACTGGCGTGGTTAGGCCACCATTGTTCTTAGCCCGTGAAACCCATAAATTAACGGTACTTTGGGATATGTTTAATTCCTTAGCTATCTGTCTCTGTGATTTCCCACATGCATGCAAAGCAACAATAGCACCTCGACAATCACTCTTAAGTTGTTTTTTAGCACACATTATATATAAATTTTATTTACACCACTTTCTGTAAAAAAAAAAAAATATCAAGAAATTTACACAAACAGTGAAATCTGACAAATTTGAGACACAGCCACCCGCAACGAAGGCTACCAGAACACTAATTTGAGAATGCGTTGGATAGCTCTCATATCAGCGAGCAACCACAAAGTTACCAGATGTCGCTAGAACAAATAGAAAGTGAATTACGTGTCTCTGAATATCAAGGGAAAATATTGTATTTTCTTGAGTGATCGGATACTTTTCGCGGGCACTGTATATACTTATAAATTCATACAATATTATACAAATGTTTGTGAAATTATATTTATGGGCCATTATAGGGCATATCATACTCTGGGTTCAGGGTTGAAATTTTTGAAAAACAGTGGCTAATATGTATTCCTATGTAAAAATTATTTCTAAGATGGGTTTATTATTTGCAACTTTTCCAAAAAATCTCATTTTCATGGTCAAAATCGTGATTTTCTGATTTGGAGGCTGCCTAACACAGCTTCAGGGCACCCAAACCAAAGCTCACAGCTGTTCTGCATATGATTTAGTCTAAAAGCTGCTTTTCTGACCTCATCCTTGCTTTCTTAAGTGTTTCAACACCTATGGGGGCTGAAAAAATGTTTAGATTTCACATAAAACTTAAGAATTTTAAGTTTTTCTTCAAAGAATAGGTGCGGCTCACCAGCTCTACTCTGATCGAGTAGTGGGAGACTTGCCACCTCCATGTGTAGGTTTACATGCCTGTTCTTCCTGGATCCCTGAAAAGCATGGCCTCATAAGATCTTATATTATGATCTTATGAGGACTTTCAGCTCTTATGAGCATTAACAATGGCTTCAGCCTCCTCATCAGTCACTCGAACCTGAAAAGCTCTTAAGTATGTCCTGCTTCAATCTGAACACTGGGAGCATTTCTTGATGGTCTATCCTGGCTCTCACACACTTTGAGTGGAGTTTTCCTGAGATCCTTGAGCTCAGTGAAGGTCATCTTGCATGTGAAAATAGGCTCATAAATATTCTCTGATTCCTCAGGTGAAGTGGCTTGCAGATTGACTTTGGGATTTTTATGGGGCCTCACTGTCATATCACCAAAGTCTCTTCCTTCTCTGATCTTCTCTATCTGGCTCACAGCAAAAGCTCTCTGATGCTCATCCTCACTGCACAGGAATGAAGCCAGGATGTTCTCAGGATGTGCGTGGTAAGCTCCTCTTATCACTGCAGCAGAGATGATGTTCCTGACCTTGGTAGTCTGGTTCCTCAGCAGCCTCAGGCTTGAAAAAACGTGTGCAGGACCAAATTTGAGGTGGTGCTTCACTTTGATGTCGTAGTACATTTTGAAGTAGAAGTTAAGGCAGAACTTCATGAGGACCTCGAGCCTCCTCAACACCTCCCCCTTCAGTCCGTGCTCCCTCATCCACAACAGCAAGATGGCCTGTGCAGTAGTGAGCCACCTGAATTGGTTCAGAGGTCCGCACTTGAGACCAGCCAACTGTGGACTGAGACTTCCAAACTTGATGGCTTTGATCAGAAGATAGCAGTTGTGCTGGTCTGTGGAGAGAGATTTGACTATCTCTACTGGCAGCTCTATGATATCTTCAGTTCCTTCCACTGGTTTGAAGTTGAAGTTGACCTCAAGTTCATTCACTTTCTCAAGAAGTTTTCCAATAGGCCCACTGAAGCCTGACTGGGGAGTTACAGGGCTGTCCAGCTTGATGATTAAGTGCCTCAGGGGGAGCTCGTTCACATGGAGCTGACAGATCATCCAGTGACACTTGCGACCCAGCATCTTCTCCAATAGGGCTATGGCACCTCCAGACCACCCTGTGTTGGTGGAGTTTCCTCCAATCATTACAAGGCTCTCATCATCTCCGTGATCCAGAAGCCTCATGCAGGCCCTGAGCAATCTTATGAGCAGGCTTTTCTCCTTCCTCAGGTTCCTCACGAGTGAAATGGAAGAGGTACTTTCCTTGAGGCTCCCACGTGATAGTGTAATGCTCCTTGATCACTTTGCCAGGATGAAATCTTCCTGTCACTTCATCATATTTCAACACCTTTGTGTTCCTATCCTGCTTGCCATCAAAGAATATCCCAGAGATCTTTTCCTCCTCTGACCTCTGCGTGAGAGCTTCAACTGATGAGGCCATTACTTACTTCCTCCTTGGCCCTCCAGACTTTCATGCCATCTATGGCCAAGTAAGCCTTGTCTTTGGAAAGATGACTGGCCTTACCGAAAAAAATGGCGTCCACTCACTTCTACTTCACAATTATAACTGCCGTAATTGTTCAGAGCCATCTATTGAGAGAATGTTGAACTTCACCTTCTGCGTCCAAGTGGTTACAAAGATTCAAATGGAGTAGATTTTTTTTCTCATGTATGTATGTATTAAACCTATGTAAGAGTTAAGCAAAGTTAATGTGTCTAAATGGCAACAAATTACGACAAAGGGTTAAAAATATGAGGTTGTGTTCAACTGAGTATTCGGTATTTCAACATAGAACAGAAAACTGCAATTTTGAACATGATAATGCAATTTTTGGGAAAAGTTGCAGAAAAGAAACCTCTCTTAGAATTAAATTTTACATAAAAATACATATTAGCCAGTGAAATTCGGACTCGGAAAAGTATGATATGCTCTAAATTGACCCATTACCAATATTTAGTATGCTCTCCTATTGTACAAAAACAAACAAAACATCTTTATTGCAAATCATTCATAATCCATAGCCACTTAACCTAACATACAAGTACAATCTTACATATACATTGAACTTAATACAAAAATAAGGCCAACATAGCCACTTAACCTAGCATACTGGCATACTGTTTGATTAATTATCTGACAATTTTATGTATATTATTACATGAGTAGTGATGTGAGTCGTTTTTTATTGTGTCGTTTTTTTTTTTTTTTTGTCATTTTTTTGTTTAAAACGAAGATAGTCTGTTTTTTTTGTTTTTTTTATTTTTTATTGTTTTAAACTTATTCCATATTTTTCTTCCTTTAATCTAATAAGTATATTAGTATTACCTATAATTTACTATACTACCATGCTTATACGGTTATACCTAGTATATGTATATAGTCATCTTTTAGAAAAACTGAATCACACAAAAAGTATATAATAGAAAGGAAAAACAAACCCTCATTTTTTATATGTATATACCTATATTTTTTAACTAGAACATAAAACATTCTTCCTCATTTCAAACAATATACATAATTGTGATTGGCAAGAGTACCAGTATATATATTCCAGATCGAAAAAAAAAATATTCACCTTTTTTTGAACCTTTTTGTTAACCTAATGTTGGTTAACCTTCATTTCCATGGAAGAATCATCACTAGATTGGGTAGAGCATATATGCTAGTTTCAATATCACAGGTACTGGTATAATATCCATAATACTGGTATAAAACAATAGATATAATTGTGATTGGCAAGAATACCAGTGTATATATATATATATTTTTTTTTTTTTTTTTTTTTTAAGTTCAGGAAGAACCGATTCGCCTCTATTTAAAAGGGCATATCTCAGCGGAAAAACAAAGAAAAAGGGAGAGGAAAGACAGAGGAAAAAGAAAGGGTGGAGGGGACAGTCGAAGTGGAAAAAGACCAAGGGTGACAAGGACTGCAGGGTCGAGCCCCATCATCCTTGGGTGCTAGGGCCGGGAGGGCGCACGTGAAACCTCCAGGAACAAGCACGTACAAACGAGCACAAAGAGACTCAAGAGCACGAGCTTAGAACCCCCTTGCGGGGATATATATATATATATATATATTATATATATATATATATATTCCAAATAGAAAAATAAAAAAAATATAAATATTCATCTTTCTTTAACCTAATGCTGTTTAACTTTCATTATCTGATTCTATTTCCATTGAAGAATCATTACCACTAGATTGATTAAAGCAAATAGTTTCAATATCACAGGTACTGGTATTTATTGCAGATTTGGATGTTGACGAAGGCAATGTAGCACCATGTTTTACTTCACTTTCTTGGAATTTTGCATTTTGGGATATAAATACTAGCTTTGCTGCTCTGTCTGTGCTTAATTGGTTTCTTTTGGCTGTATGGATATTACTGTATGTGCTAAATGATCTCGGAGGTAATGAAAGGGCGAAATAGAGGTGTATGAGTTTGTGTAGGTATATATGTGAGTATGCATGCGTATGTATCTGGAATTCTGGATGTATGCATGTGTATGGGGTATACAATAGATATAAATGTGTATATAAGTATTTATGTATATATTGGTATATATGTATATGGGTGTATGTGTATGTATATATATATGGATGGTCTCGTGGGGGGGGGGGAATATGTCATCGCGGGTCTAAAGGATAGTTAAGTGGGAGATTCAAAATCCGAGGAATGGATGGGAGAGTCCTGGAAAGGTTGGACAATGGCAGTCAGCTCCCAGCCAGTGTTCTCGCAAGTTTAATGGATCTCAAGATACAAGACTTTCAGTGCAAGAAAGAGGCCAGTTTTTTCTGTAAATAGGCTGAAAAGGACATTCTATACTGGTACCATATGGCCTATTTTATTATTTATTTATTTATTTTTATAATATATATCATTGCAAAAGTATACCTTATAATTAAATTGGCAATATCTATATTAATTATTAAAAAAAACAAAAAAAAAAAAAAAACAAAAAAAAAAAAAATGACAAAAAAAAAAAAAAAACAACAAAAAAAAAAAAAAAAGGTTTTTTTACATCACTAACATGAGATATCTTAGAACACTTATAAAACACTTGTTATAACACAACTTAATATATATATATAATCTTTGCTACATTCCAAAAATAAGGTATTGTAAACCATCAGTTGTCTGAACCAAGGCTGCCATATACACTACCAGTCAAAAGTTTAAGTACACCTACTAATTTCCAATGTTTTGCTGCTTAGCTCATGACATAAACTTCAAATGTAAACTTAACAGGTACTAGAGATGAATTTGCTTACCTGGCTTTCATATTGTATGCTTCAGTGCATCTGCCCTATGCAGTGTGTTGTAACACAGAAGCTTCTTCAAAATGTGTTAATTTATGTCTACCATACAACCTAAAATTAATGCCATTAGCTCTGCACAAAGGTCCAAAAACAGTTTAAAAGTCTTTACTGGGGTAGTGTTTCTTCAGGACTATGTTAATACATTTATTCAGTTATTAACGTGCTGCAGGTCTTTACATATAAAATCCTTGCAGAGGAGCTAACTGTGTAGTTTAAGGTATATTTCTGTGTTTCAAAAAGCAAAAATGGGTGCCAAAGTTCAGTTAACAACAGAAAAAAGACAGTTGATTGTAACTTTGAGAAATGAGGGCCATTCACTGATGCAAATTGCAAAAAAATTGAAAGTTACTGGGAATGCAGTTGCTTGTGCCATTAAACAGTACAAAGAAACTGGTCAAAATAAGGACAGAAAAAGGTCAGGGCAACCAAGAACCACAACAGACTCAGAGGACAAGTATACCTGAGTCACCACTGTAGTGATGTAAAAAAACCGTTTTTTTTGTTTTTTGTTGTTTTTTTTGTTGTTTTTTTTGTTTTTTTTGTTTTTTTGTTTTTTTTAATAATTAATATAGATATTGCCAATTTAATTATAAGGTATACTTTTGCAATGATATATATTATAAAAATAAATAAATAAATAATAAAATAGGCCATATGGTACCAGTATAGAATGTCCTTTTCAGCCTATTTACAGAAAAAACTGGCCTCTTTCTTGCACTGAAAGTCTTGTATCTTGAGATCCATTAAACTTGCGAGAACACTGGCTGGGAGCTGACTGCCCATTGTCCAACCTTTCCAGGACTCTCCCATCCATTCCTCGGATTTTGAATCTCCCACTTAACTATCTTTTAGACCCGCGATGACATATTCCCCCCCCCCCCCACGAGACCATCCATATATATATACATACACATACACCCATATACATATATACCAATATATACATAAATACTTATATACACATTTATATCTATTGTATACCCCATACACAGGCATACATCCAGAATTCCAGATACATACGCATGCATACTCACATATATACCTACACAAACTCATACACCTCTATTTCGCCCTTTCATTACCTCCGAGATCATTTAGCACATACAGTAATATCCATACAGCCAAAAGAAACCAATTAAGCACAGACAGAGCAGCAAAGCTAGTATTTATATCCCAAAATGCAAAATTCCAAGAAAGTGAAGTAAAACATGGTGCTACATTGCCTTCGTCAACATCCAAATCTGCAATAAATACCAGTACCTGTGATATTGAAACTATTTGCTTTAATCAATCTAGTGATAATGATTCTTCAATGGAAATAGAATCAGATAATGAAAGTTAAACAGCATTAGGTTAAAGAAAGATGAATATTTATATTTTTTTATTTTTCTATTTGGAATATATATATATATATATATATATATATATATATATATATATATATATATATATATATATATATATACATATATATATATATATATATATATATATATATATATATATATATATATACACTGGTATTCTTGCCAATCACAATTATATCTATTGTTTTATACCAGTATTATGGATATTATACCAGTACCTGTGATATTGAAACTAGCATATATGCTCTACCCAATCTAGTGATGATTCTTCCATGGAAATGAAGGTTAACCAACATTAGGTTAACAAAAAGGTTCAAAAAAAGGTGAATATTTTTTTTTTCGATCTGGAATATATATACTGGTACTCTTGCCAATCACAATTATGTATATTGTTTGAAATGAGGAAGAATGTTTTATGTTCTAGTTAAAAAATATAGGTATATATACATATAAAAAATGAGGGTTTGTTTTTCCTTTCTATTATATACTTTTTGTGTGATTCAGTTTTTCTAAAAGATGACTATATACATATACTAGGTATAACCGTATAAGCATGGTAGTATAGTAAATTATAGGTAATACTAATATACTTATTAGATTAAAGGAAGAAAAATATGGAATAAGTTTAAAACAATAAAAAATAAAAAAAATAAAAAAAACAGACTATCTTCGTTTTAAACAAAAAAAAACGACAAAAAAAACAAAAAAATGACACAATAAAAAACGACTCACATCACTAGTCACCAGTCTGCATAACAAACGCCTCACAGCACCTGAAATCAAAGCCCAGCTGAACAACTCCAGAAGTATAACAGTTTCAACATCAACTGTTCAGAGAAGACTAAGAGAGGAAGGATTAAAAGGACAAACTGCAGCAAAGAAACCAATGCTGAGACTCCAGAACAAAAAGAAAAGGCTAGCCTAGGCTAAAAACCACCAAAAATGGACTGTTGAGCAGTGGAAATTTGTCCTTTGGACTGATGAATCAAATTTCAAAGTTTTTGGATCCAAACACAGTATTTGTGCAGCGCAGAGCTGGGTGAAAGAATGACACAGCAGTGCATTGTGCCAACAGTAAAGCACAGTGGAGAAAGTGTGATGGTCTGTGGATGTTTTGTTGGGGAGGAAGTTGGAGATCTCCACAAAGTCACTGGAATACTGAACTAATGTGGCTATCACAGCATTCTACAGTGCCATGCCATCCCATCTGGACTGCAACTAGTTGGCCAACAGTTCATAATGCAGCAAGACAACAATCCTAAACACACTTCCAAGTTGTGTCAAAATTACCTTAAGCAGAAAGAACAGCAACGTCAGCTCACAGTTATGGAATGGCCAGCACAGTCCCCAGATCTGAACCCCATCGAGCTAGTGTGGGATGAACTGGATCAATGAGTGAAAGCCAAGCAGCCATCCAGTGCTCAGAAGCTCTGGGAACTCTTACAAGAGTGCTGGCACCAGCTTTCACCAGACTATCTTCTCTCTCTTGTTGAGTGCATGCCTTGAATTTTTTCTGCTGTAATGGCTACTAGAGGAGGCTATTTTGATGAATCTAAAATTTAGACTTTGCTTTTGGTAAATTGTCCTGATTTGTTGTTATTTAAGTTCCCATGTTTGTACTTATGAATTTGTGTCATGATAACTTAGTTAATAAGTAAAAAACTTTAAACAAAATTTGAAATTTAGGAATATTTCAGGATGTACTTAAACTTTTGACTGGTAGTGTAGGTGAGAGGTACACAGTATCTGAAGACAGGACACTACAATAACACATTAGAGCTGTTTTGGACCCTAGTAATGACATTATATACAGTCAACCCTCGTTATAACGGACTAATAGGGGGGAAAAGGTGTCCGTTATAGCCGATTGTCCGATATAACTGACGGTACTGGTAACCTATGGTATACGTATACGATACGGTAATGGAGATACTATATACAGTACTGTGCACTGTCTGCTGAACACGATACATGATAAATGATACAGAAAATAATGAAATATAATAAAAATATAAAAGTTAGCTTGTCCTTCGCCTTACGAATGTCGGAACCAATTTGCTTTTTCACGCCATACTCCACGCACACCTTGGCCACCGAAGCACCCGCCTCTAACTTCTTGATTAATTCCAGCTTCTGGGTCACCGACAGGGTCACACGCTTCTTCTTTTCCTGGTTAACATCGCCAGTGGTGTGTCCGGTTTATCCGATATCCACTCTAACGGGGTCCATTATAGCGAGGGTTGACTGTATATTCTTCCGGATTAACATGGTAAACATGGTAGAAATTTTATAGTGGGCACACTAGGGGCCCTTCAGCCCATCTGGGTGTCTCCACTGTTAATATAAACAAACCATAAATACAGTTACATGCAAAAATTAAGATCCAATTGATCTCTGCTAATTGCAGATCATCACATATCTAGTAGCTGTACATTAACTTCAAAACTTTGGATCTTGTGGATCATTCATCAATATCACTACTGTACTAATTGTAGACATCACATGGTTATCTATACAGCCATACAGCTATATAGCCAAATATCTACATAGCTACAACCTGAATAATATAATACAAGCTCTACAATTAAGATAAAAGGAGTAGGTGGAACTGTAAAGACTGTATAGAGTATTTGAATGTACAGTCTAGTGTGGACCAAAATTGGGGGTAAATTATAAAGTTGAAGAAATCCTTGTTCCACATTACTGCCCTTGTTCCTTTGGACCAGATAGACATGTCAGCAAAATTTTGGTCAAATATGAGAATATTTAGGGGTCCCGAGATTTAATGACTTATAAAAAATTTCCAATGAATAGGCGCGCTTAGAACATCAATGATCAACTCAACTCTTGAGATGCAACTTATGAAAAAATTTCTTCTTATTTAAGAAATTTTTGGTGTTAATAGAGTACAAAAACAATCTTAGATCATTATTTCAGAGAAAATTATTAATAAGGAAAACAAAAATTTTGGATAAAATATATTATCCTTAATTGGTCAACTCTAAATTAAAGGCTTTGCCTAATTGGCTTGAACCTTTTAGTTATCCTTTTTATCTCCTAATTTAACTGGTTTATTTTACTATTTCAGAAATTCAATTTTTTAAACTAAAAATGGCTACTCGTTCTAAAACTAAAGTTTGGCTCATTGGCCATTTATATAAAGATATACTTTGTTGCCGCTTACCTACAAAACTGCAAGTTTTGCAAAAATATTTCTTCCATCAAAAAGAGGAAAAATTGGGACGAAGAAGATCCATTAATCTTTGCTTAGATGAAGTGATGACCTACTGGGAGAAAGCCAGGATTCCCACAATGCGTAGAGACAGTGCAATCCGAAAGATTGACTCTTTAATAAGCTGTTATGATAAATTGATGAAAAACAGAAAAAGGCCCGAGGAAAAATGCCGTATTGAAGAAGCTATGTTTAAAGATGAAATTCTTGATATTGGTCACTCTAATGCCCTTTTGATGATGTCAAATGAAGAAGACATTATTGGGCTGTCATTTGACACAACAGCATCCAATACCGGAATCCATGCTGGAGCTTGCACTAAAATTGAACAAGAACTTGGAAAAGAGCTTTTATATTTAGCCTGCAGACACCATATTTATGAGATTGTCCTATCTCAAGTCTTCCAGACTTCTATGGGCCATTCCTCTGAACCTGATATTCCAATCTTCAAAAGATTCAAAACTCAATGGGATTTTATGGATCATTCTCAAATCACAACTGCTGTTGATTCCCAAAGCTGCAGAATAATTGAAAGAGTTCAAGATTTAAAAAATCAAACAGTCTTAATCATGAAGGAGGCACTCAACTCTAAACAGCCAAGAGATGATTATAAAGAATTTTTCAACTTGTTCTCTTGTTTTTTGGAGAAGAAAGCATTTCTAATACTCCCTTGAAGAGACCTGGAGCGTACCATCATGCAAGATGGATGGCAAAAGGAATTTATGCATTTAAGCTTTTTCTTCTCCAAACTCAATTTAAGATGACTAAAAAAGAACTTGATGCAATAACAGAAATTTGTTTATTTGTTGCATTGGTATACACAAAATCTTGGGCAAAAGCTTCTCAACCAGAGGAAGCCCCAAATGTTGATCTTAAATTTTTGCAAGATCTTGCAATAATGGAGGAAAATTCTTTGATATCAAGTGTTATCAAGCAAGCCCAAAATGCCATTAAACGACATCTGTGGTACCTCTCAGAAACACTTGTTGGATTAAGCTTCTTTGACAAAAGCATATCCCTTGAAGAAAAGGAGCAAATGCGAAATAATATCAAAATGCCTCCAAGAAATAAGGGACTGAAACGTTTAGAAGCAAAGGTAACCCTAGCTTCTTTTAAAGAAAAAAGGATTTCTGATTTTGTTACTTCAAGGACTAAATCTCTTTTTGATGCTCTACATCTCAATTCTCTCTTCACTGAAAATTCTGCATCAACATGGGGAATAGATCCTGAGTACCAAAGAGGCTGTGCTAGAGTTCGTGCCCTTAGAGTGACAAATGACACAGCTGAGCGGGGTGTTGCATTGATTGAAAAATTTAATCAAGCAGTGACAACTAAAGAAGAGGACAACAATACCTGCTCAAAACAGTTTTCAAGAATCGTAAAGAATTTCCAAAAAAATAAAGCAGAACTTATGAAAATGAGAAAAAACTAATTTTTTCAGCATTAAAAGGAAAAGTGCAATTTTCTCGGGACCCCTAAAACTTGACGTAGAGGTTTCAAATTTTGTAATTTGATTAAGGTAAGCAAAAGGAATAACATTACTCATGTGGAACAAAGATTTTTAAACCTTCATTTTTTGGTCCACACTAAATTTGTACACCCATTCAGGGTCTCCCATTTAAAGGTGTCTATGAGGCAAGTGAACATAATGAGTCTTTCATACATCACAGTGCTATGGGGGGGCACCGCTTAGTAGAGAAATCTCTTTAAATGGGGGATATAAAGACAGAGTATCCCCTAACCCAAGATGCTGCCTCCCTACATCCCATCACTCTGTGTGGGTGATGAGATTTACCCAAATAAAAAATAAACTATATATATGTATATATGTGGGAAGGGTTCATTACCAGTTCCAGCAAAACTGGTAATGGTGGCTGGTAGGTAGGTTACACGTAGTAAACATAAAACTGGCAGTGCACCATTTTGGTTCCCTACATATCATACGAAAAATATTATTATAAGCAGTAGAGAGTTTATTCATAAGATCTGACAATGGAGCTGACATGGATATGCTTTGTATTTATATATAAGGCATCAGTAGTAGTACGAGAATAGTAATGAACAGCCTTCAGTTATATGCAATTCTTTTACTAGATGAAAAAATTAATGTTTTTGTGACTCATATTACATGCAGCATTACCACTACAGGCAGTCTCCGGGTTACGAACGTCCGACTTACGACATTCCATACATACGAATAGACCACCGTAAAGTCTATTATTTTAAAAATCTGAATTACCTACAATGGTTTGTAGTAACAAATCAGCACACTACTTATGCCACCGCCATTTTAAGTCGGATTTTGTACTCGTGAAGACTTTCGTGTGAATTCATATTCAATTTCTGATAATGTGCAAACCCCTATCATGGCTCCTAAATGAAAATCTGATGCAAGTGCTGGTGATACACTTTAATTACTGTTACAAATTATTATCTTTTTTTATGTTTTCTATGTTTTAGTAGCTTTTACAAATTGGGAGTGTGTTTAAAGTGTTTAAATATACAGTAGACTCACAACGAAGAATATGGGAGTTGATTGTGGTGGGTGTGTGCTCTAAAAGCCTATAAGAAATACAAACAAAGAATATGGGGATGTTTGTGGTGGATATGTGTACTCTAAAATCCTATAAGAAATACAAATGAAGAATATAGGGATGTTTGTGGTGGGTATGTGTGCACTAAATGCCTAAGATATACACATCTACTGAGAAGTCCATTATTTTTATAATGAAATTTTAAATAGAATTAAAAGAAACAACAAAAAAAACTATGAAATCATTTTCTACCACTACCAATGACTCATTCAAACCGAATTCCCACCCTACAGCCATGGCAGACATCCCACTTTTAAGCCTTTTAAGACATTAAGTACAAACCATTCGTATGGGTTCCGACTTACATACAAATTCGACTTAAAGACTGTCATGAGAACGGAACTCGTTTGTAAGCCGGGGACTGCCTGTACCTGTAACAACAAACACAGGCCATATTAAGGTAAACAAAAATTCACAATTTTTACCATTAAAGAGCTGGATATGTGTATTTACCTTGTATAAACTTTAAAGAAAAAGATAAGGTAATAATCTACTTAAGCTCCCATCTCTCCAATTTTCATAAATTATACATCGGTAGCTTCATTTCTTCATTAGGAATGTGATTCAGACAGTCTCTAGTAAAGGAAATGCTTCAAAACCTAACCTAACCTAAAAAAAAATCCAGTGTGTTTTAACCAAGCTTTTCTGGTCAACTTTGAGGTGCTTTGTACGAATCTGCCATTGGCTTCCTGCGCAAATGCGTAGTTTTTGAGATATCATAATAAACATATAGGATATATTCATGTTACAAGATCTCGTAAATGACGCATCACCACAGAAAATGTGCAAAACACCAGAATTAACCAGAAAAGTTTCCTCTCATCATTTTTGTTTAAACTAACGAAAATATCACGACTTAAACTAGCCAATCATCAAGGGCATTTAATTAACCTAACCAGGCATTCAATTAACCTAACCAAGCATTCAATTAACCTAACCAAGCATTCAATTAACCTAACCAAGCATTCAATTAACCTAACCAAGCATTCAATTAACCTAACCAAGCATTCAATTAACCTAACCAAGCATTCAATTAACCTAACCAAGCATTCAATTAACCTAACCGGGCATTCAATTAACCTAACCAGGCATTCAATTAACCTAACCGGGCATTCAATTAACCTAACTGGTTAATATTGGTTATTTCACCTAAATATCTTCTGATCTTTTTGTATTAGGCACTCACTGTCACTTTTTGGGCAAGTTAAGGATGAGAGAATAACACTGTAATTGATAAAAACATCCAATGCTTTGTCTTCATCTAGGGCACATGACGAATCAAGTCCTCAAAGTCGAAATCACACAAATGGCACATCATAATTCGAGCGCAAACACCACTGAACTGAATCTAATTAGAATTTACATGAATACTAATATTGTCAATCTGGTGATTTTTTTCTAACCAAAAAAACCACTAGATTTTCATTAAAAATCCTATAAAACTACAAACTCGCTAGACTTTGTTTTTAAAACTCTCGATTTTTTTTTAGGTTAGGTTAGGTTTTGAAGCATTTCCCTTACTAGAGACTGTCTAAATCGCATTCCTAATGAAGAAATGAAGCTACTTGATGTATAATTTATGAAAATCAGAGAGACAGGAGCTTAAGTAGATTATTACCAAAGATAATACCAGGGTAGAATACTGGCTGACTATGTGAACTTTTGATGAATCTAAATAATTGAATGGAGTAATCAAGAATACTAATGGCAACAACTGATCTAAATTACCTTGCCCTTATCTTTTCATGTGTGTATACTACCACAATAACTCATCATTTAACCTGGAACAAAATAATTTTTTTTATGGCCTATGTCCCAAGTTACATGGAATTGCCTTGACGTATATTTTAGCTCAAATTATGTAAGCTACTTCAGTAGCTCTGTAAATAGTTTTATATTAATTAGCACACCCAAAATTGATATTCATAGATTGATTATAAAATGTAGCTTTAGATCATTTATGACTTTGATAATCTCAATAGGCCTGAGTGGTTTCATCTTTTCCAAATTTATGTAAGTTTATAAACTGTATAAATAATGTCTATTTTAGCTTATGTAAGCTAATTCAATATCTATATAAATAGTTTTGGTTAATATTTGGCTGGACACAGGGGCTAACGAGAAATGAGAGGTTGTGTTTCACTAGCACTATTTTTCATGCTCTTTACGATGGTACTAATCATTTTTTGTGGAAATGCAAGATTATATAAAAAATTACAAGTTACATTTTTATAGTGAATATTTCCTGTTTTGGCTAATGTAATGTACTTTTTTTCATAAAATATTTTTCCTGATTAGGCTATTTTTTCACTACTCTGCGACTTAATTAGTTGGCTGGTTTCTGTTCTGTCTATTTTTTTTTTCTAATTAGATTCAGTTTGGTCACGTTTGTAATAGAATTATGACGTGCTGTTCATGTGGTTTCTGACTTTGAGAACTTGATTCGTCATGTGCCCTAGATGAAGATAAAGCATTGGATGTTTTTATCAATTACAGCATTATTCTCTCATCCTTAACTTGCCTGAAATGTGACAGTGAGTGCCTAATACGAAAAGATCAGAAAATATTTAGGTGAAATAACCGATATTAACCTGTTAGGCCAACTGAATGCCCGGTTAGGCCAACTGAATGCCCGGTTAGGTCAACTGTACACCCTTGATGATTGGTTAGGTTAAGTAATGATATTTTCATTAGTTTAAACAAAAATGACAAGGCCTGAAGTTGAAATAAAAAATATATTTTTCTAGTGTATTTTGGTGTGCTCTGTTGAAATATAACCTTCATTTCCTGTGCAAATGACAAAATATGACTCCAAAATAATGTAAACAAATTCTTATTTCTTTACATTTGCACAGGTTGGTTAGGTTAGGTTAAGTTAGTTACGTTAGTTAATTTAGTTAGGTTAGCTAGTTTTTTATCAGAATTACATTTTCCTGGTGTAGTTTTCTCTGCTTTGTTGGAATTTGACACACATTTCTTCTGCAAATGAGTAGAAACACTCCATATTTTGGAATGGAAAAAAAAATAGTTTCTATTCATTTGCACAAGAAATTGGGGTTAATATTCGTCTTTGAACCCACTCACGCGTGGTTAAAACAGTATAATATACTGAATTGCCATTCAAAACTGACTAAGAAAATATATATCTTGTGCAGATTTGTATAAAATATATTTTGTGTTTTTTCAATATACAGTCGGCCCTCCATATCCGCGGATTCAACCAACCGCGGATCGAAAATATTAAAAAAAAAATTCCAGAAAGTTCCAAAACTTGAATTTGCCGCGCGCCGAGCACTATGCTGAATCCACGCAAATGAAGTGATGTGTAGGCATACCCTGCTATAGCCTCCCACCATTTCACAGATCCTCAGTCTCTCCAGCACTCGTTGTTTGAGCATTGAGAGAGAGAATAAATTTATATTTTCTCTATTTATAATTATATTTTCTATATGTACTTGTATTTTAAATATTCTGTGTTTTATTCTATGTATTTCTCTTTCAGGTCATTAAACAAAAGCAATCTGTAAGTGTTGAAAGAAAGAAAATGTTACGTTGTTGCTGACGTGTACTATGTAGTTAGGCCTACGATGGTTGCATCTGTACTGAACATGTACAGACTTTTTTTTCTTGTCATCATTCCCTAAACAATATAGTATAACAACTATTTACATAGCATTTACATTGTATTAGGTATTATAAGTAATCTAGAGATGATTTAAAGTACAGTATATGGGAGGATGTGTAGGTTATACCGTATGCAAATACTACACCATTTTATATAAGGGACTTGAGCATCCGCGGATTTTGGTATCCGCGGGTGGTCCTGGAACCAATCCCCCGCAGATACCAAGGGACGACTGTGTATATATATGTATATATATATATATGTGTATATATATATATATATATATATATATTATATATATTATATATATATATATCCCCGCAAGGGGGTTCTAAGCTCGTGCTCTTGAGTGCTCTTTGTGCTCGTTTGTACATGCTTGTTCCTGGAGGTTTCACGTGCACCCTCCCGGCCCTAGCACCCAAGGATGATGGGGCTCGACCCTGCAGTCCTTGGTCTTTTTCCACTTCGACTGTCCCCTCCACCCTTTCTTTTTCCTGTGTCTTTCCTCTCACTTTTTCTTTGTTTTTCCGCTGAGATATGCCCTTTTAAATAGAGGCGAATCGGTTCTTCCCGAACTTAAAAAAAAAATAAAAAATAAAAAAATATATATATATATATATATATATATATATATATATATATATACAGGGTGGGCGGAAAGTAGCTCCCTATTTTGGATTGGTAAAAAAACGTATATTATCCATTTATTTCAGAAGAAATAATATGAAAAGGTAGGCATACATGGTAGGTTTTCTCTAAAATTCAATGTGGGGTCCAACTCTTTCCACCAGCTTCTGGAGCCGCCCAGGAAAGGCGTCCACTGACTTTAGCAGGAACTCCGGCGGGATGGAGGACATGACTTCCCGAATTCGGTCCTCCAGTTCTTCCAATGTCCTCGGTTTGGTGCGGTAGACTTCTTCCTTTACCCACCCCAAAGAAAGAAGTCGCACGGTTACCGCTGAAAAAATGGCAGAATCGGTTCAGTGTAACGGTGTGGTGTGGTATGACCTCAGATCAGGTTGTGGGCCCGTTCCTTCTGCGCAACACCATGAATGCTGAGCGGTACCTTGCTATGTTGCGAAACGAGGTCTGGCCGGTTGTCAGCACATGGGAGAACATCGACGATCTGATATTTATGCAAGATGGCGCCCCTCCGCACTTCGCTCTTGTTGTCCGTGAGTGGCTGGATGCCCACTTCCCTGGGCGTTGGATGGGTCATCGTGGTCCACATCAATGGCCAGCCCGACCCGACTTGACACCGTGCGACTTCTTTCTTTGGGGGTGGGTAAAGGAAGAAGTCTACCGCACCAAACCGAGGACATTGGAAGAACTGAGGACCGAATTCGGGAAGTCATGTCCTCCATCCCGCCGGAGTTCCTGCTAAAGTCAGTGGACGCCATTCCTGGGCGGCTCCAGAAGCTGGTGGAAAGAGTTGGACCCCACATTGAATTTTAGAGAAAACCTACCATGTATGCCTACCTTTTCATATTATTTCTTCTGAAATAAATGGATAATATACATATTTTTTTACCAATCCAAAATAGGGAGCTACTTTCCACCCACCCTGTATATATATATATATATATATATATATATACACAGTCATACCCCGCTTTACATCGGTTTTCAAGAGCAAGATTTTGTTCATACTACGTCGTTTTACTCGACTTTATGTCGCTTTACGTCATTTTTCGACTTACGTCCTTGGAACCAATTACCGATGTTAGGCGTTTATTTTCATATTTATTATCTATAGTATTGAAAACCTAACCATAAAGTGTTTATTTATAGTTGTATCTAATCGCTACCGTCGTCGGAGTGTTTTACAGTGTTTACAATCGGTTTTTGGTAGACTTAGGCACCTCTGTTCGCTTTACGTCGTTTTTTGACTTACGTCGGGGTCCTTGGAACCAATTACCGACGTTAGGCAGGGTATGACTGTATATATATATCGACTATTTGGTGAATATTTCCTATTTTTTGTGATTCTGGCTACTTCTGCATAATTCAATTTGTCTTGTTTTACAAGTAAATCATTTTTAGCAATTGCTCGTCTGTTCAGTTCAGTTTTTTTGTGACTAGAAGTATGACGTGTCAGTTATGCATATTTGATTTTGAAGACGTGATCCACCATATTGCCCTTGATGAAGACAAGAATTTAAACCTTTTTTTCAATCACGGAATAATTAAGACATCCGTGACCTACCCTAAATGCAATAGTGCTTGTATTTTAAGAAAAGACCAGAAGGTCTTTAGGTGCCATAAAAAAAATCCTAAAAATAAACGTCTCATTTCAGTTTAAGGGTAGCACTCAAAATTTAGCAGACTACCCAGGCAAGGTAGGCACATGTTATTACATTATCATTTGTATAATTTAGGTCTCGGGGGTACAGGAGCAGAGCCCCCATAAAGATCACGCATCATAAATTGATCGGTCTAATGTTTTGCGGACAGTTCAGTACATGACACCGGTTAGGTCAACTGTACGCCCTTGATGATTGGTTAGGTTAAGTCATGACGAGTGCAAACTTTTCTGGTTAATTTTGAGGTATTTTGTACGAAACTGCCATCCGTTTCCTGTGCAAATACGTAGTTTTCAAGATGACAATATCTCAAAAACTATGCATTCACACAGGAAACAGATGGCAGATTCATGCAAAACACCTCAAAATTGAGAAGAAAAATTTTTTCTCATCATAAAAACAGACTGGGTGTAAAAACGAATAATTACCGAAATAGGTATCAGATTCGCTAATTATTCGTTTTTATACCCAGTCTGTTTTTATGACGAACAAACTTTTCTGGTCAATTTTGAGGTGTTTTGCACGAATCTGCCATCTGTTTCCTGTGCAAATGTGTAGTTTTTGTGATATCATCATCTTGAAAACTACGCATTTGTACAGGAAATGGATGGCCATTTCTTACAAAACACCTCAAAATTAACCAGAAAAATTTGCTCTCATCATTTTCATTTAAACTAACGAAAATATCACAACGTAACCTAACCAATCATCAAGGGTGTAAAGTTAACCTAACTGGGCATTCAATTAACCTAACAGGTTAATATTGGTTATTTCACCTAAATATCTTCTGATCTTTTCATATTAGGCATTCACCATCACATTTCGGGCAAGTTAAGGATGAGATTAATGCTGTAATTGATAAAAACATCCAATCCTTTGTCTTCATCTAGGGCACATGACGAATCAAGTTCTCAGTCAAAATCACACGAATGGCACGTCATAATTTGGTAATTATATAGAAAACGGTGCAACCCGAAGTATGATGTAAAAAACATTTTATTAGGTCAATTTCGATGTGCTGAAGCCAAATCTGTTAACCATTTGGTGTGCAAATGCTTCAAATTAGAGTAAATGTTATTTATATTTTACTCTTATTTTGAAGCATTTGCCTAAAAAATGGCTAACAAGCACATGAAAACTAACCTAACCTAACCTAACCTAAGAGTAAAATAACCACATGTTGGGCACGACAACTCAGAAAGCAAAACACCATGTTTTTAGAAAAATAGAATTGCTTCTTCATCATTTTCGTAAAACTTTACAATAGCTTCAATGTATCTAACAGAACACCCTTCACACTCCATTGCTATACCAACATTAAAAGGCACATTTTAAAAGGGTTATAAAATTGCTTCTGTTAAGAACTACTTTGACTCGCGGAGCAAAATTATGGGAACCAAAACATAAATGATGGGCAAATGAATGAACTTCAAAAATTTGTAATTTTATTTATAATCTGTAAAAATGTAATTTGCACACCAAATGGTTAACAGATTTGGCTTCAGCACATCAAAATTGACCTAATAAAATGTTTTTTACATCATACTTCGGGTTGCGCCATTTTCTATATAATTACCCATAATTCTATCACAAACACCACTAAACTAAATCCAATTTGAAAAAAAAAAATAGCCAGAACAAAACCCAACCAACTAATTAAGTCACAGAGTAGCGAAAAAATAGCCCAATCAGGAAAAATATTTTATGAAAAAAGTACAGGTAATTTTTTACTATCAGTCCAGTCTCTGGAAACTGAAAATAAAGTTTACCATAAGACACTACATTTTTTTAAACAACTTTTATTAAGTACAATATGAAGGCAAATGCCGATTAAAGCTATAAAATTAATGTTAAGAAATTATTTTTTTGACCGATAAAATCGCGGATCATGTTTTTGGGAGTGATAAAATGGCTAATCCCACAAAGGTTAGGAAGGTACCGCTAACAAAATTGGGTGGTTTGACCTGAACTCATAAGATTTTAGTATCACGATGGCGTTGGTTTGCGATGGTTGTAATTATTCACCGTTTAACTTCATGCAAATTTTTTGATGATGAAGAGGCTGCATTTAATTTTTATGTAGAACACGGTGTATTGCTAAAAGAATTTATTTGCCCTAAGAAAAACAAGGAAGGTATTGTTTGTGGTAATAAGTGTGTGTTTGATAAAAACAGAAAAGTCGGTAGTTAGATAGGTTAGGTTAGGTTAGTATAGTTTTACGGTACATATAATATATATATAGTGAATATATACAGTGTTCATTTTACTACATATATATAAATGTGTATATATATATATTATATATATATGCTGCAAACCCACAAGGAAAAAAAAACGATTCCAAGGCCTTTCGTGTAGCTTTGAATACACGAAAGGCCTTGGAATCGTTTTTCTTTTTCCTTGTGGGTTTGCAGCATTCATTCATTTCACGTGTTTTATTGTGAAATTCATCCCATATATATATATACACCTTTTAGGTCACTCATGTTGACTGTTTCTACAATGTCCATAATTTATATATCAATGGATTTATTTTTACATCGCGAATGCGCCCTAGATAGTCTCTACTGAAGGAATTACCCGCATTTTAGGGTATTTTTTCACACTTATACCCCAAAACAAACTTCGTGTCCTAACTTAGTTTTGGGCCAGTTCCCTCACTTGAGACTATACAAATCGCATTCCTGGTGTAATAACGAATCCATTGATCTATAAATTATGGGAATTGAAGAGACCGGAGTGATAGTAAAAAATTACCAAAGTACATTATAGCCAAAACAGGAAATATATTTTATTAAAAAAAGTATATTTCAACAAATTTGCATAACATAAGATATATATTTTCTGGTTAATATTCGTTTTTTGACCCAGTCACACCCAGCTATAACAGCAATATATATTGAATAACCAATCAAAACTGAATAAGAAAATATATATATTATCTTGTGCAAATTTGTATAAAATGTACTTTTAAAAAAAAAATATTTTCTACTTTCTAATATGTATGTATATAAATTTTGGTGGGTTTGTTTATTGTGGCTACCTTTTTTGGAGATTTTTCTTGGCTTTTTTTGGCTACTTTTTCTTGCTTTTGCCTACTTCTTTCTGTTTTTTGTTAGTATGGTGATTTTCGTTCTACTGTTATGACGTGTCAATCTTGTGAACTTGATTTTGAAGACCTAATCCGCCTTGTTGGCCTCGATGAAGATAAAAGTTTAGATGTTTTTTCCAATCACAGCATAATTCCGACATCCATGATTTGCCCTAAATGTAATACTGCCTGTATTTTAAAACAAGACTTGAAGGTGTTTAGGTACCGTAAAAAAAATCCAAAAAATAAGCGTGAGGGTGGATTTACTGTTTCTATCTTTAAGGGCACATGGCTGGAACATTGCAACTTCTCGGTGAATAAAAACCTCTGGTTCATAAATATTCCTTACTGCAATTGCAGAACTATATCCTCCAAAATAAGGTGACTGGTTAAGTTAGGTTAGGATAAGTTAGGTTAGGATAAGTTAGGTTAGGATAAGTTAGGTTAGGATAAGTTAGGTTAGGATAAGTTAGGTTAGGATAAGTTAGGTTAGGATAAGTTAGGTTAGGATAAGTTAGGTTAGGATAAGTTAGGTTAGGATAAGTTAGGTTAGGATAAGTTAGGTTAGGATAAGTTAGGTTAGGATAAGTTAGGTTAGGATAAGTTAGGTTAGGATAAGTTAGGTTAGGATAAGTTAGGTTAGGATAAGTTAGGTTAGGATAAGTTAGGTTAGGATAAGTTAGGTTAGGATAAGTTAGGTTAGGATAAGTTAGGTTAGGATAAGTTAGGTTAGGATAAGTTAGGTTAGGATAAGTTAGGTTAGGATAAGTTAGGTTAGGATAAGTTAGGTTAGGATAAGTTAGGTTAGGATAAGTTAGGTTAGGATAAGTTAGGTTAGGATAAGTTAGGTTAGGATAAGTTAGGTTAGGATAAGTTAGGTTAGGATAAGTTAGGTTAGGATAAGTTAGGTTAGGATAAGTTAGGTTAGGATAAGTTAGGTTAGGATAAGTTAGGTTAGGATAAGTTAGGTTAGGATAAGTTAGGTTAGGATAAGTTAGGTTAGGATAAGTTAGGTTAGGATAAGTTAGGTTAGGATAAGTTAGGTTAGGATAAGTTAGGTTAGGATAAGTTAGGTTAGGATAAGTTAGGTTAGGATAAGTTAGGTTAGGATAAGTTAGGTTAGGATAAGTTAGGTTAGGATAAGTTAGGTTAGGATAAGTTAGGTTAGGATAAGTTAGGTTAGGATAAGTTAGGTTAGGATAAGTTAGGTTAGGATAAGTTAGGTTAGGATAAGTTAGGTTAGGATAAGTTAGGTTAGGATAAGTTAGGTTAGGATAAGTTAGGTTAGGATAAGTTAGGTTAGGATAAGTTAGGTTAGGATAAGTTAGGTTAGGATAAGTTAGGTTAGGATAAGTTAGGTTAGGATAAGTTAGGTTAGGATAAGTTAGGTTAGGATAAGTTAGGTTAGGATAAGTTAGGTTAGGATAAGTTAGGTTAGGATAAGTTAGGTTAGGATAAGTTAGGTTAGGATAAGTTAGGTTAGGATAAGTTAGGTTAGGATAAGTTAGGTTAGGATAAGTTAGGTTAAGTTAGGTTAGGATAAGTTAGGTTAGGATAAGTTAGGTTTAGCACGAATGCAAACTTTTCTGGTCAATTTTGAGGTGTTTTGCACAAATCTGCCATCCATTTCCTGTGCAAATGCGTAGTTTTCGAGATGATAATATCTCGAAAACTACGCATTTGCACAGGAAACGGATGGCAGATTCGTGCAGAGCACCTCCAAATTGACCAGAAACGTTTGCTCTCATTATAAAAAGAGACTGGGTCAAAAAACGAATAATTACCTATTTTCTTAGTCAGTTTTGAATGGCAATTCAATATATTGTACTGTTTTAACTGCGCTCGAGCGGGTTAAAAGACGAATATTAACCTCAGATTCGAACAGAGAAAACTACACTAGAAAAATGTAATTTTGATAAAAAATATAGCCCCTGTGTCCAGCCAAATATTTACCATAGTTTTATGTTAATTAACAGTCTTGAAATTGATATTTTGCGAAATATGATTATAAAATATAGCTTTAAATCATTTATGACTGATAACCTAGATAGGACCAAGTGGCTTCATGTTTTCCAAAATAATGTAGCCTAATGTAATATTTTCAAACGAGCTAATTTGGGTATTCAACTGAAAAGCCAAGACCTATGCACTAAAGAATTTAAATGAAAACTTTAAAATATAAGCCCAGGGTTCCAATCCTAAGTTTACTTGGTTATTTCCAACTTCACTACAACTTTTAGGCCTAACAGGTTAGTATTAATTTATTTAGGCACTTGGCCCCTATGATAATTACTCATAATTCAAAGCAGATTTTTAACATATTTCAAATCTTAGATAACGGCAAGACATAAAAATTAAATTAGAGTCTTTACATTACAATTAAGAACACAAATATTTTACTATTCTCGCTTTATTTAATTAAAATATGATGCAAGGGACCTAGGCTACCATCATGAAACAAACCAAAATAAACATCCAGACACAACAATAGAAGCGCCGCCAGTGCCTGTCTGGGAAACTAAAATAATTTGAAAAAATATTTATTTTTAAAATTCACTTTTCATCATAAGCAAAGTACCCTTCAGCATTAACTTAATGATAAAAAAATTTACTATAATTAACGAAACATATCCCTAATAATAAGTTAAATTTCTTAAGATTTTAAGGAATTTCGCTGTTTTCTCAATAAGTTCAACTGCTCAAATTATGGTTTTAAAATTGAATTTTTTTAAGGAATTTAAAGAAAATGGTTGTTAGATTAGAGACTATAGAAAATGGAATAGTATTGGTAAACTAAAGTGCGGGTAACTAAACAACTACATTACCGCAAAAATGGATATATCATACGTAATTGTTCGATTAGCTTCTCTTAAAATATTATATATATATAATATATATATATATATATATATGATGTAAACCCACAAGAAAAAATAAAAATGATTCCAAGGCCTTTCATGTATTCAGAAGTACACCTCGTCAGGAATGACGTCATTCCCTGACGAGGTGTACTTCTGAATACAGAAAGGTCTTGGAATCATTTTTCTTTTTCCTTGTGGGTTTACATCATTCATTCATTTCACATGTCTAATTGTGAAATTCATCCCATATATATATATATATATATATATACCTTACCTTACCTTATGAACCTTATGTTGTTTCGTGTGTTGGTCTCTCTTCACACGGAGGTCAAGCTGGTGGCCCCGCCTCTAGGTCTGGCCTGGTGGAGGAGCGAGTTACTTTCTTGCGCTCTCCACCGTACATAGCCAGGCACGCCCGGCTCATCTGGTACTGTCCTGAGCCAGGCATCCAGTCTTTTCTTGAAGACTTCAACTTTGACCCCCGTTACGTTTCTGAGGTCCTTAGGAAGCTGGTTGAAAAGTCTTGGCCCCCTGACAACCAAGCTATTTTCCTTCAGGGTTGAGGAGGTCCCTTGTCGTGCTTTTAATTTGGGAACACTACACATTCTGCCTTTCCTATTTTCCAGTGTTGTTTGAATGGTAATTGGGTTTAGTTTTAGGTTTGGTACCAGTTTTTTCGATCATTTTCCATATGTAGATTATGATGTACCTCTCTCTTCTTCTTTCCAGTGAGTACAGATTTAGTTTACGTAGTCTTTCCCAGTAGTTGAGTTCTTTGCAGCCATCAATCTTGGCTGTGAAATGCCTTTGCGTTTCTTCTAGTTTATTAGTTTCTTCCTTTTTATATGGGGACGTCAAAACTGAGCAGTATTCAAGTTTGGTATAATCAGTGTTTTTAGCAGGGGAATCATTACTGTCCTGTCCCTTCTCTTGAACGTTCTTAGAACCTGTCCGGCGACTCTTTTTGCTTTATTTATCGCTATCTGATTTTGTGTTTCGAATTTCGCATCATCTGTCATTATTATCCCGAGATCAATCGCTTTCATGCTTCTCTGAATTTCCTGTCTATCTGGAGCATAATATGCAGTCTGTTTAAGTTCTTCTTTTCTACCATATCTCAAGAGTTGAAATTTCTCGGCGTTGAATGACATGTTGTTGTCTTCTGACCATTTGTATATTTTGTTCGTGTCCCTCTGGAAGGCCTCCACGTCATGTACATCGCTGATTTTTCTGCTGATCTATGTATCGTCTGCAAAGGATGTTACTATACTATTGCTGTTTACTCCGCTGTCTATGTCTGTTAGCATGATAATGAACAGGAGTGGGGCCAGTACTGTCCCTTGTGGTACTGAGCTGCGTACTTCCGATTCTGATGATGATATACCTTGAATTTTGACGACCTGCAGACGATCACTAAGGAAGTTGTAGATCCATTTCCCACTTTGCCTGTTATTCCCATGTCTTTAATTTTATGTCCTATTATACCATGGTCACATTTATCGAAAGCTTTAGCAAAATCTGTGTATATAACATCGTAGTTGTCATTGCCTTCCAATGCATCTAGGATATTGTTGTAGTGCTCTATTAGTTGTGATAAGCATGATCTACCTGATCGGAATCCATGCTGATTTTCGTTGAATCTTTCCCGTGTCT
>JAJOZX010004959.1:0-187500 GCA_023014485.1 Bathynomus jamesi | reverse complement strand
TGGGATATATCACCCAAATGCACATAATATATTGTTAAGTTAGGTTTAGTTAGGTTAGGTTAGGATAGGTTACATTAGGTTAGGATATGTTAGGTTAGGTTAGGATAGGTTTGGTTAGGTTAGGTTAGGATAGGTTAGGTTAGGTTAGAAAAGTTAGGTCAATTTTGAAGGTGAAATTTATGTTTTTCCTATGGTTTTTGATGTGTTTTGAACGAATCTGACCTTCAAAACCGTCGGAAATGACCCGTTTTCTGTGATTTCCCCCACCCGAGAACTCCCGGTTCCCACCAGGGTCCCCCCAGATTGCCGGCTGGGGGGAGGGGGGTTATCTCAAAAACGAGTCATTTCCGACGGTTTTGAAGGTCAGATTCGTTCAAAATACATAAAAAACCATAGGAAAAACATAAATTTCACCTCCAAAGGGAGACGGGTGTAATACTATAAATTTACCATATATATATATATATATATATATGTGTGTGTGTGTGTGTGTGTGTGTGTGTGTGTGCGCTAAAGGGAGCCGTCCTAAGTACAAGATGTCAAGTAGCAATGTATATTCCTGTTTATTTGGATGCATCAAAAGCATTTGATAGAGTTAACCATCACAAACTTTTCAAGAAACGCTTGTGTCAAGGGGTACCTAAATAAGTAAATATATACTTAGGATACTTGCATTCTGGTACAGAGAGCAGACCATGTTTGTAAGATGGAAAAGCACTGTATCAACAGGTTTTAAGGTAATTAATGGTGTTAGGCAAGGAGGTATATTATCACCCTATCTTTTCTGTATATACATGGATGACCTTACCAAGGAACTAAAAACTGCACGTACTGGCTGTGTCATTGGAAAGAAAAAAATTAATCATTTAATGTATGCTGATGACCTTGTTCTTCTGTCACCTTCTCTCCATGGGCTGAGAGTACTATGAGAGATATGTGAACAATATGGTATAGAAAATGACATCACCTATAATGGGGCAAAGCGTTGTATTTTGGTTTTTAGGTGTAATTTACTGAAACATGTATCATGTGGGTCTTTTGAAATGAATGGTCAGACAATACCTGTCAAAGACACATGTAAATACTTAGGTCATGTAATTACTCACGAACTGCGAGATGAACTCGACATTGAGAGGCAACGTAAAAAGCTGTATGTACAGGGTAACATGCTAGTAAAAAATTTGGTATGTGTTCAGAATCAGTTAAAACTTATCTTTTTAGAACTTACTGTACTGCATTGTATACATCCCATCTGTGGTGGAACTATACAAAAACTGCTATGAATAAACTCTCTGTTGCTTATAATAATATTTTTCGCATGCTATGTCGGGAACCAAAATGGTGCAGTGCCAGTTTTATGTTTACTCCGCGTAACCTACCTACCAGCCAAATGTCAATCCGGAAGAATTTCATTACTAGGGTCCAAAACAGGTCTAATGTGTCTCATCCCCAGTTATAAGTGTTATAAGATGTCTCATGTAATAAGTGTTATAAGTGTTATGTCTCATGTAATAACAATATACATAAAACTGTCAGATAATTAATCAAACAGTATGGCAGTATGCTAGGTTAAGTGGCTATGTTGGCCTTATTTTTGTATTAAGTTCAGTGTGTACGTAAGATTGTACTTGTATGTTAGGTTAAATGGCTATGGATTGCGAATGATCCGCAATAAAGATGTTTTGTTTGTTTGTTTGTTTATATATATATATATATATATATACAGGGTGGGCCGTAAGTTTCCATACATAGGAAAAATTAAACGTTTGTTTTTATGTTTCAGATACCCTAAGAATATACTTTTGACGTAAGATCTTGTTTACTGATGAAGCAAATTTTTACGTCAATGGAGAGGTTAATCGGCAAAACATACGTTATTGGAGTAATGCTAACCCTAACTGGCTGAGTCCGACGAAGATGCAAGGTGCCGGTAAAGTGATGGTGTGGGCCGGGATATGGGGTGACAGAATTATTGGACCAATTTTTGTCAGTGGAAATCTTAATGCCGAAAGGTATCTTAACATGTTGCAAGAAGAGATTTTCCCATCCCTGCTAAACGAGGAAGGTAACTTCCCAGTTTACTTCCAGCAAGATGGAGTTCCACCTCATTATGGTCTTCACGTGCGTCGGTATTTGGATCAGCAGTTTCCGGATGCTTGGATTGGTCGGCGTGGTCCTGTGGAGTGGCCTCCCAGATCCCCAGATCTCACCCCCCTTGATTTCTATCTTTGGGGGCACTTGAAGGCCATGGTGTATCAGGAAAAGATACGAGACATAAATCATCTAAAGGAACGTATCACCAACGCCATTACAAGCATAACGTCAACTGTGCTAATGCGTGTTCATCAACAGTGGGGAACACGTATTGAAATGTGTTTTCAAAACAATGGCAACCATGTAGAGCATATTATATAAATAAAAATGGTTGTCCATAAAAAAATGTTTATTTTTCCTATGTATGGAAACTTACGGCCCACCCTGTATATATATAATATATATATATATATATATATATATATATATATATATATACATTTAAACTACAAACACGCAGTATAATTAACGTAAAGAACGACGTTTGTATAGGAGAATATTCCGCGCAAGATGAGAGAGAGAGAACGAAACAACCGGGTGGTTACCTCATTTTTTCATTTGTTTCGTTCTCTCTCTCTCATCTTGCGTGGCATATTCTCCTATACAAGCGTCGTTCTTTACGTTAATTATACTGCGTGTTTGCAGTTTAAATGTATATAATGTACGGCATGCAGGAGGTGCCCCCTTAGGGCATTGGTTTCTGCGCGTATGTAGAAAAATTACGGCATTTGATTGAGTGAGGCCCATGGTGTAATGGTTATCATATCTGACCGGCAATCGGAAGATCCCGGGTTCGATTCCCGGGTGGTTACCTCATTTTTTCATTTGTTTCGTTCTCTCTCTCTCATCTTGCGCGGAATATTCTCCTATACAAGCGTCGTTCTTTACGTTGATTTATATATATATATATATATATATATATATATATATATATATATATGATACACATAGACAGTGCATGGAACAAGGAACTCTTCTGGGATAATTAAATCCACTATATTCTGAGTTCATTCCCATATATATATATATATATATATATATATATATACAGTGCTCGAAGTGGGAAAAAAGGTAGCGGGATGGTAAACTCGAATCATAATATATATATATATATATATATATATATATATATAAACTCGAAATTTTCATAATGTGCAAAGCCTCAGCCTCCGGAAATGGCAGATTTTTATGTAACTAGAAATTTTTTGTATATATATATATATATATATATACAAAATCGAGAAAAAATATTCGTTACACTGCCATTAAAAAACTCTGTTACAAAAATAAAATATCTGTAAATAATCATTCCTTTAATTTATGTGAAATTCATTTTATCATCATACGTACCTTTAAAATAGTTTCCAGATGTTATCAGTGTTATGGCTGTGCGCAAACTTGTTTATTGGAGCTTGGCAATTCGTGTTATCTGCATCTCGGCGACCTTTTTCTAGCCAAGATTTAACATAGTCTACGGGATCAAAACTGCTCACTGGTGGGCCAGTCATTGAAATAAACATTAGACTAGATGCAGTCTTCATGCGCAAAGAATATCGTTCAGAAGAGATGATAAGATTCATGTTGTTAAATGATCTCACATTCTGCTGTTGATATTATCAAAATGTTTATTGCAGCAAAAACTATATTTTCATCATTTCATGTAATCTTATTTAGCGAAACAAATAAGCTAACAAAAAGCCTGTTCTGTTTCTGGAAAATCATATTTAGATTGTAAAGTTCCGGGATGATTTTAAGGTAAATATGAAGTAGTGGTATGATTTTACATTTAATTAAAAGTTGTGGGATGGCATCCCACCCCATCCCGCCTCACTTCGAGCACTGTAAATAATATATATATATATATATATATCGTAAAGAAACGACGCTTGTATAGGAGATATTCCGCGCAAGACGAGAGAGAGAGAACGGAACAAATGAAAAAATGAGGTAACCCGGGATCTTCCGATTGCCGGTCAGACGCGATACCATTACACCATGGACCTCACTCTTCCAAATGCCGTAATTCTTCTACATACTCGCAGAAACCAATGCCCCAAGGGGGCACCTCCCGCATGCCGTAACATTATATACCTTCAACTGCAAAGAACACGCAGTATAAATAACGTAAAGAAACGACGCTTGTATAGGAGATATTCCGCGCAAGACGAGAGAGAGAGAACGGAACAAATGAAAAAATGAGGTAACCACCTGGGAATCGAACCCGGGATCTTCCGATTGCCGGTCAGACGCGATACCATTACACCATGGACCTCACTCTTCCAAATGCCGTAATTCTTCTACATACTCGCAGAAACCAATGCCCCAAGGGGGCACCTCCCGCATGCCGTAACATTATATACCTTCAACTGCAAAGAACACGCAGTATAAATAACGTAAAGAAACGACGCTTGTATAGGAGATATTCCGCGCAAGACGAGAGAGAGAGAACGGAACAAATGAAAAAATGAGGTAACCACCTGGGAATCGAACCCGGGATCTTCCGATTGCCGGTCAGACGCGATACCATTACACCATGGACCTCACTCTTCCAAATGCCGTAATTCTTCTACATACTCGCAGAAACCAATGCCCCAAGGGGGCACCTCCCGCATGCCGTAACATTATATACCTTCAACTGCAAAGAACACGCAGTATAAATAACGTAAAGAAACGACGCTTGTATAGGAGATATTCCGCGCAAGACGAGAGAGAGAGAACGGAACAAATGAAAAAATGAAGTAACCACCTGGGAATCGAACCCGGGATCTTCCGATTGCCGGTCAGACGCGATACCATTACACCATGGACCTCACTCTTCCAAATGCCGTAATTCTTCTACATACTCGCAGAAACCAATGCCCCAAGGGGGCACCTCCCGCATGCCGTAACATTATATACCTTCAACTGCAAAGAACACGCAGTATAAATAACGTAAAGAAACGACGCTTGTATAGGAGATATTCCGCGCAAGACGAGAGAGAGAGAACGGAACAAATGAAAAAATGAGGTAACCACCTGGGAATCGAACCCGGGATCTTCCGATTGCCGGTCAGACGCGATACCATTACACCATGGACCTCACTCTTCCAAATGCCGTAATTCTTCTACATACTCGCAGAAACCAATGCCCCAAGGGGGCACCTCCCGCATGCCGTAACATTATATACCTTCAACTGCAAAGAACACGCAGTATAAATAACGTAAAGAAACGACGCTTGTATAGGAGATATTCCGCGCAAGACGAGAGAGAGAGAACGGAACAAATGAAAAAATGAGGTAACCACCTGGGAATCGAACCCGGGATCTTCCGATTGCCGGTCAGACGCGATACCATTACACCATGGACCTCACTCTTCCAAATGCCGTAATTCTTCTACATACTCGCAGAAACCAATGCCCCAAGGGGGCACCTCCCGCATGCCGTAACATTATATACCTTCAACTGCAAAGAACACGCAGTATAAATAACGTAAAGAAACGACGCTTGTATAGGAGATATTCCGCGCAAGACGAGAGAGAGAGAACGGAACAAATGAAAAAATGAGGTAACCACCTGGGAATCGAACCCGGGATCTTCCGATTGCCGGTCAGACGCGATACCATTACACCATGGACCTCACTCTTCCAAATGCCGTAATTCTTCTACATACTCGCAGAAACCAATGCCCCAAGGGGGCACCTCCCGCATGCCGTAACATTATATACCTTCAACTGCAAAGAACACGCAGTATAAATAACGTAAAGAAACGACGCTTGTATAGGAGATATTCCGCGCAAGACGAGAGAGAGAGAACGGAACAAATGAAAAAATGAGGTAACCACCTGGGAATCGAACCCGGGATCTTCCGATTGCCGGTCAGACGCGATACCATTACACCATGGACCTCACTCTTCCAAATGCCGTAATTCTTCTACATACTCGCAGAAACCAATGCCCCAAGGGGGCACCTCCCGCATGCCGTAACATTATATACCTTCAACTGCAAAGAACACGCAGTATAAATAACGTAAAGAAACGACGCTTGTATAGGAGATATTCCGCGCAAGACGAGAGAGAGAGAACGGAACAAATGAAAAAATGAGGTAACCACCTGGGAATCGAACCCGGGATCTTCCGATTGCCGGTCAGACGCGATACCATTACACCATGGACCTCACTCTTCCAAATGCCGTAATTCTTCTACATACTCGCAGAAACCAATGCCCCAAGGGGGCACCTCCGCATGCCGTAACATTATATACCTTCAACTGCAAAGAACACGCAGTATAAATAACGTAAAGAAACGACGCTTGTATAGGAGATATTCCGCGCAAGACGAGAGAGAGAGAACGGAACAAATGAAAAAATGAGGTAACCACCTGGAAATCGAACCCGGGATCTTCCGATTGCCGGTCAGACGCGATACCATTACACCATGGACCTCACTCTTCCAAATGCCGTAATTCTTCTACATACTCGCAGAAACCAATGCCCCAAGGGGGCACCTCCCGCATGCCGTAACATTATATACCTTCAACTGCAAAGAACACGCAGTATAAATAACGTAAAGAAACGACGCTTGTATAGGAAATATTCCGCGTTCTTTGCAGTTGAAGGTATATAATGTTACGGCATGCGGGAGGTGCACCCTTGGGGCATTGGTTTCTGCGAGTATGTAGAAGAATTACGGCATTTGGAAGAGTGAGGTCCATGGTGTAATGGTATCGCGTCTGACCGGCAATCGGAAGATCCCGGGTTCGATTCCCAGGTGGTTACCTCATTTTTTCATTTGTTCCGTTCTCTCTCTCTCGTCTTGCGCGGAATATCTCCTATACAAGCGTCGTTTCTTTACGTTATTTATACTGCGTGTTCTTTGCAGTTGAAGGTATATATATATATATATACTGTATATATATATATATATATATTAGTGATGTAGCGGATGTCATTTTTTTCACATCCGCGGATGCGGATGCGGATGAGGAAGTTTGATTTCAACATCCGCGGATGCGGATGCGGATGCGGATGTCTACATTTTCGTTATTTTTTAGGATATATTCGAGATTTGTTGTGTTTAACGTATATAATAAGTTATTATATAGAGAGAGCTGTAGCTATAATGTAGTATAATTGATTAATTGTACAATAATTGCTGTACTTTTCCCTGAACATATAAAATAATAGCAAGCATCTAACTAATATAGAAATCAATTAGTGAATTCGTCTGCAAATAAATTCGTTATATTTTGTTGAGTTTCAGCCACAATTAGAAACCATAATTGTGTTACCCGACCTCTTTCCCCAACCTCCACCCTTATAGAAAGAGATCTTTAATTAGCTTGATAACTATTTATATTAAGTTTAAAGTTTTATTAGGCATATTTATAAATGAGTAATTAAAATAAAGTAAACTAAGATGTTCATCGTTTAATATTCAAACTTAATTATAGGAAGGTTATGCTTAAGGAACATTAATTTTTCTGCCTTTTCTGCTGCCAGTCTGTTTCTCTTTTCATCATATATTAATCCAGCACTGCTAAATAATCTCGCTTGGTACGCTTGTTGGAGGACGTGCTAAATGTTTCCTTGCAAGTTTACTCAAGTATGGATAGATATTCTGCGTATTTTTCCACCAACTAATAGGATTGTCACATGCAGCCAGGCGTTTTTCTTGGTGATAGCTCTCGATCATTTTTACTACATCTTTTGACATCGCGTAGGTCTCGTCATCGCTGCTTGACTCAAGAAACTGAGAGAGAGATTCTGTGATAGATTTGCTTGTTGAAGGTGTTGGTTCTGTCACTGAAACTTTTATTCTTTTGGTGGGTGGCGAAGCGACAGATTCAAGAGATTGAAGCTCTTCAACTGCTTTGTCAAGTGATGATTTAACTCGTTCTAATGTACTAGGTGAAAATAACTTAGCTTTGTAACGTGGATCTAAGTAGGTTGCAAGAGAGTAACTTCATACAAGAACAGCCTCTCGTCTTGTCGCTTGCATCACTTTTGCGCACAATGAACTAGTTCTATTATTATAGTAGAATTTTATAATTTCCGCTTATTAATGACGTTTTATCTCAACGGTCCACATCCGCACGACATCCGCAGTCCAAAGTGCGGATGCAGATGCGGATGCGAGAAAATATGCGGATGTTCCGCGGATGCGGATGCGGATGTGACCTACATCACTAATATATATATATATATATATGTTAAACACAGACCGTGCATGGAACAAGGAACTCTTCTGGGAAAATTAAATCCACTATAGTCCGAATAAGTAATGGTAAATGACAAATACCATAGTTTTTTTCCTTTTTCATGATTTTAGCCCGACGTGGGCAACGGGTCTCTCGCAAAGAGATCCCATAAATATAGCTTCCCTCACCAGCTATCTGCAAAGCAGACAGGATCCAGCTTTGGGACGTGGATCTAGGGTTTAAAGCAAACCTAGATCCCTACACTCAGAACCTCTATATAAGTAAAAGACTCGTTGCATTCACGTCGTGTTGAATAAATCAAAGAAAAAGGGGGTAACTATTGTATTTTTAGCCAAAAAAACCAAAACTTAAACCTCAACCGGGACATTGAGCGTCCACTTTTCAAGGCACGAAACACGTCCGTTTAGTATACACAAACTCAGAATGGTTCCCTGAGAACATTATATGTTAAACACAGACCGTGCATGGAACAAGGAACTCTTCTGGGAAAATTAAATCCACTATAGTCCGAATAAGTAATGGTAAATGACAAATACCATAGTTTTTTTCCTTTTTCATGATTTTAGCCCGACGTGGGCAACGGGTCTCTCGCAAAGAGATCCCATAAATATAGCTTCCCTCACCAGCTATCTGCAAAGCAGACAGGATCCAGCTTTGGGACGTGGATCTAGGGTTTAAAGCAAACCTAGATCCCTACACTCAGAACCTCTATATAAGTAAAAGACTCGTTGCATTCACGTCGTGTTGAATAAATCAAAGAAAAAGGGGGTAACTATTGTATTTTTAGCCAAAAAAACCAAAACTTAAACCTCAACCGGGACATTGAGCGTCCACTTTTCAAGGCACGAAACACGTCCGTTTAGTATACACAAACTCAGAATGGTTCCCTGAGAACATTATATGTTAAACACAGACCGTGCATGGAACAAGGAACTCTTCTGGGAAAATTAAATCCACTATAGTCCGAATAAGTAATGGTAAATGACAAATACCATAGTTTTTTTCCTTTTTCATGATTTTAGCCCGACGTGGGCAACGGGTCTCTCGCAAAGAGATCCCATAAATATAGCTTCCCTCACCAGCTATCTGCCTTGAAAAGTGGACGCTCAATGTCCCGGTTGAGGTTTAAGTTTTGGTTTTTTTGGCTAAAAATACAATAGTTACCCCCTTTTTCTTTGATTTATTCAACACGACGTGAATGCAACGAGTCTTTTACTTATATAGAGGTTCTGAGTGTAGGGATCTAGGTTTGCTTTAAACCCTAGATCCACGTCCCAAAGCTGGATCCTGTCTGCTTTGCAGATAGCTGGTGAGGGAAGCTATATTTATGGGATCTCTTTGCGAGAGACCCGTTGCCCACGTCGGGCTAAAATCATGAAAAAGGAAAAAAACTATGGTATTTGTCATTTACCATTACTTATTCGGACTATAGTGGATTTAATTTTCCCAGAAGAGTTCCTTGTTCCATGCACGGTCTGTGTTTAACATATAATGTTCTCAGGGAACCATTCTGAGTTTGTGTATATATATATATATATATACACACACGAGCGCCACTCAATATATTTTGCCCCACCTTTTTTTTTCTTTTCAAGTTTCCTCGTAAGTTCCAGAAATTTTGTACATAAGAAGTTGCATACCTTTTTTACAAGTTTTTATTTTCCCACATAGTATCCATCCTTTCCTACTGTTGGAAAATCTAGAAGAAGAGCCATTGTTGTCCCAAGGTGATATGATGACTAAACTGATTGATGTGGCATCATTGTTTGGGCACTCTTGTGGCATCATTTTTTGGGGGCACTGCGTGTCCTTCCTACTCGTTTGTTGAATGCGACACTTACAAAGCGTGGTCTTATAGAGTGCTCTCTTGCAATTCAGTTTGGTTGTTTCGATACAAAATTGTTGCATCGTGCAATGGTGCAGGTTGTGTTGTTGTTGCAAGGTTTACAAAGAAGACCATAAATAGTGCCCCTTTTGTTTTTTATCTTAATTTTATGCAACTGAGGCCTAAGGTAGGCCGACATCGAGTCAGCAACCCTGAGGTAGGACCTAATAGGACCTCCAAGTCCGTAAGTTTTTAGTCTAGTTTAACTTGGGCTGTAGGTTGAACTGGCCCTTCAGAGCTTGGCCGCTCACGGCTCAGCTGGGATTCTGAACCCAATAAAATAAAAAATAACATAGTCCTTCGAAACTGGATTCTAGCCCAAGACTGAGTCAGTGGCTATTTTCTGGCAAAGTTCTGATTGTGCAAATTGTAGCCCAAGTTAAGCCTGGACGGGTTGAACATAATTAAGTTAAGGTCCCAGGGTAGAAAGTTTGGTCGCCCAATTGCGAAACTTGGCCACTCGTCTGTCATTGTTTTGGGCATACATGTTACCAGTTTGTTTAATTTTGGTTTATTATTCATAGGCGAAGATTGCAGACTTCAGTGCGGAAGTTACTTGGGTGGAAAATTTGGTATTCCATACTGGTGGTTGGTCAGTACCCCAACCAAGCAATTCAGTTTATTTGAAAAAGGCAAAATTTGAGTTTGATCAGTTCGGTTAAGTATTTTTGCCAATTCAGCTTATTTGGCATTGAGCCCAATTGTTCTTTGCGTTGAAGATGAGTGCAGCTGAATTGAACAAGTTTAAAAAAAGGAGCAGCACTTACAAAGGTCTAATTACAAAGGTCATCGCCACTATAGATTCTGCCAGAGAGCAAGAGGATTTAAGCTTAGTGACTGCGCAGCTTTCCATATTAGAAACTAAAAAGGTTGCTCTAAGCAAAGTAAATGTTAAAATTGAGGTTCTTATAGAAGAGGATGAAATAGAAAATAACATAATTTACTTTGAAGAGATTATTGATGATATAATTAAAGTATGCCACAGAGCAAAAGAGTTTAGCAGCTCAGTACAGTTAGAGACCAGGTCTATTAATGAAACACAACCCTCAACATATGGTGTTTGTGAAGTTAAGGTTAACAGATCTGCAGTTCAATTACTGAGGTAGGTACTCAAAACATTTTCTGGGAGTATTCAGGAATGACAAGGATGGGCAGACAGTTTTCAATCAGCAGTTCATTCTAGTCAAGTGTTAAGTGCTGTGGAGAAGTTTGATTATTTGCAGTCCCTCTTGGAAGGGGAGGCAGCAAAGACAATAGCAGGATTAGCATTAACAGAGGCTAATTATAATGTGGCTTGGGATATATTCAGTGGTGTAGTGCTAAATAAAGAAGTGAGGGAACGCATTTTGAAAGTGTTACTCAGATGCAGGGAAGAAAATGGCGAGCGCGGCGAGCCCATACAGCTGGGGGTCCGGGGGCACTGTAAGCCCCCCGGGAAATCTTTTGAAATCTGACCAATTGCAGGGATATTTTGAGGTCATATGCACTGGATATTAGGATATATTCCAAGGTTGAAGATGCAGTATTTCCAGTGTCATTAGATATATGACATCTAGTACGATCAATAAAAATAGCTAACAACTGGAATGATTAACTAAAAAAAAGTTAACAATTGGTACGCCGTAGTGACTGTTTCACTAGATCTTTATAGGCTAGCATTGCCTCAGTCGAAGCTAAAAGAAATGAAACAGTTAATGATTCTTTCTCATATTTCTTCTAGGGGTGGGAATTAAAATTTCATGACGTTAGAGATTTGTAAGTTCGGATTTATTTGAAATAGTGAGGGAAAGCCGTTCCGTCTACCAAAAAAAGTAAGGGAACGCCGTTCCCACGCGTTCCCACAGCACTACACCACTGGATATATTAAATAAACGGTTTGGTAAGCCAGAGATCTTAATTAAAAGCCACCTCCGCGAACTTTTAGCTACACCTCCTGTTAATAATCCCAACAGTGTCAAGGAGTTACGGCAGTTATATGATGAATTTGAAGATAGAACTTGGTCCCTGGACAACTTGGGTGTAGGAATGGAAAGGTACGGTATAATGTTGGTCACTATACTGGAGTCTAAATTGCCTAGCTCAATTTTGCTTGAATTAAGTAGGGGACACTCTACAGAACATGTGTACATCCCCCTTTAGCAGATGTTAAGTCTTTTAAGCACAGAATTAGCAAGACAAGAGGGAATTGAGTTTGTACAGTGGGATGTTAAACAAGGGGACAAAGGCAGGCACAGCACCAAAGTTTCTACAAAAAGGAATAGCCCAGGTACAGTGTCAGCTCTACATGCATCCTCTGAGAATAAATTAAAGGGAATCAAGGAATGCATATTTTGCGAAGGCAACCACAAGTCATATAAATGTGAGGTGGCTGAGGCTATACCTGTTGGGGAGAGAAAGGACAGGGTAACTAAGTCCACAGCATGTTTTAAATGTTTTTTGAAAGGTCACAGAGCAAGGTTTTGTAAGTTTAAAATTTTGTGCAAAATATGCCATGGCCGGCATCAGCCATTATTGTGTGAAAACACTCCTAGTAGGCCTACTCCAGAAGTAGAGACATCAGTGGCACATGCCACTGCTATGAAAGGGAGTAAAAGTAAAGGGGGATTATTGCAAACAGCTGCAACATTATTAATTGGGAATGATGGCGAAACTACTGTAAGAGTGTTGTTTGATAGTGGTAGCCAGTGTAGCTTTATTAAGACCAGAATTTCCAGAAAATTGAAGTTTAAAGAACTTAAGAGGGAAAATTTAAGAATTTCTGGGTTTGGGGGTTCCGTTCAAAACCGAACCAAAATTAAGAAGGTAGAAGTTCTGGTTAAGGGGTTGTTACCACATGGTCCCACTATCAAGGTCCAAGCTGTAGAGATTGAGGAACTTTGTGCTCCAGTCACTACTTGTTTAGATATGGCATGTGTCCAAGAATTGCAAGTTAAAGGAATTAATTTGGGCAATAATAAGTTTGAAGGAACAGAAGATATTAGTCTTTTGATTGGAGCTGACTATTATTGGGACTTCATCACTGGTAATATTGTCCGCACATCTCGAGGTCCGGTAGCTATTGAAAGTCAGCTAGGCTGGGTGCTACATGATAGCTATTGTAATGAAATGGAGGTTAAAGCTCTTTTTGTTAAGATTGAGGAGAACAGCCATGGTTTGGAAAGGCAATTGAAAGCCTTTTGGGAACTTGAATCCATTGGCATAAAGGAGAAGCAGGCGAGTACAGTGAACAGTGATGTTTTAGAGCAATTTGAAAAAGGGATTGGGTTTAGAGATGGTTGCTATGAAGTTGGCCTCCCTTGGAAGGATTCTTGCAAACCCAGTTCAAACCTTCAGCTAGCTAATAGGAGGTTGGAGACTTCATTATACAGGCTAAGAAAAAATGAGTTGTTAATTGAATACAATGAGGACATCCTATGCTATGTAAGGGAAGGCTATGCTGAAAGGGTGCAAGGTGAACTGGTGAGCCAGGAGGCACATTGTCTGCCACACCATGCAGTGGTACGGCGAGACAAAACTACCACCAAACTGAGGGTAGTTTTTGATGGCTCAGCCAAGGACAAAGGTGGTGTGTCATTGAATGACTGTTTGGATGCTGGGCCAAATTTAAAAGCAGATTTATTTTCCTTGTTACTGAGATTCAGGTTTGGTAGAGTAGCATTGACTGCAGATGTGAAGCAAGCGTTTTTGCGGATAAAGTTAAAACCAGAGGACAGAGATGCAGTAAGGTATCTGTGGGTGGATACAAAAGACTTGTTGGAAAATGAACCTAAGGTTGAAGCATATAGAATGAAATTAGTGTTTTTGGCCTCAGCTTTAGTCCATTTCTGTTGGCAGCTACTATGCAGTACCATTTTAAGAAATATTCTGAAGTCTATCCTAACACGATTGAACACAAAGAAAAATTTTTATGTTGATTTGCTGTGTTCCGTAGATAATACAGAAATGGCTAAACAGATATTCATGGAGGCTAGAGCCAGGGCCGCCGCTTCCATTAGGCGAAGTTAGTAAATGCTAAGGGCGCCAAAGATCTGGGGGGCGCCAGCGCCTCCCGCCCTGTGCACGTCTGATAGTATTATGTAAGAACAACATGAAAAAAATAATGAAGGAATGAGAAGCATAGACAAATGATGAAAGGTTGTACGACGTATGTACACCAGTTTAGCTTGACTGATATTTACATAATTAACTTATTCATCTTATTGGGTCATTATAGAACTTTCACTATCACGACCTTTAACCCTTTAGGGACGGGAGTCGTAAATAAGCGATTTAAAAATGTTGCGCGCGCAGACGGGAGTCGTCAATAAGCGACTCGGCTTATTTACGGCTTAATATGAGTTCCGGGAGTCGTCAATAAGCGAATAACTGTTTTTATGTGACATATGCCCTTCTTGCTTGGAAAAAACAGTAGATATGTCCTTTTTGCACGCATATTTTAGCACTTTTGAGCGTTCTGATTTGTTACTACATATGCCTCGCTTTACTCGCTGTTTTGATTGGTCATGACACTTTCTTGAACTGTGAAATGATTTTATAATTTTATAATAAATGTATGTATTAGCAAATTAAAATAGATCAGTGTAAGGCAAATAGTTTCTTCAATATGGTACCTTGATTACTTTGTGGGCAAACCCAATCGTGAAGTGGGAGGCGGGTGGGGGCGCCAGCTGCAGTCCTGCTAAGGGCGCCAAATAGGCTGGCGCCGGACCTGGCTAGAGCTATAATGAGGGAGGCTGGCATGGAGCTTAGAAAATGGCAGACCAATCATTCTGAATTACAGGAATTTATGAGTCAGTCCTGTGTAGGACCTGATGCAGCAGAAAGTATTGAGGATTCTGGTATTAAGGAGTTGTGGGCAATAGACACAAAGTTGCTAGGCATTGTTTAGCAGCAAGGAGATGATTTGTTTACCTTCAATGGGAAATCTTTAGTAGAGCTGGCTGAGAATGAGACAAGGTAGACAAAACTACAGCTCTTAGTTTGGCTTCGAAGGTCTTTGATCCTCTTGGATTCCTGGCTCCATTTGTGATAAGGTAAAAAATTTGGTTTCAGAGCCTCTGGGAAATTGAACTTGTTTGGGACCAAGAATTACCTGATTATATGGTGGTAAAGTGGAAATATTGGTGCAAAGAATTGGCACATCTTGGAGACACTCAAATCCCAAGATGGTACTTTGAAGAGTTGAACAATAGTCCAGACAATTTGGAGCTGCATATCTTTTGTGATGCAAGTGAGGAAGCCTATGCAACTTATACTTATATAAGAGGCACATTCAAAGAGGAAGTAAGTTGCAGCTTGGTTGCTGCAAAGAGCAGAGTAGCACCTTTGAAAAGGCTTTCTATTCCAAGGTTGGAATTGATGGGTGCAGTTATTGCTAATCGGCTTGCAGTTACAGTGCAAAAGTCTTTGGCTCTTTATGAAATTCCAAGCTATTATTGGACAGACTCCACTATAGTTGGGCACTGGTTAAGAAGCCAGGCAAGGAAATGGAAACCATTTGTTGCCAATAGGGTCGAGGAAATTCAAGCACACACAGATCCAAAGCAATGGAAGCATTGTCCAGGCACCCAAAACCCAACTGATTTACCAACACGAGGAATTTCAGTGAAAGATCTTGCACAGTCAAATTTGTGGTGGAATGGGCCAGAGTGGCTAAAACTTGGAAGTGAAAACTGTCCTTCTAATTAGCCTATTTTAGGAGAATGCCAGGCTGAAGAATCATGGGTGAGTGAAGTGAGAAAAATAAGAAAATGTACTGTGAACAGTTGTCAAGTTATGCAGCAGGACCCCATATTGAGGCTTGAGGACATTAGCAGTCTGAAAAGATTGTTAAGAGTGACAGCATGGGTATATAGATTTACAAACAACATTAAGGAAGAAATAAGAAGGGAAGGAATTCTGAACAGTAAGGAGATTCAGCAAGCCAGGCAATACTGGGTTGTATATGTGCAGAAGGAAAAATTTGGTCAAGAGAGGGAATTGCTCACCAGCCGTCCATTACAGGTTCTACCAACACATTCTGCTCTGAAGGGTTTGGATGTGTTTTTGGATCAGGATTTATTGAGAGTAGGAGGTAGACTACAGTTTTCTGGGCTTCCAGAGGAGAAAAGACATCCAATTTTGCTACCTTCTGGGGGGCACTTTGTTGAACTTTTGATCCTGGATACTCATCATATGGAAAAAATAGGTCCTGCTCCAACTAGAGTAGCCTAAACACAACCTAGGCTACGTTGAAGATGGAAGACCTAGGCTAAAGCTGAATCAGCCTAGCTATGTGTCCATAAACTGGACTTCCATACTCTATTGTTAAACAATTACGGCTGAAATGTCAGCTTATTGAACTTAAATTTAATAACCGAAGGGAAATTTATAAACTTCTTACCTTGAAATGATATAAAATCCCAAATTTAATTTTTTGACACCAATAATGAACTTTTTATTCCGGCTTTTTCGTCTCTAGACCCTCTCGTTCTTGTTATTCTGATTTTTTCTTCTTCCCAAAACCATGTTGCCATTTCTAGCTATGGAATCTTTTTTCTTTTTATCCCATATTTGTTTCTTCGTTGGTGTCTTTTTAATTTTTCTCAGCAAGAGTTCAAGTTCTCCTTCTGATTTACTTTTATTGTTATTATTTTTTAATATCAATGTGACTTATCCAAGATTAGGTGGGTCTTCCATTTCGGTACTTCCAAATTTTCCACACATTGGGGCCGGCCAGAAAGGAAAAATTGCATGTGAAACCCAATTTTTTTCTTTAATATTTGTTAACCCATCTTAGATTACCTATAATTTACATTTTATTTGTTATTCCATTTTTGGTTTTCCTCACTTTTTAATATAAAAAGTGTAGCATTTTATAAAGTCCTCACTCTTTCCAAATGAAAAGGTGTTGCATTTTAATTTATTTTCCATAGGAAATATTACAATACTCCAGCCCTTATCTTTTGTTGTAACATCTGCCTAGTTTGTTGGGCAGTTGAACGTTGTAGTCTACTATTTGTGGTATAGGTTATTGTAGTAGTAGGACTAGTTACATCATTTATTGAACAGGTTAGGTTTGGTATAGTTTGGGTCAAATTTTGATTATCATCAGATTCTATTATAGATTCATCTTGATGATCATTTTTGATAACAGTAGCTGGTCCGACTTCTAGCGGGTATAAGAGTGATACATCTCTTATAGTTTCACCTGAAGCGATTTTAAGTTTTACAACCCTGGTTAATCCATCTTCCCCAGTTTTTAGTTCTAAAACTCTACCTAATGGCCAACACTATCTTGGTGTATTTTGTCTAATTAGAACTACATCTCCTACCCCGATTTCATTAACCCAGTCTTTGTTTTGTATATATTTATGCCTTTCTCTCAACCCAACAAGGTATTCATCACTCCATTGCTTTTTAAATTTTGTTTTTATATTTGTTATTTGTGATAAGCTATTTTGCAAATCATGATTATTATCACTCCAAGGTGGATCATCCAAGGAGATATTGTAATCAGGTAGAGCAGTGGTGCACAAACATTTTTTATGTGAGGGCCAAGCGAAGAAAATAACTAAATGTATTAGCCTACTTACTTTCCATCTATGTCATAAATTGGGTCACTTTTATATTCTAACTTTTTCATTGAATTGAAAAGACCCGTGGGGCCACTGAAAAGACCCGTGGGGGACACATTTGGCCCGCGGGCCAGGGTTTGTGCATCACTGAGGTAGAGGGTTAATTGTGACTTCTCCTTTAATCAAATGATTTGGGATGAGAGGCTCTACATCATTAATATTATCCCCTACATAAGTAAGAGGTCTGTTATTGACAACATTCTCAATTTCACTAATGAGAGTGAGAAGTTCAAAGAATTCAATTTGTTTTTTACCTATTGATTTCTTTAGGCAATTCTTTATTGTTTGGATATTCCTTTCCCAGATTGCTCCATACCATGGTGATGCAACAGGGATGTATTTCCATTTTATTTTGTTATTTTGTAGATATGTTATGGTATGTGAATTTTGTAATATGTCATTTATTTGGTTTTCACCAGCCTTGAAATATGTTACATTACACCGGTCTGCATGAAAATCGATTTCTTTATTTTGAGTTGTGATTCTGAAGCAGTTCGCTGCGCTGAATTAAAAAATGCTACCAGTTTTTTCTATCCACCACAGTTTTAAAGTCTTTACTAATTATTGTTTTCTGTGTTTCAGATCTATGCTATGTTTATGTTGAATAAAGCCTCAAATTGGCCTTTACTTTATCTTTAGCCCGCTAACAAACGCGGCACCACAATTTATTCAACATTTCAATCAGCCATTCAGTCGGCCTTTCAGATACAGCAAGCAAATATTCATCCAGTAATCTTACTATATCATGGAGAAGGTGATTCGCCCGGATAAATTTATTACTTCTCCGAATTCTCCCCAAGCTGGGAAACTATGGAAATTATGGTCGCGCGGATTCAAATATTTCTTGAGTACTATCGCCGAACACAACCCCAATAAATTGGAGGTTCTATTCATACATATCGGCCCCGATGTCGCTGATATCATTCAAGACTGCTCTACTTATGAGAATGCCATGGCAGCCTTAGAGGCCACCTACGTCAAGAAGCCAAACGAGGTATGCGCTCGCCACCTGTTGTCCACCGTCACCAAAAGCCGAGGAAACCCTCGATGAGTACTTGCAAATTCTTCAACAACTAGCCAATGACCAACTTCAAATCGGTTTCCGCCGACGAAAACAGGAGTTCATCTGTGAGAGACGCTTTCATCCGAGGAATTAGAGATAGCGCCATCCGCACCCGCTTACTCGAAAATGACACTCTCACTGGAAAAGGCTATCGTCCAGGCTCGAACATTAGATCAGGCCCAGAAAAACTCAGAATCGTACCTCACTCATTACGGTGCTGTTGCAGCCACTGGCTCTCGCCACGAACCGTCGCCGACTACTGACTCTGCCCGGCCTGCCTGCGTCCAAGGAGACGATCTCCCAAACTCTTCAGCCGCTACGAATTTCGACAACAAAGCCGCTCTGTGCTTCTTCTGCGGGTCTCGACGCCACCCACGAAGCAGGTGTCCGGCAAAGGATTCTATCTGTGCGAAATGTGAAAAGACCGGCCACTGGGCCAAAGTCTGCCGCTCAAGTACTTCCTCGGCACGTCAAAAACAGGATAAAACCACAGCGTCTCATTCAGCCGCAGCATTAGCGACCATTAGTACCACTCTATCGTGTAGCTCCTCCATGCCTACCAACTCAACAGTCGATATCCTCGTCAACGGCCGTTCGTGTCTCGCCTTGTTGGATACTGGCAGCTCGGACAACTTCATTCGTGAGGATCTAGCCAAACACTTAGAGCTGCCCATCTTCCGCACTCGGGCGTCGTATCAATGGCTTCGCCTAATCTATCCGCAGCCATCTCAGGTCGATGTACAGTGAAGGTTACGATGGGAGACCGCGACTACGAAAAGCTCGAACTATCCGTCTTGTCGGATCTGTGCGCTGACATAATACTCGGTACCCCATTCTTAATCAGACACAAGGAATTGAACATCAATTTCGGAGGTCCGGAGCCAGCACTCCATATATGCGGCCTTACTCGATCAAGAATTTCAGCCCCACCACTATTCGGCAACTTAACTGCCGATTGTCGTCCCATCGCCACGAAGACCAGACGATTTTGCTCTGAGAACAAAATTTTCATTGGGAAAGAAATCGAAAAGCTACTCAGGGATGAGATAATTGAACCCAGTAACTCACCCTGGCGTGCTCAAGTAGTCATCACATCTACCGAAACAAAAAAAAAACGCATGGTAATCGATTTCTCTCAAACCGTCAACCGATTTACCATGCTAGATGCATATTCTCTTCCGCGAATCGATGATATAGCCAACAAAGTCTCACAACACAAATACTACAGCGTAATTGATCTGTCAAGCGCATACTACCAGGTAGAAATCGATCTGTCTGAACGACCTTTCACAGCATTCGAGGCTGACGGAAATCTATACCAATTCAGAAGGATCCCTATGGGAGTAACTAACGGAGCCGCGGCTTTCCAGCGCGTCATGAACGAATTCATATCCTCGAACAACTTATCAACATACGCCTACCTCGACGATCTCACCATCTGCGGAACCACTTGGGAAGAGCACGATGAGAACCTTCGACATTTCTGGGAAGCCGCTAAACGAGTAAATCTGAGTCTAAACAAGGAAAAATGCAAGCTTTCGATGACATCAGCACCTGCTCGGATATTCTATCTCTCATGGCGTATTGCGGCCCGATCCCGAACGCCTCCAGCCACTACAAGAACTTCAAACTCCTCGCAACAAGTCGTCTCTACAACGCGTAATCGGACTATTCGCTCACTATGCTAAATGGATTCAGAACTATTCCCTCAAGATCAAACCTCTGCTCAACGTTTCATCATTCCCATTAACTCGCGAGGAAGTATCAACGATCCAAACACTCAAAGATGATATCTCGAAAGCTGTCGTCGGTTCAATCGATGAAGAACTGCCGTTCACTGTGGAGACGGACGCTTCCTCTTCAGCAATCGGAGCCACCCTCACCCTGAACGGCCGCCCGGTGGCGTTCTTTTCTCGCGCTCTGAATAACACAAACGTCGCCATCAAATCGTTGAAAAGGAGGCATACGCTGTAATCGAATCCATTCGCAAGTGGAAGCACTTCTTAGCTTATCGACACTTTAATGTCGTCACCGACCAGCGGAGCGTATCTTTCATGTTCGATGGAAAAGCAACTGGTCGTATTAAGAACGATAAGATTCTCCGTTGGCGTGTAGAACTAGCCGGCTACTCATTCACAATAAAATACAGACCGGGCCCCGAGAACCGAGCCGCAGACGCATTGTCGCGATCCTTTTGCTCTGCTACTCCAAGAATATCCCTCGCCCAGCTGCATGTTAATCTGATACACCCAGGAGTCCGCCGAATGACTCATTTTGTGAGAGCTAGGAACCTACCATTCTCAGTGGATGACATCAAACGAGTTACGTCGGAATGCCAAACATGCGCTAAATGTAAGCCATAGTACTATAAACCAGAAGTTAGTCACTTAATACGGGCCATGTCCCCGTTTGACCGACTTAACATCGACTTTAAAGGCCCGCTTCCGAGCGCAACTTCGCGACCTTACATCCTAACAGTAATCGACGAGTATTCACGCTTTCCTTTTGCCTTCCCGTGCCGTGATACGAACACGTCAACCGTTATCGCCCGTCTCACCGAGTTATTTTCTACCTTCGGAACTCCCTCTTACATCCACACAGATCGAGGGACATCGTTTATGTCTTCGGAACTAAAACTGTTCCTAACTAAACATGGTATCGCGACTAGTCGCACAACGCCGTATCACCCCCAAGGAAACGGGCAATGCGAACGTTACAATGGAATCATCATGAACACCATCAAACTAGCCATAGAAGATCGCGGGTTGCCGATGTCGCAATGGGAGTCCGTCCTACCAGACGCGCTGCACTCGATTAGATCGCTGCTGTGTACGGCCACGAACGAAACTTCTCACGAGCGTCTATTCACGCACCCGCGGCGTACTTCTACCGGTTCTGCACTACCGACGTGGCTGTCTTCTCCGGGAACTGTACTCCTTCGCCAATTCATTCGCCGATCCAAGAACGACCCCCTCGTCGAGGAAGTTGAGTTAATTGAGGCAAACCCCAACTACGCGTTTATACGGCATCCGAATGGGAGAGAAGATACCGTATCCATCAGGGACCTGGCACCGGCGGGACGTAGCAATACGGATGACACGAATCACTATGAACCCCCCGTACCCAGTCCGCCAATCAATTCCACCCCGCTAACGGACGACTCAGAACCCGCTGAGATCCGCCGACACACGGTCCCAACAGCTCCCGTCGAAGCGACTCCAGTCGAAGTCGAGAGAGGCCCACCTGTGTCAGTAACCTCCGAGACGAGGCCCCCTCTGAGAAGAAGCACTCGAATCAGATACCCAGCTCAACGCCTAAACTTGTAGACTCTTCTTTCTTCCAAAATATCTTGAACTTGTCGTTTTGTTTCTTACCGTGCAATGTATCACGTATTATAAAAGAAGAGAGGAATGTAATGAGTCTTTACTAATTATTGTTTTCTGTGTAACAAGTCTTTACTAATTATTGTTTCCTGTGATCACGTATTATAAAAGAAGAGAGGAATGTAATGAGTCTTTACTAATTATTGTTTTCTGTGTAACAAGTCTTTACTAATTATTGTTTTCTGTGTTTCAGATCTATGCTATGTTTATGTTGAATAAAGCCTCAAATTGGCCTTTACTTTATCTTTAGCCCGCTAACAAACGCGGCACCACAATTTGTGGTCGGTATGTTGTTGTAAAACAAAGGACAAATGTAACGACCTACATTAACCCCTTCGATCATGACTTATGACATAGAGTAAAAAAGAAATTTGCCTTTATGTGTGGGTATATAAGAACCAATATGGTTTATTTTTCAGCTACCAAATTGGGTACCCAGTGACTGGAAGGGTTAAGAGAGCTTATCATGCTTATTTTGGAATTAAATTAGGAGATCAAGACAAAAGTTGGGCTCCACACAAGGTTTGTCTTACGTGTGTTGCGGCACTAAGGAATTGGAGCAAAGGTAAAAAGAAAAGTTTGCCATTTGGGATCCCTATGGTATGGCGCGAGCCTAGAAACCATACCGACGACTGCTACTTCTGTTCTTGCAATGTTAAAGGTTATAATGCAAAGAATAAAGAGAGCCTTCAATACCCAAGTCTTCCATCTGCAATAAGGCCGGTACCCCATGGTCCAGAAGTTCCTATTCCCGCCCACCCAAGAGTCTGGGTCAATACAATTCAGATTCTGATTCAGCTCCAAATCCAGACAATGATGATGTTTATGAACAGCCAACAGCTGACCGAAATCCTTCTAAACCATTAACCCAAGCCGAACTAAATGACTTAGTCAGGGATTTGAATCTGCCTAAGGACTCTGCGGAACTTTTGCGGTCTAGATTGCAGGAGAACAATTTATTGGCATCCGACACATACTTCGCTTGGTACAGAAATCGTGAGAAAGACTTCGTGCCTTTTTTCGAAGAAGATGGTCCCTTGGTATTTTGCAAGGACATCACAGGATTAGTGTGCAAGCTAGGCATCGAATACCAAACCAGTGACTGGAGGTTGTTTATAGATTCCTCTAAAACCAGTCTAAAAGGAGTGTTACTGCACAACGGTAACAAATATGCATCAATCCCAGTGGCCCATTCTACTCATTTAAAAGAGACCTATGATAACATGAAACTGCTTCTGGAAAAAATTCAGTATCAAAATCACAGATGGATATTGTGTGGGGATCTCAAAGTCCTTTGCATGTTACTTGGGCAGTAATCAGGATACACTAAGATGCCATGTTTCATCTGCGAATGGGATAGTCGAGCACGTGACCAGCACTGGAAGAGGAAAACTTGGCCTCCTAGAGAGAATCTTACCCCAGGATCAAAGAACATTTTACATGAACATCTAGTTCAGGGGTGGGGAAACCCTCGCCCGCGGGCGAAATTTCGCCCACGAGCTAATTTCAATTCGTCCGCTTAGGTATTTATTATTCACTAAAAATTATTTATTTACAGCCCAGCAAATAGCTTTTTAAAATACATCTTATATACAGCGTGTCCCAAAGAAATGTATACCCACTTTGTTCGATAATACCAGCTATGAGGATAATAAATATATTACTTTTTATGTTTTTTAATAAAGAATTTTCTCCTGAATCTAAATATGTAATTATTTTTATTAAAAATTGAAAAACAAAAAGTTATAGATGTTTAAATTATAATTATTATTTTCGAGACTTCATGTGCGATATTTTCTAATATTTTTGCACGTATACGAGATAAGTTTGAAACCGACGGCACTGTGCAAAACTTACAAAAACAACGTTCTGGAAGACGTCGAACATCTTAGATAAAGTGTCATTTAACCATGGAATTTGTAAATTTTTTGAATTAACTAATAATTACAACATTTATGCTTCAATATCAACACTAAACATAAGTATCTCAAAACAGTCGGTTAAAATATTAGAAAATATCGCACATGAAGTCTCGAAAATAATAATTATAATTTAAACATATGTAACTTTTTTGTTCTTCAATTTTTAATAAAAATAATTACATATTTAGATTTAGGAGAAAATTCTTTATTAAAAAACATATAAAAAGTAATATATTTATTATCCTCATAGCTGGTATTATCGAACAAAGTGGGTATACATTTCTTTGGGACACACTGTATATAAGCTTAAAATTTGCCAGACGCCCGCGGAGGTGTTTACGTTATCGATTTTCGCCATTGGTACTGAAAAGTTTCCCCACCCCTGAATTCTAGTTGAACCAAATAAAATCTTCCTACCACCCTTGCACATTAAATTAGGCTTGATGAAGCAGTATGTCAAAGCATTGAATAGAGAAGGTGAGTGTTTCAAGTACATTTGTTCAAAATATCCAAAGATTAGCTACGAGAAAATAAAGGAAGGTGTTTTCATAGGTCCTCAGATTAGAAAGTTATTGACAGACGATCATTTCCTGAACACAATGACCAGTAAAGAAAAAGAAGCATGGCTTGGTTTCAAAGCTGTCGTTGAAAACTTCTTGGGAAACTACAAAAGCGAAAATTATGAAAGACTGGTGAAAAATATGCTTAAAAAGTTTTGCGCCTTAGGCTGCAACATGAGCCTGAAAGTTCACTTCTTATTTTCGCATCTTGACTGTTTTCCCGAAAATCTCGGAGATGTCAGTGAGGAGCAAGGGGAACGATTTCACCAGGACATCAAAACCATGGAAAGAAGATATCAAGGAAGATGGCATACAAATATGATGGCGGATTACTGCTGGTGTCTGCAACGAGATCAGCCTAACGCACAGCATAAGAAAACATCAAAGAAGCACCGGTTTAGTCGTCATTAGTCAGATCTACCTTCGTAGTCTTAAGTCTTTGGAATAAGTCCTGAAATGTTTGCAAGTAAAGAAGATAAATATATTTTGTTTCTTTCAGTTATTTTTTTATTCTTTCATAAACAAGCAATATGCTTGTCCAAGACTAGGAGCTATTTAATTCTGCTTTAATTAGGTTTTACTCTATCACCTAAAGATTTCGTGCTACAAGAGGTGTTGTAATACCTCATCTGTCCCCAAATGTTAACCACCCATTGATGGGAGGGGAGAGAGTATTTTCCTGGGAACGGGACTGGTTGTTATATATATTTACCCTACATTATTATGTAAGCGTTACTGTAGTCTATAACAACAAAATTTATGGTTTAGCATGTGCAATCCAATGTTGGTCTCGATAAGATGGTTCACATTTGGGGATAAATGGGGGATTTATGACACACCCTGTAGTAAGAAAACCATACGTGATAGGGAAAAACTAACTATATTTTTTAGATCAGCGCACTTAAATTATATAGAATCACCAACTAGTTTGTAAAAATCGATCGACAAGTTTTCAAATGTGTACTGGTGTTATCTGTCCAAACAATTTTGGGTACAGAATGCTTAGCACAAAATCTTCTAAATCTATAGACAAATGACTCTGCAGAGAGATCACTCACTATGGCTAAGCTGACTGCTCTAGAAGATGAACATGTGTAAAGTATGATGTACATTTTTTTGTTCTGTTGTTCCCAGACCAACAGTCAAACTTCCTGTATAGTCTATGCCAACTGTTTCAAAAGGCCTATTAAAGGTGACTCTCTCTGTTGGCAAATCAGGAGGATTGGTCTCCCTGAAAGATCTGGAATGAATCCTTTTGTAGGTGACACAGTTATTCAAAACTGTCTTTACAGTGATTCTGCCTTTGGGTATCCAATACAACTTTCTAATGGCATTTAATGTTTGTGGAACACCCATGTAATAAAGTTCATTGTGTTTCTCTCTAATAATTAGGGTTGTAATGTGATGGAACTAGGAAGAAGAAGGGGTTGTTTACTGTTATATGTGATTTGTGATTTGTTTAATCTACCCTTACATTTTGATAAGCCAGCTTTGTCAATGTAGAGATTCAAGTTTATTACCACAGAGGGTACTTTGTTCATTTGTTTACCAATTGTTAGAAAATCTATTTAATTTTTGTATTCTGTTTGTCGTATGTGGTTAATCCAATATTTGGTAGCTAGACTTGTATACATTTCATTATCATTATTTCTTTGTTTATTTATTTTCTTTAAACAGCTGTGAATGAATCTGAGACAGTAAGATGTTACCCTTACAAGTTTGCCAAAGTCAGAATAATTGTTATCATCTAATAGTGGCTCAACTTTATTTGTGGTTATCATGTTAAGCTTTACATTGATTTGTTCTGCTGGCCACATTGTTTCATCCTGAATCAATTCAGGTCCATGAAACCAATTTTTGTTCGATTTTAGTAATTTACAGGATAATCCTCTTGTAAGAAAGTCTGCAGGATTTTGTTTTGTTGGAATGTATCTGAAGGTTATGTCCAAATTTTGTTTAGCTTCTTTAATGTCTCTTAATCTGTTACGGACAAAGATGTTTTTTGAGTTTAACTCATCAGAGTTGATCCATGCCAAGCAGATTTGACTGTCAAGCCAAATATATGTATATGTGATGTTTACATCATAGTAGACTTCATGGAGAAATCCTATTATTTTTACAGCTACATAACCTGCAAGTAGTTCAAGCTGAGGAATAGTTTCCTTTTGTTTTAAGGGTGTTACTTTCCCCTTGGCATAGATCAAGTGACTGCCATCCTCACCTACAAGGTAAGCGCAACAGCCATACACCTTTTCATTGGCATCGCCAAATACATACAAGGTTTGAGGTGTATCTCTTTGTCCACAAACTCTGGGAATATTTATGTTTTGTAGTTTATTGAGATCTTTAGCTAACCTTTTCCAGCTATCTTGTTTATTGGTTATAGGATCATTCCAGTCTGCTTTCTGTTTCCAAAATTCTTGTAAAAGAACCCTGGATCTGATAGTAGAAGGAAGGAGTAAACCCATAGGATCAAATATTTTTGAACTTTGGGATAAGATCTTTCTTTTTGTGTTAGCTGTTGTATCTAAGGTGTAGCCTTTTGTGCAGAGTGAGTCATGAACTTTAGAATCTGAGTTCAAATCCCAGATTATACCTAATGTTTTCACCCTGTTTGTTGGTTCTGTCAATCCTTTGTCTTCTGATTATATTTTTTGATTGTCTCATTATTTATGATCCACTCTCTTAATTCAAAATTACCTTCTTTCATTATTTTATCTGCTTTTATGTAAACTTCATTTAATTCTAACTCTGTTTTAGTTGATCCTATAAGGTTATCTACATAGAAGTGATCTTTCAAGAACTGAACAGTTAAATCATTTTCATCATACAAATTTAAGTAATGTTTGATGGTTAAAGCCAGTAAACAGGGCCGTTTCCTGGCATAAGCAGACTAAGCGGCCGCTTAGGGCCCCGCTGCTACTAGGGGGCCCCTAGACAGGCTCCCAGGTCATAGCTCAGTGGGCAAGAATAGGAATATAGCTGAAGTTATTATTATTATTATTATTATTATTATTATTATTATTATTGTCGTATTAATTAAAGTTTTTTTATGAGACAAATGTGATAAAACGGAGACAAAGGAAACGTTTTGGTCGTTGTGTAAATAACTATTGTGAGATCTTATTTCTATATTATTTAATTTTATTCTTACTATATGCTTATACTTTCCTAAATGCTTAATTTTTCTAGTATTGTAAAACATTATTTCACTAATTTACTAATTATTAAAATTTTGTAACACTTTAAAACCTAGGATTATTTTCGTTATGTTTTCAAGTTTATTAATTCTTTTCTCATCTTTTTCAGATAATGTGAATTTTGTTGGTTAAAACCTAAATGGTCTGATTATTTGAATGTATTTGATTAACGTTGCAATTATAACATTATTATTATTATTATTATTATTATTATTATTATTATTATCATTATTATTATCATTATTATTATCATTATTATTATTTAGCAGATTAGTTGTGGTTAACTAGATGTGACTTCGTGCATCTTCGAAAATGAAACGACATTATCCATCAGGAGCTGAAAAACGGAAAAAAAAGAAAATAGAGGAGGAGAAGCTTTCCAGTAGCACAGGTGAGATGTGCCACTTGTATATTCTTATGATTACAGTTCAGGCAACTAGGTTAGGTAGACCATCAAGCTAGGCAAGTGCTCAGGAATCGTGTAGAGTACGCTAGTCTCTGTAATATTTATAATATTTCGAAATGTGAAATTTAATTGTGAAATTCTGTTCACACAGATCAATTATCAAACAAGATAAGAGAGTATTTTAGCAAAAATTAACAGAATATGTAATGTTATGTTCTTCTCAGGAGCACTACGGAAATATTTGGAAAAGCCATCCTCAGCAAAGCCTGATAAGCATCATGAGCCAACAGCAGGACCATCCTCTATGCAACCTCAAACACCAGTAGAAGTATGACTGGCCAGTTGTCCTGTCAGATGCCTTGAAGACAGATCTGGTGTCTCGAGGACCATTTCAAATCAGTCTAGATTTCACATTCCCTAAAAGAGAGGACGGTAGAAGCGTTCATCACCATTACATGTACAGAACATTAATTAATGGGGAAAAAATAAAGTGAAGTTGGCTGATGTATTCTAGAAGGAATGATGCTCTTTATTGCTTCTGCTGCGAGTTGTTTTCAAGGAAGTCGTACAAACTAATTACAGATGGACTTTCAGACTGGATAAACGTTGGTTCGCTTCTGAAAGGCCATGAAAATAGTTCAGAACATGCAGATAACATGGCAACATAGAAGGATCTGGAACTGCGGCTAAAAACTGGGAGGACCATTGACCAAACTGAAATGTCATTAATGGAGGAAGAGCGAAGACGCTGGCGAGATGTTCTCACACGTCTTGTAATTATAATCCAATCACTGGCAGAGAGAAACCTTGCTTTCAGGGGGTCTTCCTCTACATTGTACAATCGAGACAATGGCAACTTCTTGAAGGAGGTTGAGCTGCTTGCCAAATTTGATCCAGTGATGAAACAACACATCAGCAGAGTCGAAAGTGGCCAATATAGTCATTCAAGTTACCTAGGAAACATAATTCAAAATGAGCTCATTGCGTCCATTAGTGGGAAGATCTTGGATGCCATTGTTGCAGAAATAAAACAAGTTAAATATTACTCACTCATTTTAGACTGCACTCCAGACATAAGCCACCAAGAACGGATGTCGATTATTATCAGAACTGTTAAAATGGGTGAAGTACCAGAAATAAAAGAATACTTCTTGGGCTTTCTTGAGGTTTCAGAAAAGTACAGGCCTGGGTTTATCAGTTCTGATTCTGAAGAGACTAGATGAACTGAATATTCACTTTGATGACTGCAGAGGACAGTCATATGACAACGGAGCGAACATGAAGGGCAAGAACAAAGGTGTTCAGGCAAGGTTATTAGAGAAGAACTGTTGTGCATTTATGTTCCATGTGGGGCTCACACTCTGAATCTTGTAGTGGCTGATGCAGCTAAAGCTTCCACAGATGCCATCAGCTTCTTTGGCAATGTACAAAAATTGTACAACCTTTTTGCAGCAGCTACACAGAGATGGACAATCCTAAAGAAGCACGTGAACATAACACTCAAATCTTGGAGTGAAACCAGGTGGGAGAGCCGGCTTAAGAGCTTTGAGGCTGTGCGATACCAGAGCCACAACATCAGAGAGGCCATGTTGGAAGTCAGAAACAATGCCACAGATGCCATAGCCAGGACTGAAGCACAAGCACTTGCAGAGGAGGTAGGGTCTTATCGCTTTCAGATTTGCACAGTAGTATGGTATGACATTCTTCCTGCAGTTAATCATGTGAGCAAACTTCTGCAGTCTCCTACAATGCAGTTTGATGTGGTAATCAACCTTCTCACAAAAACACAAGACTCACTCACCAGCTACAGAAACACAGGTTTTGTTGCAGCACAAGTCGTAGCTAGGGACATATGTGAGGAAATGAATGTGGAGGCTGTGCTGAAAGAGAAGAGGCTCAGATCCACAAAAAAGCACTTTGATTACGAAGCTCCTGACGAACCATTTACAGAAGCCTTAAAGAGGCTGGAAGTCAAATTTTTCAATGTGGGGTGGATTGTACCATCGGGTCAATAAATGAGAGATTCAAAACATTAGATGATGTGATGGACATATTTGGGGTTCTCCTAAACTTCACCACAATGAACAAAGAAGACTTGTCCTGCAAGTGTGAAAAGCTTTCTAAGATACTGAGCTCTGGAGCTGACTCTGACATTGATGGAAGAGAACTTGCCGACTTTACCTTCACACAACATGACTGCATTGGAGCTTCTCTTCTTCATTCATCAGAAGCAACTGGAGGAACTATACCCCCAATCTCTGGGTTGCACTAAGAATTGCCTGCACTCTACCTGTGACAGTAGCGTCAGCCGAGAGGAGCTTCTCTAAGATGAAACTAATCAAGAACTACCTCAGATCATCAATTGGGCAGGATCGCCTCAGTGGCTTTGGCATCATAAGCATCAACCAGGACGTTGGCAGGGAGATTTCATATGATGATGTTATTGATGATTTCGCCCAGAAAAAATCTAGGAAGCAAAAATTTTGAAGATACAAACTGTTCTGTATAACTGTTAGCTATTACACGATTGCATCGTAAAGTTAGTAATTGTTTGGTAGTTGATAATTGCATTATTTTTTTATACATAGTTCTGTGTCATTTATTCTAAATAATGTATAAGCTAATTTTCAGGAATTTCATGAAGAGTATTTTTTCTGTTTGTCTTCTGAAAGTACATATTTGTTGTTTTGGACAAAATGTTTCATTAAAATTGTTTCATAATTGTTTTTTATTAACAGCCATTTTTTGTATGTGTGTGCTGAGGTGATGTAGTAAGGCGTGAGTTGGTGGATGGAGAGGTGGGGCCTCAAATGGGTATATTGCTTAGGGCCCCCTAATGGCTAGAAACGGCCCTGCCTGAATCTGGGGGTAATAATGACCGATGATGCAAAATTCAAAACACAAAATCAAATAGCGATAAATAAAGCAAAAAGAGTCGCGGGACAGGTACTAAGAACGTTCAAAAGAAGGGACAGGACAGTACTGTTTCCCCTGCTGAAAAAACTGATTACACCAAAACTTGAATACTGCTCAGTTTTGACGTCCCCATATAAAAAAGAAGAAACTAATACACTAGAAAAAATGAAGAGACATTTCACAGCCAAGGTTGATGGCTGCAAAGAATTCAACTACTGGGAAAGACTACGTAAACTAAATCTGTACTCCCTGAAAAGAAGAAGAGAGCGGTATACCATAATCTACATATGGAAAATTATCGAAGAACTGGTACCAAACCTCAAACTAAACCCAATTACCATTCAAACACTGGAAAATAGAAAAGGCAGAATGTGTAGTGTTCCCAAAGTAAAGGCCCAGCAAGAGACCTCCTCAACACTGAAGGAAAATAGCTTGCTTGTCAGGGGCCCAAGACTTTTTAACAACTTCCAAAGGACCTCAGAAACGTTACAGGGGTCAAAGTTGATGTCTTCAAGAGAAGACTAGATGCCTGGCTCAGGACAGTACCAGATTAGCCGGGTGTACCTGGCTATGTCCTCCATAGAGACTAGAATAAAACAAACTTACGGACTTGAAGTTCCTATTAGGTCCTACCTCAGGGTTGGTGACTCGACGTGGGCCAACTTTAATCCTCAGTTGCATAAAATTAAGGAAAAACAAAATGGGCACTATTTATGGTCTTCTTTTTAAACCTTGCAACAACAACACAACCTGCACCATTGCACGATGCAGCAATCTTGTATCTAAACAACCAAACTGAATTGCAAGAGAGCTCTCTATAAGACCACTCCCTGTAAGTGCCGCATTCAACAAACGAGTAGAAAGGACGCGCCAGTGCCCCAAGAAAAGGATGCCGCAAGAGCGCCCAAACAATGATGCCACAAGAGCCCAAAAATACTAGCTCTAAATTAAGTGAATTTTTCACTAACCTTACAATTATGAGATGGATATATATACACCTTAACTTCATATATACAAGCAATGCTGTATCAATCAGCTTAGTCATCATATCGCCTTGGGACAACAATGGCTCTTCCTCTTCTACATTTTCTAACAGCCAACAGCCAATCCAACCATCCAACTTACATAACATGTTCAGCTTTATTAAGCTCTATTTTTTTACTTTTTGTTCTCTTTCAGAGTATGTGAACACGTCATTAAGATAGTTCATCGTAGCAATATGTATTTGTAAAAGTAATCATATGATTTTATATATATATGTGGAAAAGTGTTTCCATAAGAAAATAAATTTATGTTAAAATTTAAAGATATTCTGTTTGTATAAATAAAAACAAATGAATCCGTTGAATTCTAAATATTTGTATAAATCACCTCGATGTCTAGTGGAAAGCTTGACTTCCTTTCTCCCTCACCCTAACGAAAACAGTGTTGCCACGTCTATAATCTTAAACAGAGATTCCTAAATTCTAAATGTTCTTTTCGATTATTATAAATCACATGAAAGAGTTAAATGTAAAACTACAATTATATAAATTCTTGTGCCAATATCCAATTAAGTAAATAATCTTTGGTAAACGTGGCACCATGGGGTCTTCTCAAGGAGGAAGGGAATACGCCTTGAGAGAGAGAGAGAGTCCCGCCTCGGCTTTCGAGAAAGGCAGAGAGAGTGAGCGTTTCGTCCTCGGGCCGGCCGGTTGGGCTGGGCCCGTTAGATTTTCGATGTAAGCTTTTGTTCGTTAATAACTCTCTAAACAAGTGTTTTGTTAAGGTTTTGATTCTCTAATTATTCTGTAGTGTAAAAGAAATCTAGTATTTTATAAGTGTTTCCAAACCTTGGAAATAAAGGCTACAAAAGAAAAAACTCGTAATTTATATCCTTCCAAGAAAACATCCCCGTCTCTCAACGGACCGAGAGAGAGAGAGAGGGTACGCCATTGAGCGAAGGTATAAATTGTTTTATCGTAACTCGCAGTCAGACTAAGTAAGTTTAAAAGAAGAACCGTGAACGTCAGTCAGATTACTTAAACGGTATAAACTTCCTTGTTGGTGCGAGGAAGCGACATACTGAGAATACCTTAAAGAATATCGTCATATCCGACATATACAGGGGTTGGACAAAATAATATGAACACCCGCCGATTTCACCGGTTATCTTTACGGACTGCTCAGACACAAAGTAAACGGTCAAATGACTGGCAAACCTATTTAAATGCGTAACAGAGAGTGTATACGTCATGTTATAACCCTCACGTTGTTTTTACAGATCTGAGTGAATTATGAATTAGCAGTTATGAAAGACCTGTCAGACTTCCAAAGAGGGCAAATTGTCGGAGCGCGGATGGCTGGTGCATCGGTGACGAAAACCGCTCAGATGTTCAATGTATCCAGAGGAACTGTCTCTATGGTCATGTCTGCATACCAAAACCATGGAAAGACAAGCACCGACAAATGCAATAGTGGACGCAAGAAGAAGCTGTGTGATCGAGACCGCCGGGTGCTAAAGCGCATCTTGCAAGCCCGGTATCGACCAGAACTGTACGTCGCGAGCTCCATGGAGCTGGATACCATGGGAGGGCTGCAATTGCAAAACCCTTCCTTTCGCACATCAACATTGAGCGGCGCAGAAAATGGTGTAATGACCATAAAAATTGGTCAATGGACCGGTGGAAGAATGTAGTCTACTCCGACGAATCCTCCTTTATGCTATTTCCATGTTCCGGTCGAGTTTACGTCTGGAGACAGCCTAAAGATGCTTATGACCCCGACTGCCTGACCCCAACCGTTAAGCATGGAGGCGGATCTGTGATGGTTTGGGCAGCAATATCGTGGAATACTCTTGGCCCAGCTGTAGTACTGCATGGTAGGGTTAACGCCCAGGTCTATCTGTCAATATTGGCTGACCAGGTCCATCCCATGGTCCAAACGCTGTTTCCCAATGGCGGCGCCGTCTTCCAGGATGATAATGCACCAATCCACACCGCTGGGGTCGTTAAAAACTGGTTTGAAGAGCATGTTAGTGAAGTAGAACGCTTGGATTGGCCTTCACAATCCCCGGATCTTAACATTATCGAGCATCTGTGGTGTCAGTTGGAGCAGCAGGTCAGAAGCCGATTCCCACCGCCGGCGTCTTTGGAGGAACTGGAGCAGGGTTTGCTCGAAGAATGGCTCAGGATTCCTCTAGCCACTGTTCAAAGCTGTATGAATCAATTCCCCGACGCATTGCAGCTGTTATTGCCGCTAAAGGAGGACCAACTCCATATTAAGAATAAAAACCGCCATTTATCAAGGTGTTCATATTATTTTGTCCAACCCCTGTATATATATATATATATATATATATATATATATATATATATATATATATATATATATATATATATATATATATAGTGGACCTAGTTTTAACCGTTTAAGGTGATAATGATTTAATTGTATGCAATGATTAATTGATGCAATGACTGATTGCTTATTAATGAAAGGCTGGGTTAATAATTTATATTGTTATACAGTATCACCGATTGGAATAGGTGGTTATTTAATTAGGCCCACCATACTATTGGAAGTGACCGAAATGGCTGCGAGGTCACCAGCTTGGTTTACACCCAAGCAAATTAATATTAAGGTTATAAAAGACATCTTATAGTTTGTTTTGTATTTTATTATGAAAATAAAGCCGTTATTTATTCATTGTGATATAACAAAGAATTGACAGTAATTAATTGGTAGTTTTACGTTATGCTTGTGACATAGACTTAGCTAATAAGATGAAATGTTAATAGCTTAATTGACACTTAATAAATAATGTACTCATTAATGGTATGTAAATGGCATGCGGCATGGAACATTGAATGGGCCTAGTAAATGATATAAGAATGCACGTGCGTTTGGTACATTGAATGGAAAACATGACACTGATTAAGTAGGCTAAATGATTGCATGGATGCACAAGGAATAATTGATGCGGCCTAATAATAATGGATTGAAATGCTTGACAAATACACAAATATCATTTATATATAAGACCATTATGTGATGTTAAGTGATTACGTCAAGAGAATATTTAGTTAACACATAAATATATGAATTGAACATAATAACGGATGATACGCGGAATTACGGTATTGAAATGACACTTGAATTGGAGAACAGGCCTACTGCGTTCTTTCACGAGAGTCAGTTGGAACGCTTGATTACACACTTTGGGAGTATAGCCTACCGTTCGGCGGTAGGCTAATGTAGGCTTCCCAAGAGTACTTAGAATAGGAGGTACTTATCTTAAGACGATGTAACGCTTGAAGGCGGGTTGAAGAAAGATCTATTACCGAAAACTCGAGTTGTCGTTGTCCGTTAAGCCTCTTGAGATGATGGATGTAGGCTTCGTACGGAAGCCTGAGGTGATGTTACTCTCGAGGTGCAGGACGGTTTTCAATGATCTTGCAGGCGCAGGCCCGTGGTGCTGAATATATCTCGAGGAATGTGGAGAACTTGAAGGCCGACCCGGCAAACCGCAGGCCCGAAGCGATTCCGGTTGGGCCTCGAAGGATTGCTTTTGCATGCGGTCTGTAGATCTTAATTGATGATAAATTGTAGGCCTTGAAGAAAGTAGCGGCCGCGCCCCCGGCAAAGGGGGCCGGAAGGCGGTTGATGGACGTGCTGCTCACGTTCGATAATGTGAGTACGAGTGAGTGAGAGTGAGAATGAAAGCAAGTGGAAGCTCGCTTTTATACGTAGTTCCTGTGACGTAGGACTTCGCGCCAAATCTTAAGACGCCTTCTCCGCGCGTCCTTTCGTTGATAAAGGTTTACGTTCGCGCCTTTTGGGAAGAAACAGACGTTCCCATTGTTTGACTCTTGCCCACGTGTGTTTTCAAAGACTCTTTGATGATAGTGTGGAAGCAAAAGATTTCTGTCTATTTGCTGGTCTATTTCTTGTCGATCCGCTACAAGTAGTTCCCTCTCAGAGACGAAGGAACGATACTAATAAGAAATACCATTTTGTTGGGAGACCTGATGAGGCCACTCCGAGATTTGATGCTTGGCCTGGTATGTCGTGGAATTCCTGACGCAGGAAGGAATGAAGGGTCGTCTCGGAGCGGGGAGATGCTCGTAAGAGGAGGCGCTGTTGTATGGTGTGGGGGTTTCGCAGGGGGGTGGGGTTGAGGTACGGCAGGAATGGGGGACAGTGAAGAGCGAACGGAGGAAACGAGAGGGGCAGGGGGAACTGTGTTTGAGTTCGAATGCTGTGCCCATAACTCGTCGCGTGGTTGTTCTCGTTGAGGTCGCTCCTGCCGCAGGGGTTGGGCTTCGGCAGGAATGCGGAGCAATGAAGAGCGGACGAAGGAAACGAGAGGGGCAGGGGGAACTGTGTTTGAGTTCGAATGCTGTGCCCGTAACTCGTCGTGTGGCTGTTGTCGTCGAAGTCGCTCCTGCCGAAGGGAGAAAAAGAAACGTCGTTCGAGTCCACGAGCAGCAGGAAGTAATCCACGGAATGATGCAAAGAGACAGCTGATGAAGGCAGGGGATCGCCAACCCTGTGCCTGAAGTGTCTGTTTTGCAGTTTGCCCTTTTGTTGCGTGGATGCATGTGTGCGCTCTGCTTGTCTACTTGAAGAATGCTTTCTTTTTAGGCCTTCCCGTAGGGATGGGGAAGGGAAACCCGTCGTGTTTGCGGAAAAAAAATTCGCTGGTGCAATAGGGCGCGCCACCAGATTTATCGCCAAATGATTTACCGTACAACGGCCGAGACGGGACCGTTGAATATTTTTGGACGAGGTGGTGACGAAAGAATGCGCCGTTTGAAACGAATTTGGGACTGACTGCAGCGCTGGGGGGTGGGGGGTGAGTGTTGTCCTGAGATGCTCGGTGATGATTTTCTTGAGTCCCTCCACGATCCGTTTGACGGCGGAGCAGGACCCAATGCCAGTGGTGGCTTCTCTAAGGGGTCGCCGCGCCCCTGTCGTTTCAGGAGGCAGTGAGACTCGACTCAGGGGAACGCACTCGGGAATTTGAAAGGTGCGATGATTGTGCCGCGGCACATGACCGCGAGGCAGTAAGACATTAGTTAATAAAGTACCGCGCGAAACGAATATCACTGTTTGCAAGTAGGCCTAGTTAATTTCACTGAATTTATGAATACCGTACGTACATAGAAATTTGATATGGCTGCAGAAAATGAAATGGTCAGTAATAGCTAAGCACAAGGATCGCTGTGAATAAATAACGTAAAATAGTTCGAGTCACTCCAGGGTTACACCAATTTATAGTGGACCTAGTTTTAACCGTTTAAGGTGATAATGATTTAATTGTATGCAATGATTAATTGATGCAATGACTGATTGCTTATTAATGAAAGGCTGGGTTAATAATTTATATTGTTATACAGTATCACCGATTGGAATAGGTGGTTATTTAATTAGGCCCACCATACTATTGGAAGTGACCGAAATGGCTGCGAGGGCACCAGCTTGGTTTACACCCAAGCAAATTAATATTAAGGTTATAAAAGACACCGTATAGTTTGTTTTGTATTTTATTATGAAAATAAAGCCGTTATTTATTCATTGTGATATAACAAAGAATTGACAGTAATTAATTGGTAGTTTTACGTTATGCTTGTGACATAGACTTAGCTAATAAGATGAAATGTTAATAGCTTAATTGACACTTAATAAATAATGTACTCATTAATGGTATGTAAGTGGCATGCGGCATGGAACATTGAATGGGCCTAGTAAATGATATAAAGAATGCACGTGCGTTTGGTACATTGAATGGAAAACATGACACTGATTAAGTAGGCTAAATGATTGCATGGATGCACAAGGAATAATTGATGCGGCCTAATAATAATGGATTGAAATGCTTGACAAATACACAAATATCATTTATATATAAGACCATTATGTGATGTTAAGTGATTACGTCAAGAGAATATTTAGTTAACACATAAATATATGAATTGAACATAATAACGGATGATACGCGGAATTACGGTATTGAAATGACACTTGAATTGGAGAACAGGCCTACTGCGTTCTTTCACGAGAGTCAGTTGGAACGCTTGATTACACACTTTGGGAGTATAGCCTACCGTTCGGCGGTAGGCTAATGTAGGCTTCCCAAGAGTACTTAGAATAGGAGGTACTTATCTTAAGACGATGTAACGCTTGAAGGCGGGTTGAAGAAAGATCTATTACCGAAAACTCGAGTTGTCGTTGTCCGTTAAGCCTCTTGAGATGATGGATGTAGGCTTCGTACGGAAGCCTGAGGTGATGTTACTTCTCGAGGTGCAGGACGGTTTTCAATGATCTTGCAGGCGCAGGCCCGTGGTGCTGAATATATCTCGAGGAATGTGGAGAACTTGAAGGCCGACCCGGCAAACCGCAGGCCCGAAGCGATTCCGGTTGGGCCTCGAAGGATTGCTTTTGCATGCGGTCTGTAGATCTTAATTGATGATAAATTGTAGGCCTTGAAGAAAGTAGCGGCCGCGCCCCCGGCAAAGGGGGCCGGAAGGCGGTTGATGGACGTGTTGCTCACGTTCGATAATGTGAGTACGAGTGAGTGAGAGTGAGAATGAAAGCAAGTGGAAGCTCGCTTTTATACGTAGTTCCTGTGACGTAGGACTTCGCGCCAAATCTTAAGACGCCTTCTCCGCGCGTCCTTTCGTTGATAAAGGTTTACGTTCGCGCCTTTTGGGAAGAAACAGACGTTCCCATTGTTTGACTCTTGCCCACGTATGTTTTCAAAGACTCTTTGATGATAGCGTGGAAGCAAAAGATTTCTGTCTATTTGCTGGTCTATTTCTTGTCGATCCGCTACACACACACACACACACACACACACACACACACACACACATATATATATATATATATATATTAGCTTAATCTTAACCAATTTGATGTTTCCTGTTTATAGCGTAAAGTTGGCACTATAATAATGATAATTGTTAATTGATTGAGAATGATTGATGGTTAATGATAAGGCTGAAGTCACAATTTATAGTCACTCCAGGATCACCAACTTATAGTGGTCTACGAATCACCGATTTGATGTGGCTAAGAAAGTAGGCTTACTATAATTTATGAATGATGATATTGAAATGAATAATTAGAGGTCACCAGCTTAGCCTACAGCCAAAAAACAATATTTAATAAGGAGAGAGAAATTACTTTTGTTGTTTTGTGTTTAATTAGGAAAATAAATCAGTTATTTGTTCACAGCGATTAACAGTTCAATAAAGGTAGCCACATTTATAATGACTAGTACAGTTCCCGCCGCTTCGCTGATGGTTAGACAGGCTAAACTACAAAAAAAGAACCCAGCCGTGAAAATTTTGAGCTTCACATTGTGTCAACATTTCTGAATCTGGTATCTCCCAAAACCTCCTCACCCCCATTCATACAACTTGGGGGCTAACCCCCTCCCCCATTACCCCCACCCCTCCCCATTACCCCACCCATCCCCCATTACCCCACCCCCACCCTTCCACCATTGCTAAACTACAGAAAAGAACACAGTCATGAAAATCTTGAGCTTCACATTGCCGTCCGTAATACAATTTCTGAATTTTTTTTACAATTTCTGAATTTTTTTCTCACAATTTTTTCTCACAATTTCTGAAAGTGTGACGGACAGACGGACAGACAGACGGAGAGACGGACAGCTCTCTTATTATAGTATAGATTAACAATTATATAACGGCATTTATATTATGCTAAAGATGACTGAGTATTAGCAAATACGGAATGGTTATACCAACTAATTGTTAAGGAATACACTAATTTAGATAGGCTAATAAGATATGCAAAATGGAACACAGGATAAATAATGAAAGCCTATGACAACTGAATTAATGCACGTACGGGAGGTACAGTAAATAGATTAGGTCGTCAAGAATAAAATGCATAAAAGAGCACATAAACAGTAGAATGCACGATAAGTAAATTATACGATAACAGGGTGATGCAAAACTATAATATTGGTACGACACTTGAAATAGGCCTACTGCGGTTTTGACGAGAGAATTAGTTTTTCCGGTAGCTTGCGTACACTTGGATATAGCTTAAACGTGACGCACTCTTACACTGTGTAGGCTTCGTGTGGATTAGTTGAGACGAGGCAAAGGGAGTTTACCGTAAATGATGAATGCTCTGGTGATTGAACCTACTTGAAGGTTGACCGAATTGTGTTTGGCTGAATTGTGTTTGGCTGTTTGGCCGATCGAGTTGTGGTGAAGGATGAGCGAAGAGAAATAGGTTTGTGGCTTGAAGCTTAATAGGAAGTTTACGGACCTGAGCCTCGAAAGTGCTTCGGTAGTCAGGTTGGCCTTGCCGGCGGGAGGATGAAAGTTGACAGCTGGAAGAGAACTGGTAAGAGGCCAACGGAATGCCTACAGCAGTGATGTTCTTTCTTGCAGGAAGGAATTATAGAGTCTCCTCAAGTGTTGCTTCGTTCTTGTACATGATTGACGTGTGACTTGGGACTGAGGCCGGCTGAGGTCGTGATGGCGCTGCGTTGAGAGAGTGGATTCACGAGAACAAAGTAGGAGCGGAGTGAGATTGTAGAGAGCCTTACTTGATGATAGACTTCGTGTAGGCTCGACCGGAGCCTTGAAGGAACAGCAGGCCGCTCTCCGGCGAAGGCCGGAGAGCGGGTGGCTTGACGAGTGGTGCTACTGACGAAAGTGCTAAGAGTGAGACGTGACGACCAAGACGAGGAAATGGCAAGCGAGAAGTGAGGAGTGAGGATGATTTGAGGAAGAAGATGCATTTTATAGGTCTTGGTGATGTCCTCTGGTAGTAGCTTCGGGAAATACCACAGAATCTGTATTTCAATACGGTTGGCATTCGGGAAAGTTTGAAACAAAGCAGGAAAAAGGTCATAAAACGCAAAGGTCAGAAAACCCTCGAAATACCCTCGACCATCGAAAGGAAAGAAACGAATAAAAATAAAAATAAAAATAAATAAAGAATTTGTGTGGGTATTTCTTCTTACGCTAATTAAGGAATATCATGGATATGGGTCCAAATTCTCACTTAATCTGTAATTTGTGCAATTTAGTAACATCGGAAAGCCTAGCGATTAGATGTGATTTCTGCCAACGATTAAACGACTTTAACTGCATGAATTGGAATGATCGGGAAATAACTCTTGTCTCGAACGCGAAACACGTCGTGGGGATCAAATTTCTATGTGGCGCATGTACACAGACCGTAAATTCTTTCGCGGTCTTTAAAGAAATGGAGATAGCAGACTCGAAAGTTACAAAAAAGAATAAAATAATGGGGACGCATGGGTCCGGAATGGTCCCAACGAAAAACAGGGTGGATGAGAGAGAAGACGAAATAACGAATAACAGCATAATAACGAACGACAATTTAATAACAAATAACGATATAAACAATATAATACGGAAGGAAGACATAGATGAAAGGAAAGAAATAAGTAAAAGTGGCGAAGTAGACAAACGGTCCAACGAGCGAAATGATAAAAAGATAATAACTAAAAAACGTAGAAAATAAACAGCCAAAGAAAAATAATGATAATGCCAAAACTAAGAACTTGGAAATAATAAGAAAAAAGCAGAAGCGTAGAAAATATCGTATGCAAATACTACGCGAAAGGAAACTGCAGATATCGGGATGGGCAATGCATATATGCACATCCCACATTATGCAAAATGCATTACACAAGTGGATACTGCAAGTTTGATAAGAAATGCATGTTCCACCATCTTACGGTCTGCAACACTTATGAAAGATATGGGAGTTGCAAATACGAAAAAAAATGCCGATACCACCACCCTCAAAGGAACGCAACGAGGGAACAGAAAAAACGAACATCAAAGAAGAGTGGAATTTTTTAGACGCAGCCAACACATTTCAGCTGCTAAATACTCTCCAGCAATTACAAAACCAGCTGACAAATATAAATATAGAAATCCGAGAGCCGGACAGAAGGTACGAACAAAGACACTTCATGCGTTATCGGGACAACAGGTACCGACAAAGATAAAAAGAGGTAAATTCTCGGAGGACCACAAGGCAACGAAACCGGCACCCCCATTGGAAAACAAAGCGGAACCACCTGTATGCGAAAAAGAAAAAAAATAAAAATAATCCTAGCCAACATACAGGGCCTTAAATCAAACCAGTCCACGAACAAAGTTGCATACCTGAAAGGACTCATGCAAGAAGCCGGAGCAGACTTTGCATGCCTCACGGAAACTCATCTAAAGGACTGCCAGGCGAACTGTGAAAATTGTGAGTCCTGTATTGACAAAAAAGAAATACAAATTGACAACTATAACATCCTCCGAGCCGACAGAACAGTGAGACGTAAAGGAGGATGTGCTATTTACACACGCGAAAGGCACATAGCAGAAATGGCTATAAGTACCTCAAACAACTACGTAGAATGTGTAGCAGCAAAAATTGAAAAATTAAATATGGTACTAATTGTAATGTACAGACCCCCAAACACGCCAACCTCAAAATTTTCAGATTCCATTACAGAGGTAAGAAACTTAGTAAAAGATCTACACTCTCCAACCCCAAATATTTTTCTCTGTGGTGATTTTAATTTCCCATTCATGAAATATAAAAGGATAGGAAAAAATATATGTATACACCAGGACAAGGGGGGCACACGAGAAGACCAGGAGCAGGTAAAAATGCTACTAGCTTTAGCTGATGAATTTATGTTAACGCAAGAAATAACAGAAAACACAAGAAAAAACAACTGCCTAGATTTGGTATTCACAAACAACAGTAATCTAATTGATAATGTAGAAATATCCCCAACTATGATATCAGACCACAACATCATTGAAATAACAACTAATATAAAGGCAACAGGAAAGGAAAGAACACGCACAACAGAAAGAAGCAAATTCGAAATTTTTAATTTTCACTCCAAAGCTATAAACTGGGAAGATGTGACATCCAGCATGGAAGTAATAGATTGGAAAACCATTTTCGAGGCCAAGACAACGGAAGAGATGCTAATGACGTTAGAGGAGAAGACGTTAGAAATTGTGGAAAAACATGTCCCAAAGATACAACAAAGAGGAAAGAGAAGCAGGTTCGAAAGACAAAAGAGGGCATTGTTCCGAAAGAGAAAAAGAGTGACTGCAAAATTAAGTAATTGTAAAGATAACAACATCAGAAAAATATTAAATGATAAACTACAAAGTATCGATGTCGTCATACAGGAACAAATCGAGAAGCATACAGAAAAAGAAGATGACGCTATAGAAGCGATAAAGGCTAACTCAAAGTACTTCTATAATTTCGCAAAAAGAAAGTCGAAAAAACCAAGCGACTATCGGACCTTTAAAAAATGAGAACAGTGATTTATCTGATGATCTAACAGAAGTATCTGAAATATTAAAAGCTCAGTATGAATCATCTTTCAGTATCCCAAAAACTGACAAATTGATATGCGATAGAAACGCGTTCTTTGAAGAAGAACCACAAGGGGAAAGTATAACGGATTTCGACTTTACGACGGATGATATTACACAAGCCATAGGGAAACTAAAAACACACTCAGCGGCAGGACCGGATAAATGGAATGCCACACTGATCAAAAACTGCAAGAATGCAATCGCTGAGCCCCTATACTGGATATGGAGACGATCATTAGACACGGGAGAAATACCGGGCATCCTGAAGAGCGCGAACATAGTCCCAATATATAAAGGAGGAGATCGATCCGAGGCCAAAAACTATAGGCCAGTGTCGCTTACATCTCATCTCACTAAAATATTTGAAAGAATAGTTAGACAGAAAATCTATGACTTTTTGGAAACTCAGAAAAAATTCAATGATAACCAACACGGGTTTCGGTCAGGCAGATCATGCCTATCACAACTAATGGAACACTACAACAACATTATTGATTCACTTGAAAGTAATGAAAACTATGATGTACTATACACAGACTTTGCTAAAGCGTTCGACAAGTGTGACCACGGAATCATAATACATAAACTGAAATATATGGGAATAACAGGAAAAGTAGGGAAATGGATATATAATTTCCTTAGTGAGCGGAGGCAAGTCGTTACAGTACAAGGAGTATCTTCATCAGAATCAGAGGTCCTCAGCTCAGTACCACAAGGAACAGTATTAGCTCCACTACTCTTCATAATCATGCTAACTGACATAGATGAGGACGTTACCAGAGACAGCACAGTAACATCCTTTGCGGATGACACAAAGATCAGTAGAAAAATAAGAAACCCAGAAGACATAGGATCTCTACAAACCGACATAAACAAAATCTACAAGTGGACTGAAGACAACAATATGAAGTTTAACACCGAGAAATTTCAGCTATTACGGTACGGAAAAAGAGAAGACCTAAAGTCCATGGAATATTATACCCCAAATGGACAGGAAATTCAGAGAAATTCCAGAGCAAAAGATTTAGGGGTTGTAATGACAGATGATGCGAAATTTGAAACACAAAATAAGATAGCAGTAAACAGAGCAAAGAGAATAACGGGTCAGATATTGAGAACCTTTAAACGAAGGGATAGGAATGTAATGATTCCTCTACTGAAAACCCTGATAATACCCAAATTGGAATACTGCTCGGTCCTAACATCCCCATATAAAAAAAAGACATTAGACAGCTGGAGGGGATCCAAAGAAGCTTCACAGCCAAGATCAATGGGTGCAAAGAACTAAATTACTGGGAAAGGTTACGAGAACTAGACCTATATTCACTGGAAAGGAGAAGAGAGAGATACACCATTATTTACACTTGGAAAATAATGGAGAAACTAGTCCCTAATCTTACTCTGAATCCCATAACTCCCCAAACAACGGTGGAAAGTAGAAGCGGTAGACTGTGTCGTATTCCCAAATTGAAGGCGAGACAGGGAACATCCTTAACCCTGAAAGAAAATAGTTTTGTAGTGAGAGGACCAAAACTGTTTAATCAGTTGCCCAAAGACCTAAGAAACACGAAGGAAGTTGCAGTGGAAATCTTCAAAAGAAGACTAGACGCCTGGCTCAGAACAATCCCCGATGAGCCGGGCGTACCTGGCTATGTGAGGTGGAGAGCGCAAGAATCCAACTCACTACTTCACCAGGCCAACTCGAGAGGAGGGGCGACAAGCTTGACCTTCGCGAAATGAGAAATCATCGCGCGGAACCTTTGTAAGGTTGTAAGGTAAGGTAAGGTGTATATATATATATAATGATCTGCGGAGACTTTAACTTCCCATTTATAAAATACAAAAAGGTGGATAGGAATATATATATTCACCAGGACAAGGGGGGGCACAAGAGAAGACCAGGAGCAAGCAAAAATGTTGATGGCTCTCACAAATGAGTTTATGCTGACACAGGAGATAACAGAAAATACCAGAAAAAATAACTGCCTAGATCTGATATTCACGAATAACACGAACTTGATTGCTGATATAAAAATAACCCCAACCATTATCTCAGACCACAACTTAATCGAGATATCAACAAATATGACGACAGCATTAAAAGACAATACACATATTGATGAAAGAAGTAAATTCGGGGCCTTTAACTTAAACTCCAAGACTATAAATTGGGAAGCAATCAGATCGCACATGGCCCAAATAGAATGGAGAACAATTTTCGAGAATAAAACAACTGAAGAAATGCTAACAACCTTGGAAGAAAAAACGCTGAGAATTTTAGAAAAATATGCTCCGAAATCACAGCCAAAAGGAAAGAGGAGCTGGCTAGAGAGGCAAAAGAGAAGAATTTTCCGCAAAAGAAAGAGAGTGGAGGCGAAGTTAGGCAACTGCGAGATAATGACAGGAAAGCAATAAAAGAAAAACTGGAGGGTATCGATAGGGAAATACAAGCCCTGCTTAAGGACCAGACAGAGAGGGAAGAGGAAAAGGCGGTAGAAGCAATAAAGGAAAATCCAAAATACTTCTATAGCTATGCAAAAAGGAAAACAAAAACGCGCGCCACTATTGGGCCCTTAAGGACGAGAAATAATGAACAAACCGACGATCCAAAAGAAATATCTGATACATTGAGAGCTCAATACGAATCAGTTTTCAGTACCCCAAACAGTGACAAAGCGATACCTGACATAAATGCATTCTTTGAAGAGGAATTGCAAGGAGAGTATACTGTATAACAGACTTTGATTTTACACCAGAAGATGTAGCGAGAGCTATAGGACAAATGAAACCACATTCAGCTGCAGGTCCGGACAACTGGAACGCATTATTGATTAAAAACTGTAAAAATGAAATAGCTACACCTTTATACTGGATATGGAGAAGATCCCTAGACACTGGGGAAATACCGAGCATCTTGAAAAGAGCAAACATTGTCCCTATATATAAAGGAGGGGACAGATCTCAAGCAAAGAACTATAGACCACTGTCATTAACGTCCCACCTCACCAAAGTATTTGAAAGAATAGTTAGAGAGAAAATTTATGACTTCCTGGAGACACGGGAAGGATTCAACGAAAATCAGCATGGATTCCGATCAGGTAGAGCATGCCTATCACAACTAATAGAACACTACAACAATGTCATAGATGCATTGGAAGGCAATGACAACTACGATGTTATGTGCACAGATTTTGCTAAAGCTTTCGACAAATATGACCTTGGTATAATACTGTAGCACATAAAATTAAATATATGGGAATAACAGGCAAAGTGGGAAAATGGATCTACAACTTCCTCAGAGAACGTCTGCAGGTCGTGAAAATTCAAAGTATATCATCATCAGAATCGGAAGTACGCAGCTCAGTACCACAAGGGACAGTACTGGCCCCACTCTTGTTCATTATCATGCTAACAGATATAGACAGCGGAGTAAACAGCAACAGTATAGTAACATCCTTTGCAGACGATACAAAGATCAGCAGAAAAATCAGCGATGTACATGACGTGGAGGCCTTGCAGAGGGACACGAACAAAATATACAAATGGTCAGAAGACAACAACATGTCATTTAACACCGAGAAATTTCAGCTCTTGAGATATGGTAGAAAGGAAGAACTTAAACAGACTGCATATTATGCTCCAGATAGACAGGAAATTCAGAGAAGCACGAAAGCGATCGATCTCGGGATAATAATGACAGATGATGCGAAATTCGAAACACAAAATCAGATAGCGATAAATAAAGCAAAAAGAGTCGCCGGACAGGTACTAAGAACGTTCAAAAGAAGGGACAGGACAGTAATGATTCCCCTGCTAAAATCACTGATTATACGAAAACTTGAATACTGCTCAGTTTTGACGTCTCCATATAAAAAGGAAGAAACTAATAAACTAGAAGAAACGCAAAGGCATTTCACAGCCAAGATTGATGGCTGCAAAGAACTCAAACTACTGGGAAAGACTACGTAAACTAAATCTGTACTCCCTGGAAAGAAGAAGAGAGAGGTACACCATAATCTACATATGGAAAATGATCGAAAAACTGGTACAAAACCTAAAACTAAACCCAATTGCCATTCAAACAACACTGGAAAATAGGAAAGGCAGAATGTGTAGTGTTTCCAAATTAAAGGCCCGACAAGGGACCTCCTCAATAAAGTAGGTTGATTTTGGAACTGTGATCTTGGACTAGTCTAGATAGAAAGGTATTAATGTATAAAAAACGTTGCACCAACTCATATTTGTGAAAATGATTGTATTTTTTGAGGATTGTTAATTATTTTTAAGTTGTAAAATTGCCGAATTTTACGCGTAAAATCGCGCGCGCGGCATTCGCGCAATGTAAACAAACAAAATATCGGACCATATTTCATCAAAATAATCAATTAAAATTCGGCTTTTTTAACAAAACGATGCTTGAAACTTATTGTAAATACATTATAGATGTTTATTAGTGTATTATTTTGTATTTTTTAATGATATTTACCTATAAAATGTGTATTAAATTAAGTTATTTTATGATGCGTTCATTTAATTGTGTTTATTTTCAGATATTTCATAAAAATGGGTAAAAAACGGAAGTCTGCAGTGTTAACTCGAAGTGATAGTGCCAAAACATTCAGTGGCCAGCCTTCCCCTTTGGATAAAACAGAGCCTCCTACCCTCCGCCAAGTTATTCAGTACAGTTATTTCCTCCAAAACAGCCACCCGGACTTGAAAAACTATGATATTGTTAAAATGATAGCAAAGGATGTGATTGAGATCTGGCAGGCAGTGAACCCACGGCTGCCCCTGTATGAGGAATATTATGTAGTGAAATTGGTGGATAAAGTGTGCTTCAAGAAAGCAAAAGAGATAAACAAGAAATCTCTTTCTACAGTCCAGGAGCAGAATCTGGAGGAAAAGCTGGATAAACTTTTTGACATTTCTGCTTGCACCTGTAAGCTACCTGTTCGTTCCTGTAATGACAATGCTGTGAAGTGCAAGAAAGAAAATTGTCAAACACAGCACATAATCTGCACTTGTCCTCCCAGTAAGAAGGTAATGCTATTATTTTTTTAACTTTTAACTGGCCTAACTTAGTGCGATTAGGTGCCTTTTAAATGGAAGGAAATTCAATGCTTGTAATTGAAAAATATCCGCATTTTCCTCCTGTAATCTTCCTTTCCCCCCCTGGCAATAGAAATTAATAATCAATTTTTTTTCAGGATTTTATCTCTTATTTTAGATCCACTATTTAATATACTTTAATATTTCAGGTTCCAGTAGAGGAGAGGGAATACTTGAGAGATCAGAGGGCTGCAGCTGAAGCAGAAAGATTACAGAGCCAGATTCAACAGCAGCAGGAAGTGGATTTGGCCACTTTTGCCTCCACACCTTCACAAGATATTTCTTTTGAATCCAGCTCAGGAGAATCAGGAGAATCAGGAGAGGTAATATATTTTTTTCTTATATCTTATCCCATTTTTACCCAAATTTATCCCTACTTTTTGTCCCTATTTCCCCCATTTTCGCATTAGTAATTTATTCTTTTTTTCGCCCATTTTCGCCGACTTTTTACCTGAATTTTTACCCATTTTCCCCCCTATTTTCCCACTTTTTCCCCCATTTTCATTTAAGTAATTTATTCTTTTTTCCGCCCATTTTCGTCGATTTTTACCCATATTTTTCCCTACTTTTTCCCCTATTTTCCCCCATTTTCGCTTTAGTAATTTATTTTTTATTTTCATTTCAGCCATCTGGTGGTGAAGCTGAAGAGTTCAAGCCAAGGAGGCACCCAAGTGGAAGTTACAGCTTTTTGAAAACCCCCAGATATGCCATGGAACTGATCAGGGGTGATGTTTCTTCCAATCTTGGGGCAAGTCTTGCTAATGCCTTCCTCCTGGACTTACAAGCTATGGACCTGCTTAAGCCTGGCCTTGGTGTGAAACAGATAATAGTTGATAAATCGAAAATGGACAGGGAAAAAGCTAGAATGAAAGTGAAAAGTGATGAAAAGCACAATGAGGGTCTGGAAAAGTTAGTCTGTATTGGGGTTGATGGGAAAGTTGACAAGGACACTTTGCTGTACAGAGAAGTTAAGGATGAAAATGGGGAGACTAAGCTGAAGAAAGGAAAGGGACAAGAGCACCATTTGACTTTCACAAAGGAGCCGGGAACTGAAAGTGGAACATATCTTACTCACAGAGTCATCCCAGTTAAGGGTGCGACTGAAGTTCTTGGTGAAGAAGTTGCTAGTGTCTTGGAGGAGTTTAACAGTGTTCATACCTTGAAAGCTGTCCTCCTTGACAACACAAATACAAACACTGGCTGGGAGGGAGGCCTTGTAACAGCTCTGGAAAATAAAATTGAGCGGAAATTGCACACCATTGGCTGTTCACTCCATCAGAATGAGCTTCCTTTCAGAGCTGTTTTCAAGCATCTTGATGGCAGTACCAAAAGTCCCACTGCTTTCACTGGTCCGCTGGGAAAACTCTGTGAAATTGACTACCAAGATCTGCCACAAGTGGAATTCACCAAACTCAGTGGCTCCCTGGATGACATGGAATTTGCTGAGGAGACACTGAATGATCTCAGTAGCGACCAGAGGCTTCTTTTGGAGTATGTGCTTGGAATTTCCAGGGGCAAAGTCAACCCAAGATTTGCTGCCTGGAAAATTAGACCATTAAACCATGCAAGATGGTTGACTTTGGCAATTAGATTGATGTGTCTGTGGACCAGAGGTGCTTACCCTCCAGAACTACAGGATAAGCTTTACCAGGCCATCAAGTTCATTGTGGAAGTGTATGCAGTCAGTTGGTTTGAGATCAAAAGGGACAGCAAGTTCCACAATCAGCAGCTGTACATCTTCAACATGATCCAGAGGATCAAACAGCAGTCTGAAGAAATCCAGGGTGTTGCTTTCAAGAACCTGAAGTACAATGCTTTTGCCTTGCTGCCCGAGAATGTGCTGTACTCCATGATGAAGTCTGATGACTTGGAAGTGAGAGAAGCTGCTCTCAAGAAAATTCTGTCCATCAGGTAAGCATTTATTAATTTTTAAAAATGTGGAAAAAAAAATTGATTATGGGGATTTATTTAATAAAAAAAGGCCCGAGTTCTATAAATCCCCATAATCGAATTTTTTTTCACATTTTCTTATCCCAATTTCCCCCCTCCCCTCTGATAATGGAAATAATCTTACCTACTTTCTGAAAAAAATTCGATTATGGGGATTTATAGAACTCGGTTTTTTTTTTTAATTTAAGTTAAATTAAATCAGCAATTCTGAGACTAATAGGGATTAAATCTTAAACTGGAATAAAAAATAAATAAATTATTATTCTTTCAGAAGTGGGAAGCCAGCCAAGAAGAGGCTGAAGAAGATCACAGCCATCAACATTGAAGCGACCCACTGGTCAGAACTAATCAACCTTTCTCAAAGTGGCATCTGTGAACCTGCTCTCACAGAAGACTTTTCTGACCAGGAGCTTCAAGAAGCATTGCTGAATGGCACCAAGCTGGAGCTGCCTGATCTGCCTTCACATTCTCAGAGTGTTGAAAGGGCCGTGAAGCTGACATCTGAAGCTTCCCATACTGTTTATGGACTCGAATCAAGGCACAAACACATTCTGGCCAAAGCCCTAAGCCGCCAGATGAGGCCTTCCTTTGCTTCTAAGGGATCTTACAGTGAAAATTATGATGATCTTGGGATCTAAATGTGTCTATTTGACTCTGTAATGTGTTTTTTATTTTTTTTCAATAAAATTGTAACTTTTTTCAGGATTTTTTTATGAAAATAGCGACTAGTCCAAAGTCGATATCTAAAAAAATGCTGAAAATCAACCTACCTTACTTCTCAACACTGAAGGAAAATAGCTTGGTTGTCAGGGGGCCAATAATTTTCAACCAGCTTCCAAAGGACCTCGGAAACATAGGGGTCAAAGTTGAAGTCTTCAAGAGAACACTAGATGCCTGACTCAGGATGGTACCAGATCTACAGATCTACAGAAGCTAAGGCTAACAAAGACCCTAAGATCTACTCTAAGGTTAGCCCGAGAGAAAGGAAAGAGTAGGGGGTTAAGAGAAGAAAATAAGGGGTTGAGTAAGTAGCAACACCTATCACTCATGGGTTAACATTCATTCAGAAAAAGAGAAAAAAGACTCACCATCATCATCCGCCGGCCACTGCGACAAGTCAGAAAAATAGTCGGAGAGAATAGGAAAGGGGTGAAAGATGAAAAGAAGTAAAATAAGAACGCTTACAAACCATGCAAACAGTCTTAACTCACAGACATACCATGCAAACTACAGGCATGCAAGTAAAGAGAGTTACCATGCAAGTAAGGAGAGGACAAGGAAAAAAAAGTAGGTAAAGAGCTCCTGTTACTAATTGTTTTTCATTTTAAACAACGTTAATATTTTTAAAATGCCTCTCTAAACGGTACTTAAACATATTAACGCTGGTAGAGTTAACGACTGACGCGGGAAGATTATTCCATTTATCAATTACTTTAAACGTAAAGAAGTTTTTAGCGATATTAGTAATGAAACGTCTGCCACGCAACTTAAATCCGTTATTACGAGTATTGCTATTATCGAAAGTGAACAGTTTGTCAAAATTTACGTTATCGATGTTATTAACGATTTTGAAAACTTCAATAAGCTCCCCCCTTAACCTCCTAGTTTCGGGTGAATGCAAGTCTAACTCTTTAATCCTATCTTCATAAGGCTTGTTGCGCAATGACGGAATTAGTTTCGTGGCACGACGCTGAACCCTTTCTAACCTATCAATATCCTCACGCAAATACGGGCACCAAAACTGAACGGCATATTCTAAATGAGGCTTGACTAGGGACTTGGAAAGGGGCAATATAATATCCTTCGATTTAAATTCGAAATTACGCGCTATGAAGCCTAACATCCTATTAGCTTTTGCGCAAGACTCCAGGCACTGGTTTCTAACTTTTAAATCCTTAGATACGCGTACGCCTAAGTCTACTTCCTCGTCAACGCTCGCTAACTCTCTATCATCCATCGTGTACGTATAATTATTGTTACGAGAACCTATATGCAAAACTTTACATTTGTCTACGTTAAATTGCATCTGCCACTTATCCGTCCACTCCATAATCCTATTTACATCGTCTTGGAGCCTATTTCTATCGTCCTCGTTAACAACCTTACCGCCTATTTTAGTATCGTCCGCGAATTTTGACACGTTACTAGTCAATCCTACATCTATGTCGTTAATGTAAATTACGAATAGCAATGGGCCTAACACTGAACCCTGTGGGACACCGCTACCTACATCCAACCACCCCGATTCACTACCATTAACAACGACCCTCTGTCTCCTAGCACGAAGCCATTCCTCTAACCCATGGGTCGGGGAACTTTTTTGGGTATTACCCAAAAATCTATTTGAGTAAAATGAAATTACCCCCAAACTTCAAAGTAAACAAAAACAAGCCAATTGCTCTTAAAATTGTTGCATATGGTATAAAAAAATTCAAATTCAAAAAATGTTTATTGGATCCATTATTATGGAGAAATAAAAAAAAAGCCACACATGCTGGCATAAGAATAGCACACAAACAAAATTAGTAAAAAGGATTGAAGAACTGAAGAATTTCATTCAAAACATCACTTCAGGTTTTGGAAAATGATGCTGTTTCAGTTTTGATACAACAACATCAAAATCAGGACGTAAATTCGTAATATTCTAAAATTTAGAATAACGCCACATTTATGTAACAAAATAAAATAAAAATATACGAAAAAAATATCAGCACAAAGTGTCAAGCACTAAAAGCACCTCTTCGTTTCATGATACCATACACACGACTGAGGCTCTCATACCGCACGCATTACCCCCAAAATTTTTAAATTTACCCCATTTGGGGTAATTTACCCCTGTTCCCCGACCTCTGCTCTAACCAGTTATCTACCTGACCGCGTATACCGTGCGCTTTAACCTTCGCAATTAATCTTCTATGCGGAACTGTATCGAACGCCTTTTTAAAATCTAAATAAATAACGTCAGCCGCTCTATGCCTATCGTATTCGCGCACTATTTCGTTATAAAATTCTAACAAATTAGTTAAACAAGATCTATGGCGTCGAAACCCATGCTGACTACTATTAATCAAATCTCTACTTTCTAAGTGATCGATGATACGATCCCTAACCACGGATTCCAAAAGTTTACCGACAGTTGACGTTAAGCTGATGGGCCTATAATTGCTAGCTACTGTGCGGTCGCCTTTTTTAAAAATAGGCGTGACGTTAGCTAATTTGAAGTCTTCAGGAATAATTCCCGTTTCGAGTGACTGATTAAAAGTCTTTGTTAAGGGCCCTACGATAACGTCTTTCAAATCTTTCAAATGTCTGGGATAAAAAGCGTCAGGGCCTGGAGCCTTGCTAACTTTTAGCCTATCGATATAATGCGCAATCTCACCCTCGTAAACAGTTATTTCATCCAAAATAGTCTCGCTATTAAATGGAACGATATCGTCTACGTCGGGAACATTATTTATGTCTTCTACGGTAAAAACTGTCGCAAAAAAGTTATTGAAAATACCCGCCATCGCCTGAGCGTCAGAAGCCAAAGCGCCGTTAACATCCACTAGAGGGTCTACTTTATCTTTTATCGGCTTACGATTATTGTCGTATTCAAAAAACTTTTTTGGATTATGTTTACTATCCACAGCTATAAGTATCTCTAAATTACGCTTAGCATTCCTAACTGATCTTTTAACCTGACGTCTAAGCTCGATATATCTATTAAAGTTAGCTGCCGTGCCATTGCGCTTATTAAGTCTATACGCTCTATTACGCTCGTTTATGAACTCGCCTATTTCCCTAGGCTATGTACGATGGAGAGCGCAAGAAAGCAACTCGCTCCTTCACCAAGCCAGGACTGGAGGCGGGGACACCAGCTTGACCTTCCTGTGAAGAAATATCGACGCACGGAACGCAAACAAGGTTCCGCGCGGCCTCTTGAGTTGGCCTGGTGAAGTAGTGAGTTGGTTTCTTGTACTCTCCACCTCACATAGCCAGGTACGCCCGGCTCATCGGGTATTCGTTTGAGCCAGGCGTCTAATCTTCTTTTGAAGATGTTCACTGCAACACCACTCGTGTTCCTTAGGTCTTTGGGCAGCTGATTAAACAGTCTAGTCCTCTCACAACAAAACTATTTTCTTTCAGGGTTAAGGATGTTTCCTGTCCAGCCTTTAATTTGGGAACACGACACAGTCTTCCTTTTCTACTTTCCGCTGTTATTTGGGGAGTTATAGGGTTCAGAGTAAGATTAAGGACTAGTTTCCCCATTATTTTCCAAGGGTAAATAATGGTGTATCTGTCTCTCCTTTCCAATGAATATAGGTTTAGTTCGCGTAACCTTTCCCAGTAGTTTAGTTCTTTGCACCCCTTGATCTTGGCTGTGAAGCTTCTCTGAATCCTTTCTAGTTGTCTAATGTCTTCTTTTTTATATGGGGATGTTAGGACCGAGCAGTATTCCAATTTGGGTATGATCAGTGTTTTCAGTAGAAGAATCATTACATTCCTATCCCTTTCTTTAAAGGTTCTCAGTATCTGCCCAGTTACTCTCTTAGCTCTGTTTACTGATATCTTATTTTGTGTTTCAAATTTTGCATCATCAGTCATTACAATCCCAAAGTCTTTTGCTTTAGAAGTTCTCTTAATTTCCTGTCCATTTTGGGTATAATATTCCATGGATTTTAGGTCCTCTCTTTTTCCATACCGAAACAGCTGAAATTTCTCAGTGTTAAAATTCATATTGTTGTCTTCCGTCCACTTGTAGATTCTGTTCATGTTTGTTTGTAGAGATCCTATATCTTCTGGGTTTCTTATTTTTCTACTGATCTTTGTGTCATCGGCAAAGGATGTTAATGTACTGTCTCTGGTAACGTCCTCATCTATGTCAGTCAGCATGATTATGAACAGTAGTGGCAGGGCCGTTTCTAGCCATTAGGGGGCCCTAAGCAGTATACCCATTTGAGGCCCCACCCCTCCATCCACCAACTCACGCCTTACTACATCACCTCAGCACACACATACAAAAAATGGCTGTGTTAATAAAAAACAATTATGAAACAATTTTAATGAAACATTTTTGTCCAAAACAACAAATACTGTATGTACTTTCAGAAGACAAACAGAAAAAATACTCTTCATGAAATTCCTGAAAATTAGCTTATACATTATTTAGAATAAATGACACACAACTATGTACAAAAAATAATGCAATTATTAACTACCAAACAATTACTAACTTTACGATACAATCGTGTAATAGCTAACAGTTATACAGAACAGTTCGTATCTTCAAAATTTTTGTCTCCTAGATTTTTTCTGGGCGAAATCATCAATAACATCATCATATGAAATCTCCCTGCCAACGTCCTGGTTGATGCTTATGATGCCAAGGCCACTGAGACGATCCTGCCCCATTCATGATCTGAGGTAGTTCTTGATTAGTTTCATCTTAGAGAAGCTCCTCTCGGCTGACGCTACTGTCACAGGTAGAGTGCAAGCAATTCTTAGTGCAACCCAGAGATTGGGGTATAGTTCCTCCAGTTGCTTCTGATGAATGAAGGAGAGAAGCTCCAATGTAGTCATGTTGTGTGAAGGTAAAGTCGGCAAGTTCTTAATTTCGAGGGCCAGTTCTCTTCCATCAATGTCAGAGTCAGCTCCAGAGCTCAGTATCTTAGAAAGCTTTTCACACTTGCAGGACAAGTCTTCTTTGTTCATTGTGGTGAAGTTTAGGAGAACCCCAAATATGTCCCTCACATCATCTAATGTTTTGAATCTCTCATTTATTGACCCGATGGCACAATCCACCACCACATTGAATTTGACTTTCAGCCTCTTTAAGGCTTCTGTAAATGGTTCGTCAGGAGCTTCGTAAGCAAAGTGCTGTTTTGTGGATCTGAGCCTCTTCTCTTTCAGCACAGCCTCCACATTCATTTCCTCACATATGTCCCTAGCTACGACTTGTGCTGCAACAAAACCTGTGTTTCTGTAGCTGGTGAGTGAGTCTTTTGTTTTTGTGAGGAGGTTGACTGCCACATCAAACTGCATTGTAGGAGACTGCAGAAGTTTGCTCACATGATTAACTGCATGAAGACTGTCATACCATACTACTGTGCAAATCTGAAAGCGATAAGACCCTACCTCCTCTGCAAGTACTTGTGCTTCAGTCCTGGCTATGGCATCTGTGGCATTGTTTCTGACTTCCAACATGGCCTCTTTGATGTTGTGGCTCTGGTATCGCACAGCCTCACTACTCTTAAGCCGGCTCTCCCACCTGGTTTCACTCCAAGACTTGAGTGTTATGTTCACGTGCTTCTTTAGGATTGTCCATCTCTGTGTAGCTGCTGCAAAAAGGTTGTACAATTTTTGTACGTTGCCAAAGAAGCTGATGGCATCTGTGGAAGCTTTAGCTGCATCAGCCACTACAAGATTCAGAGTGTGAGCCCCACATGGAACATAGAGTGTACGACAGTTCTTCTCTAATAACCTTGCCTGAACACCTTTGTTCTTGCCCTTCATGTTTGCTCCGTTGTCATATGACTATCCTCTGCAGTCATCAAAGTGAATATTCAGTTCATCTAGTCTCTTCAGAATCAGAACTGATAAACCCAGGCCTGTACTTTCTGAAACCTCAAGAAAGTCCAAGAAGTATTCTTTTATTTCTGGTACTTCACCCATTTTAACAGTTCTGATAATAATCGACATCCGTTCTTGGTGGCTTATGTCTGGAGTGCAGTCTAAAATGAGTGAGTAATATTTATCTTGTTTTATTTCTGCAACAATGGCATCCAAGATCTTCCCACTAATGGACGCAATGAGCTCATTTTGAATTATGTTTCCTAGGTAACTTGAATGACTATATTGGCCACTTTCGACTCTGCTGATGTGTTGTTTCATCACTGGATCAAGTTTGGCAAGCAGCTCAACCTCCTTCAAGAAGTTGACATTGTCTCGATTGTACAATGTAGAGGAAGACCCCCTGAAAGCAAGGTTTCTCTCTGCCAGTGATTGGATTATAATTACAAGACGTGTGAGAACATCTCGCCAGCGTCTTCGCTCTATCTCCATTAATGACATTTCAGTTTGGGCAATGGTTCTCCCAGTTTTTAGCCGCAGTTCCAGATCCTTCTATGTTGCCATGTTATCTGCATGTTCTGAACTATTTTCATGGCCTTTCAGAAGCGAACCAACGTTTATTCAGTCTGAAAGTCCATCTGTAATTAGTTTGTACGACTTCCTTGAAAACAACTCGCAGCAGAAGCAATAAAGAGCATCATTCCTTCTAGAATACATCAGCCAACTTCGCTTTATTTTTTCCCCATTAATTAATGTTCTGTACATGTAATGGTGATGAACGCTTCTACCGTCCTCTCTTTTAGGGAATGTGAAATCTGGACTGATTTAAAATGGTCCTCGAGACACTAGATCTGTCTTCAAAGCATCTGACAGGACAACTGGCCAGTCATACGGATCAAGCGGTGGAGCAGATCTTGGTTCTTGTTGCTCAGTAGAAATGCCTGTGTGTGGTGTTTGAAGCTGAACAGAAGATGGGCCACTTGTTGGTTCATCAGGCTCTACTTCTACTGGTGTTTGAGGTTGCATAGAGGATGGTCCTGCTGTTGGCTCATGATGCTCATCAGGCTTTGCTGAGGATGGCTTTTCCAAATATTTCAGTAGTGCTCCTGAGAAGAACATAGCATTACATATTCTGTTAATTTTTGCTAAAATACTCTCTTATCTTGTTTGATAATTGATCTGTGTGAACAGAATTTGAGGTGATGTGATCCATTAAATTTCACATTTCGAAATATTATAAATATTACAGAGACTAGCTTACTCTACACGATTCCTGAGCACTTGCCTAGCTTGATGGTCTACCTAACCTAGTTGCCTGAACTGTAATCATAAGAATATACAAGTGGCACATCTCACCTGTGCTACTGGAAAGCTTCTCCTCCTCTATTTTCTTTTTTTTCCGTTTTTCAGCTCCTGATGGATAATGTCGTTTCATTTTCGAAGATGCACGAAGTCACATCTAGTTAACCACAACTAATCTGCTAAATAATAATAATCATGATAATAATGATAATAATAATAATAATAATAATAATAATAATAATTGTTATAATTGTAACGTTAATCAAATACATTCAAATAATCAGACCATTTAGGTTTTAACTACAAAATTCACATTATCTGAAAAAGATGAGAAAAGAATTAATAAACTTGAAAACATAACGAAAATAATCCTAGGTTTTAAAGTATTACAAAATCTCTTAATAATTAGTAAATTAGTGAAATAATGTTTTACAATACTAGAAAAATTAAGCATTTAGGAAAGTATAAGCATATAGTAAGAATAAAGTTAAATAATATAGAAATAAGATCTCACAATAGTTATTTACACAACGACCAAAACGTTTCCTTTGTCTCCGTTTTATCACATTTGTCTCATACAAAAACTTTAATTAATACGACAATAATAATAATAATAATAATAATAATCATAATAATAATAATAATAATAATATTAATAATAACTTCAGCTATATTCCTATTCTTGCCCACTGAGCTATGACCTGGGAGCCTGTCTAGGGGCCCCCTAGTAGCAGCGGGGCCCTAAGCGGCCGCTTAGTCTGCTTATGCCAGGAAACGGCCCTGCCCAGATTGATCGCTTTCGTGCTTCTCTGAATTTCTTGTCTATCTGGAGCATAATATGCAGTCTAAATTCCTCTTTTCTACCATATCTCAAGAGCTTAAATTTCTTGGTATTAAATGTCATGTTTTTGGCTTCTGACCATTTGTATATTTTGCTTGTGTCCCTCTGCAAGGCCTCCACTTCATTTGCATCGCTGATTTTTCTGCTGATCTTTGTATCCTCTGCAAATGATGTTACTATACTGTTGCTGTTTACTCCGCTGTCTGTCTGTTAGCATGATAATGAACAGGAGTGGAGCCAGTACTGTACCTTGTGGTACTGAGCTGCGTACTTCCGATTCTGATGGTGATGTACCCAGAGGCGTACCGAAGGGGAGGGCGACATTGGCGATCGCCCCCCACCTTGAGCTAATAAATTATTAGCTCAACAACAACAGGATGAGAATGAAAGTGAAAAAATTTCGGCGCCTTTGGCGCTAGCTCTTGCCTCCCCTACTACTAAAAATCTAAAATGGCTTAGGATCCCCAAAACTCTTAATCCAGCCCTGAGAATAATTTTCTTTTATAAAGGTAACAGTCCAAGGAAATGCTTAATCTCGAAATTAGCACTTTTTTATTCTTATGTTAATACAAATATGAGCATCCTAATTGCAGTTTGCATTAATATTATGTTACTAATCAGATGCAAAAAAAACTTCACTTTTTTCTACGTGAAGATCAAAATATGATAATTAAAACCCACTCTAATAGACAGAGTTTATTTCCACAACAGTTTCGATGCCCACTGGCATCCTCTTCTGTATCCACCCGAAGAGGATGGCAGTGGGCATCGAAAGTGTTGTGGAAATAAACTCTGTCTATTAGAGTGCGTTTTAATTATCATATGTTACTAATCAGATTTTTATCATAATTTTTATATTTTTTATATAATTTTTAGATTTTTATTCATAATGTGTCTTAGCAGTAGCTAGTTAATCATCTCTAACTGAACGATAAGCTCATTATGAACGTACATAAAAATTATTTATCTCTAGTTATTAAACTTCTACGATTAGTTCCAAGTTCGCCCTTCCCTTGGCAAATTTCTGGGTACGCCCCTGGATATACATCTTGAATTTTGACGACCTGTAGACGTTCTCTGGGGAAGTTGTAGATCCATTTTCCACTTTGCCTGTTATTCCCATATATTTCATTTTATGTACTATTATACCGTGATCACATTCGTCGAAGCTTTAGTAAAATCTGTGTATATGACATCGTAGTTGTCATTGCCTTCCAGTGCATCTGGAATATTGTTGTAGTGTTCTATTAGTTGTGATAGGCATGATCTACCTGATCGGAATCCGTGCTGATTTTCGTTGAATCTTTCCAATGTCTCCAAGAAATCATAAATTTTCTCTTTAACTTTTCTTCCAAATATTTTGGTGAGGTGGGACGTCAATGACATTGGTCTATAGTTCTTTGCTTGAGATCTATCCCCTCCTTTATATATACACGGGCAATGTTTGCTCTTTTCAAGGTGCTCGGTATTTCCCTAGTGTTTAGGGATCTTCTCCATTTCCTTTTCGCATAGCTATAGAAGTATTTTGGATTTTCCTTTATTGCTTCTACCGCCTTTTCCTCTTCCCTCGCTGTATGGTCCTTAATCAGGGCTTGTATTTCCCAATCGATACCTTCAGCCCAAATCAACGAACAGACCGCGTTCCGCTGTTTATCTTTTTGTGTTGCCATTCAGATTTCTTTTAGTGACTTTTCCCTTTAGTGAATTTTAGACTATATACACACATACACACAGGTCACCTCACTCCTCCCCTACAGGTTTAGTCTGTCAGGAGGGTGAGAGTCCCTAGACGACCTGCGGAGCGGGGTTGATGTAGTAGGAATAGATGCAACCTGCATAGGCGGGCGAATTGAACCATTTTCAGAAGGATTGGGTCTCTCTTCCGGAAGATTCTGGTCATCCTGCAATTCACGTTCCCATATCTGGTCCTGATGGCGTTTAATAGAACGACCATCTTCTAGTTGGCACTTGAAGGAAACAGGGCCCGTTCTCTCCTGCACCGTTGCAGGAACCCATTTTAGTCTAGCCCCATAGTTACGAATCATAATTAGGTCGCGCTTCTATAACTCTCCTTTTTGTAGTGTCATGGTACAAGTTTCCGGTGCTTTAGGAGCAAGTAGGTCCATAACTAAGCCAAACGTTTTAGGGCCTATTATAGTTAGGAAGGTAGGCACTTTCTTAGCATCAGGAATGGAATTTACCTCGAAAAACAACCTCACCCTAGTGGCATAAGCTTCGAAGTTCTCCCCAGAGTCTTCGTAGGGGCTTATATGGCCAATCACCGACATGCTAGAACAAAACCGATTTAGGCCAAATAACGTGAAGTAGGTTAGGTAGGGTTTAAATTTGATCTAGTACTCCCCAGTTAGGGCTTTGTAGGAAATTGTAATAAGGTTAGGGCTGAGTAGGAATTAGTATTAGAATTAGGCCGGCGGGACCTAAGCTATGGTACGGTAGCTTACCAACACGAGCCAACCAAATCGAACGACCCACACTAGGCTAGGCTACATCCAATTTTCCAAACAATCAAATAAATTCAATAAACCAAATCCCATCTTCGTCGCCAAATGTGATAACGTGGGGGGGGGGTATTAAACCCCGTTAGGTATTAGGTTATTAAATAGACAATAAAGGAACTTACAGGTGCTTGGATTTAGATCTTCTTTAGGGCCTACCATAACTGTCAGCGTCCAACAAACGACCTAATACTAGTCCTACTTTACTAATTTAGAAGCTACAGACATTACCCCTAACTGATATAATAATTAGTCAACTTCCTGCTTAAATTAGTCACTTTAGAAACATCACCAAATTAAACTTGGCACCAACGATTTAGTTCGATATAAAGTACATGCTGTTAGTTCAGCCCAAATCAACGAACTGTTTATCTTTTTGTGTTGCCATTCAGCTTTCCTTTAGTGACTTTTAAATTATATACATATATGTACACACACACACACACACACACACACACGTCACCTCACCTATCGATACCCTCCAGTTTTTCTTGTTTTACTTTCCTGGCATTATCTCCGCAGTTGGCTAGCTTCGCCTTCACTCTCTTTCTTTTGCGGAATATTCTTCTCTTTTGCCTCTCCAGCCAGCTCCTCTTTCCCTTTGGCTGTGATTTCGGAGTATATTTTTCTAAAATTCTCAGTCTTTTTTCTTCCAAGGTTGTTAGCATTTCTTCAGTTGTTTTATTCTCTAAGACTGTTCTCCACTCTATTGGGCCATGTGCGATCTAATTACTTCCCAATTTATAGTCTTGGAGTTTGAGTTAAGGGCCCCAAATTTGCTTCTTTCCTCAATATGTGTATTGCCTTTTAATGTTGTCGTCATATTTGTTGATATCTCGATTAAGTTGTGGTCTGAGATAATGGTTGGGGTTATTTTTATATCAGCAATCAAGTTCGTGTTATTCATAAATACCAGATCTAGGCAGTTATTTTTTCTGGTATTTTCTGTTATCTCTTGTGTCAGCATAAACTCATTTGTGAGAACCATCAACCTTTTTACTTGCTTCTGGTCCTCTCTTGCGTCCTCCTTGTTTTGGTGTATACAGGGTGTTTCAGGAGGAACGGTCAATACTTCGGGAGGTGATAGTATCGGTCATTGTGAGAAAAAAAGTTCATATGAACATGTATCTAATTCTGAATGGTTACGGAGATAGAGCTGTTTGAATCTACAGATACAAAAACATTGTTAATGGTAATCAAGAAAGAGAAACCAATTACTGTTTCTAACATTTAATGTTTAAACATTGGCATTTTGAATGGTATCAGATACAGAAATGACAAATTTGTTACAGTTTACAATACGTTTCCGAAAATCCCATCGAAAACCTCAATGCACTTTGCAACTCGTGTGCGAAGATCGCGTGTTGTTCGTCTGAGTTGATCTTGACGTTCCTTTATGCGGGCAGCAGCATCCAAAATGCGCGGCAGCAATTCGTCTCGTGTATCCATCTTTCTTTTGCAAACTTGACTTTTCATCCATCCCCACAAACAATAATCTAACGGAGAGAGGTCTGGAGATCTTGGTGGCCATTGAATGGGACCACCGCGGGGGGAGGAAGAGCTGCGCGCGCATCAGATTCAAACAGCTCTATCTCCGTAACCATTCAGAATTAGACACATGTTCATATGAACTTTTTTTCTCACAATGACCGATACTATCACCTCCCGAAGTATTGACCTTTCCTCCTGAAACACCCTGTATATATATATATGCCTATCCACCTTTTTGTATTTTATAAATGGGAAGTTAAAGTCTCCGCAGATCATTATATTGGGGGATGGAGGGTTTATGGCCTTTATTAGCTTTTTGATGTCATCAATGGCCTCCCAGAATTTTTCGGTTGGGGTGTTTGGAGGTCTATAGATGACTATTAGTATCACGTTTAGTTTTTCTGTTTTCACTGCTAGGAATTCCACAAAGCTGTTTGATTTACTTATTATTGTCTCTGTCATATGACCTTCATGTACATATATAGCACAGCCACCTTTACGTCTCTTTGTTCTGTCCACTCTTAGTAAGTTGAAGCCCTCTATATTTATATCTTTCTTATCAATACAATGTTCGCAGTTTTCACAATTTCCTTGACAATCCTTAAGATGAGTTTCTGTGAGGCATGCGATGTACGCCCTTGTTTCGTCCATAAATCTTTTCAGGTACGAAACTTTGTTGAGTGATTGGTTTGGTCTTATTCTTAAATATTAGCCATGACAGTATTTATGTTCTTTGTTTTTCGTTGCCCCTTGTGCATTTTAAGTTCGTTTTCCTTCGGTTTCGCTTGTTTCGTTGCCGTATGATCCTCCGAGAGAAATCTGTTTCCACCTACCTGTTCTGGTAGCTTCTTGCCCGGAAGCGGTTTGGCTCGGGGGTTTCCAGCTGTGTCAAGTGCATGCGTTGGGTGGCATTTAGCAGCCGTGTCTGCGATGTTGAAAATTTTTTTTTGTTCGCTTATTGTGGTCCTATTGTTATTCCTATTGTCATTTAAATTTTGTCCTTTGTTAATTGGGTCCTTCGGGAGATGTTGATAGTAGCATTTTTTTCCGTATTTACAAGTTCCATATTTTGCGTAAATCCTGCAGATGTCCCGGTGGTAGAATTTGCATCTGTCTCCAAATTTACAATGACCATTATTATAGAAGAACTTGCATATTAGGGGATGTTCCTATATACATTGTCCTCTTTTAAATCTGCAATTATCTTTTATATAATATCTGCATATAATTCCTTCCCTATATTTACTCGTGGCCTTTGTTTTTTGCTCCTTACTGGGCGACAGTTTCACTCCGTTTTCTTGATTGCCCTCTTGTCTTTTCCTATTTGTGTCTTTGTGTTAATGTCCTTCGTTGCCCTGGGTGGCGCAAAAGTCACGACCGGTTTTTAAAAATCAATAATTTTTTTGTTAATGATTTATTTTAACTTTCCTTTTAGAGAATGACACATTGGAAATAGGAGTTTTTTTTAAGCTATGTATGGAAAATTGTTTCTTTCAAATGACCTCCATTTTCACCTTCACAAATTGGTGCTCTTTCAACAGCGTTCTTCATAACATTTCGCAGGATATCTGGTCCTAGTCCCCTTATTTCTGCCCGGATATTATTCTTTAGCTCCTGGATAGTACGTGGTTTGTTAACATAGACCTTATCCTTCAAATAGCCCCAAAGGAAATAGTCGGGAGCTGTTAGATCTGGTGATCGTGGTGGCCATTCAAATGCAGAATTTCTGGATATCAAACGTTCACCAAAGAGTTCTCTTAAAAGGCCCATAGTTAGCCTGGCGGTGTGGGCAGTGGCCCCATCTTGTTGGAACCACATATCTGGTTTATCTGCAACAGCTGGTCGTAAGTAATTTTCAATCATGGCCCGATATCTGTCGCCAGTTATGGTCGCGGCGACTCCGGGCTCACTTTCAAAGAAGTACGGGCCAATGACCTTTTCGGATGTAACACCGCACCATACTGTACACTTAACTGGATGTAATTGACGTTGGTGAAGTGTTTCAGGGTTCTCAGTACCCATATCCTGCAGTTTTGCTTGTTTACAAAGCCATTAAGTTGAAAATGAGCTTCATCACTCATCATCAGATTGTGAGTAAAGTCATTCCGTCTGGCCATTTCTTGGAAGCGGACTGCATAGGCAAGGCGTTTTGGACGATCAGTTGGCTTTAGTTCTTGCACTAGTTGGACTTTGTACGCAAACAGGTGTAATTCGTTTTTAAAATCCTTTGAAGAGACCTGCGAGATATTCCAAGCTGAGCAGAACGCCTTCGGGTTGATGTTTCGGGATTCTCCTCTACACTCCTCTGCACGCATACACGATTAGCACCATGTCGGGATGAACGTGGTCTCCCGGCTCGTGGAAGATCGCTAACTGAGCCCTGCATCTGAAAACGCGCGACCAAGCGACGGACCATCCTCTCCGAAGGCGGTGTCCGCACTTTGAAATGACGGGAATAGGCTCTTTGGGTTAACTTTATCGATTGATGATGTTCGAAGTAAAGCTCTATGATTTTGGTTCGCTGCTGAGTTGTGTATTTTTCCATGATTAATTTGCAAGGGGTCCTTTATATATCTGGAGAAAAGAAAAAAGAAATATTAATAAACAAAAAAATTATGAATGTTTAAAAACCGGTCGTGACTTTTGCGCCACCCTACTATCTGTTGTCTTTATACTCTCTTTCGCCTGCATGATTTCGGCCTCGTTGTATGACGTATTTGATTTTTTTTCTACTTCGCCTTTCTTCGTTTCTTCTGTTTTCCTCTCTTCTTTATTCCCACTTTCCTTTTTCATTTTATTCTCATTTCATTTTATTATATATATATATATATATTATATATATATGCTGCAAACCCACAAGGAAAAAGAAAAACGATTCCAAGGCCTTTCGTGTATTCAGAGCTACACCTCGTCAGGGAGTAAAGAGGAAAGGCAAGATGCCTATAAATATATACAACGTAGCGGAAACCAAAGCAATTAGCACATACTTAACAAGAGTTAATGAGAGGCAAAAGGAATTTTAACAGGATATTGTCAATTTTATACATTCCCGCACTGTTATTGAAATTGTTTTTAAAATGAATAAATGCACATTCTAGAATATTTCTTTCTATTATATCTCTGTACTAAATTGTTATTCTGTTTCATTTTTAGATAAATGTCTTAGGAAAGCCAAGAATAGGTATTATAATAATGTAACTGTAAAGGAATTTGAGCGTAAAAATATCCTTAGCCTACCTTACCATGTTAATTTTCAATATCTCCCGACTTTACTTAATTAAAGCAATTGGTATCAATGTAGTCTTTAAGTATAATAATACTGTTAAATCATGCCTAATAAAGAATAGCCCGGAAAATGTTGTTGGTTGTGTGTATTCGATTGGATGTACACAATGTAACTCAATATATATAGGCCAAACGGGTAAAACGTTAGATATTAGGGTAAAACAGCATAAATATGCGTGTAGAACAGCTAATAATTCCAATGCTTTGTTTAACCATATGTATAGATGTAATCATAGCATCAAGTGGGATAGTTCTAAAGCGCTTGTTAAAAACAGAGATATAATAGAAAGAAATATTCTAGAATGCATTTATTAATTCTAAAAACAATTTCAATAACAGTGCGGGAATGTATAAAATTGATAATATCCTGTTAAAATTCCTTTTGCCTCTCATTAACTCTTGTTAAGTATGTGCTAATTGCTTTGGTTTCCGCTACGTTTTCTTTTCATTCCCTGACGAGGTGTAGCTCTGAATACACGAAAGGCCTTAGAATCGTTTTTCCTTTTCCTTGTGGGTTTGCAGCATTCATTCATTTCACGTGTTTTATTGTGAAATTCATCCCATATATTATTATATATATATATATATATGATAATGATGAATAAAATCACGAAGAAAGGAAACACAGAATGTGTGCGCAAGCGCTTTCGTCTAATGACATCCTCAGGAACACTGAAGCTACATAAAGAGTTACAGCCATATATATAGGTTACAGAAAAAAAAAAAAATAATATATAATATATATATACAATAAACGGAGAGGTAAAAATAAAATTAAACATTAAAGGATTGTGGGCGGCATACAAATTTGTAAGGAAAAATACAGATTTTTAGCACAAGATCAAATGAATTGTTTCCAACAATGTTATAGATAATTAAAAAAAAAAAAAAATACAAATTTATACTGGAAGTCTGCCCGGGTTTTAGCACTCTGCCCTTCTTGTTTAAGTTCGATGTATATAAAAATAAATTGAAATAAAAGTTATTAGAGTAGCATACAAGTTTACCAAAGATTTAGCGTTCTACCCCTTCTTATCTAAATCTGTTCTGAAGGAATCAAAACAACAGGATCGATTGAAAAAGATCTTTGCTTACGTTGAAGTTATTTGTAAGTTGGATAATGGCAACTCAAGAATATTTCTATTAACAATGTTGCTAGAGTGAAATAAAACTGAAGCATTATTCCAATCAATACAGTGGGATAACTATGACAAATGGACAAAAAGGGCACTGACGACGTCCTGTTCTAACGGAATATGATGTGTTTTATACGTGTGTGCAAATCCTTTCCCGTCTGACCTATGTAAAAGGAATCACATTGTTACAGCCAATTTTATAGATAATGCCCTGAATTATTGGTAGGGCTATTTTTTACTATGATATTTTTCACAATATTGTTATATGAAAATACTACATAACCAAAAGTTTAAGTACATTAGTAATGCCTAAAAAGCCCGGAAAAAATGGAAGTACTAAAATATTTTTTGACAAAGTACGAGTGTTATTGTAGCTGGTTCCTTCTTGGTGCTACTTGTAGTTGCCGGGAAGAATGAAGGATACGAGAGGCAGGCTATCTCTTTTAGGGGCCTCTCGTGTCCTCTTCTCTCCTTGTCGTTTGGGAGGTTAGCATCTTGAAGGAAAAGCCGGTCGTTTTCAGAGTTTATTGTGTTCTTGGTTGGCTGAGGTTATTTTGTTTTATATACAGCTGAATTAATTAAATATATATATAAAAATTTATGTACAATACTTATTTATAAAGATTATATATGATTCTTAAAATTACACAATGATAAAATATATACAATTTGGTACGCGCAAAATTGGTTTGTCGGTAACTAATATAAAAATAATATAAATGCGGAAAATTAACTGCGCGGCCCCACACTACTGCCCACCCCGAGAAGCGGAGCACGTATATCAAAAGTAGAAATATTCGGGTCTTGATTTGAATCGGATCCTTCGTCCAGCTCGCGTTGATCCTCGGTCGGCCTCGTTTCCGGTTGTTGCGTTGTCCTGCGCGCCCGTCCTGAGGTCTGTATTTGCTACCTCCGAGGTGCGTCCTCCATCGTCCTTTTTCCTTGCGTGCTTTTTCTCCGATCCGATGTCGTCCGATTGTGCGCCCGGTACCTGTGTGGGACCTGAAACTATATACGCCGGTTTTAAACGATTAATTGAAATGGCTTCTGATGATCCGTTAGTTTTTTCTATTACGAAGTACTTATCGTGGCGTTCGAGAACACGGAAAGGTCCTTGATATGGTGCCTCGAATGGTTTTCGAACGCGGTCGATGCGTACCCATACGTGGCTTGATTTGTGGAGTTCCGATGGAATGAATGATTTGGGGGCTGAGTGAATGTTTCCTTGAGAGAGTTGGGCGAAATCGATTTGCGTCATTTTCTTGGCTAATTCGGAGATGAATTTTGAATTGGATTTTGACGACGAATTGGCGATCATTGGCCTCGGGCATAATAGGGTGGTTCCGGTGACGGTGGTGAACGGTGAATAACCCGATTCGTTGGGGAGACTGCGTAAACCAAGGAGAACTATGGGTAAAGCGGGGAGCCAATCTTGTTTTCGAGCGATGATTGCTGTCTTGATGGTGCGATGAGATCTTTCAATTATTCCGTTGGTCTGAGGGCGATACGACAAAGTTCTTAGTCGGTGAAATCCGATGAGAGCTGAGAGTTCCCTAAAGAGTTCGGATTCGAATTGGGATCCGCGGTCCGTTATGACTTGCAGTGGTACACCAAATCTTGAAATCCATACATCGAGAAATGCGTGTGCTATTGATGTGGCTGTAGTATCAATCAGAGGATATGCTTCTATCCATCTTGTGGCACGATCGATGCAGGTTAGGAGATATCTATATGGGGAAGGATATGTTTGACCGGGCAAAGTGGTTGGCGGTAAGGGACCGACGATGTCGATATGTACCGTTTCAAATCTTGAACTTGGTAAATCGAAGGGGGTTATTTCTGATTTTGTATGGCGAGAAATTTTTGAGGATTGACATGATTCACAATTTCGGGACCAAGTTCGAATATCCTTATTCATTGAGGGCCAAAAGTATCTTGATTTAATGATACGAAGTGATTGCTTGATGCCTGGATGAGAAATATTATGAAATTGATTGAAGATGGAAGATCGATGCTGCTTGGGAACAAAAGGACGGGGATATGGCGTGGATGTATCGCAATATAAAGTTGTATTTTCTGGAAACGGGAACGGCTTGAGACGTGGGAGAAATTCTTGCGTTTCTTGATCTTTTTGTTGAGATTCCGCGATTGCTGATAAATCGAAAGCGTCGATATGTACTGCGTTTACGTTGCGTGAAAGGCAGTCCGCTACGACGTTTTCGGATCCACAGATATGTATTACATCGCATACGTATTCCGTGATGGCAGACCAATGACGTTGTTGTCGGTCTGTCTTGGCTCGTAAGGGACTCTTGTAGGCAGAAACCATCGGTTTGTGATCCGTGAAGAGTATTACTTGACGACCTTCTAAAAATTGACGGAAATGCAGGACGGCTAGGTATGCTGCGAGTAATTCTCTATCGTATGCGGCGTACGCTTGCTGAGTTGTAGTTAATTTCTTGGAAAAGAAGGCGATGGGAACTGGTGTGCTGTCGATTATTTGATGAAGAACTGCTCCAGCTGCTATTTGTGAGCAGTCCGTAACTAAATGAAGGATTGAGCTTGATGGAAGAGGATGACAAAGCGTAACGGCGTTCCGTAGTGCATCCTTGACATCTTGAAAGGCTTGAATTGCTTCGTCGTTCCACTGTAGACTTTTGCTTTTGACTTGAGTTCTGACGATTTCACTTAAAGGTGAGACTAAATCGGCGTAACGGGGTATCATATGGCGATAGAATCCCGTCATTCCTAGGAATCTTCTGAGGCTTTGGTAATCTTGCGGTTGGGGAATATCTTGAATTTCGGAGACTTTGTTTACAGGAGGACGAATGCCTGCTGGGGAAACTTCATGACCCAGAAATTCAATTTTGGATTGCTGAAATATGCATTTTTCTAAGGAAATTCTTAAATTGTGTTCTTGAAGGATCTTGAATACGCGTTCTAAGTCTTTCAAATGGTCAACTGCGTTATTTGAATGGACTAAAATATCGTCGAGATACACAAATACGCAGTCAACTCCTCTGAAAATTGTATCCATGAAGCGTTGAAATGTTGCAGGGGCGTTTCTTAAACCAAATGGCATGTATAAATACTGAAATAAACCAAATGGAGTTGTTATAGCCGTTTTCTCGATATCTTCTGGGTGGACTGGAATTTGGTGATATGCTCTGACTAGATCGATTTTGCTAAAGCATGATTTTCCGTGCAGAGATGTTGACAGACTTCTTATATGAGGAAGTGGATATCTGTCCGGTTTCGTGACAGCGTTTAGGCTTCTATAATCACCACACGCCCGCCATTCGCCTGGTATCTTCTTCGGAACGAGGTGTAACGGTGAGGCCCATGGTGATTTTGAGGGTTCTATAATTCCATCTTGAAGTAAGTTGTTGAAAGTAGCCTTAGCTGAGGATAATTTATCGGGTGGAAGACGTCGAGGGCTTGCAAACACTGGTGGTGCGCTGCCAGTGTCGATGGTATGCTTGACAGTGTTGGTGGAAACTTTCTGCGGTTGAGCTGGTTTCAGTAGTGAGGAGTACTTGTCAAGCAGGTTCCTGATTTCTTGAGGTAATTTGTCGGTAGGGTTAATATTGATGAGGTGAAGGTCTTTGGATTGCACAGGTTTAGTAGTGGCTTGAAGAGTTGTTGCTCTATCCTTCAAAATGCCATGCTTGCAGTCCACAAGGATGTCATAATGGGATAGAAAATCGGCGCCGAGAAGTGGACTGGAGACTTGGGCGACGACGAATGGCCACCTGAATATTCTTCGTAATTTAGGAATTGATATGTCCAGTGTTACTTCTCCGAATATTTCGAGCGGCTGACCGTTTGCGGTGGAAATCTTTACTGCGGTTGGGTGGAGTTGACAATCATTGACACAAGTTGGTGGTAAAATTGAGATGCTCGCTCCTGTGTCAATGATAAAATTGACCTTCAGGGCGAGCTGCGCTGAGATGGCAGGCGGACGTCGCGTTAATCACAGCCTGCTTATCTAGTTTTCCGACGTTTCTCTTGATGGTGAGGAAGATCTTGAATTTGGGCGTGACGAGGGGAGCAGCTTGGCGTCATCTTTATTTGGCCACTTGCACCATGGCCTGCAGGTCCTTGCTTGGGGGCCATAATAAAGGTGCGCGCGGCACACCACCGGCCGCTGATTCTCGCTGAAGGGTTTTAGGCCGATGGGGATATTCGTTCTTGGGCTTGTATTGGCTCGAGTTGACGTTGGCGCCGCGTAGCAGCTTTGTTGAGCGAACGGTATTAACTCATCGGCTAGTTTGCCGAGTTGAGTTAGCGTCAGCTCCTTTTGTGCTGCTACGACGGGCGCTATTGAGGATGGGAGCGCCTGGATGAATTTATGCTTCACCAAATCATCGCTGACGCCCACCTTCAGTGCCGTTTGGTGGATATCTTGAAGGAATTGGGAGGGCTTTCCAGTGAGAGGAGTGTTGGAGATGAGTCGTTCGAAGAGTTCTGGCTTCGTCTTTTCGTAATGACTCACGATTTCTTCTTTTAAATCGGTGTACGACTTGTTGGAGAGAGTTGCTGCTGAAATTCGTGAGACGACTTCGGGGGGTAACGAGGCTAGAACATGGAAAAATTTGGTCTCTTCGGATGTTATTCTGGAAATGTGGAATTGTGCCTCCATGATGGAGAACCATCCTGCGGCCGACGCTTCAGAGAACGTGGGTGGCTTGATGGTGACATGGTGCACTCCTGATTCCATCTTGCGGGAATGTAATTCGGGTCTGCTGCTGCTTCGGTTCCGACCGGCTACTACGGGTGGGCGGCGAAGAGGGGTGGCTTCGGTTTGTTCCGCCCGGCGACTGAAGGATGCTGCTTCCGCTGGATGCTTCGGGTCACTCCGTGGTCACCAATTGTAGCTGGTTCCTTCTTGGTGCTACTTGTAGTTGCCGGGAAGAATGAAGGATACGAGAGGCAGGTATCTCTTTTAGGGGCCTCTCGTGTCCTCTTCTCTCCTTGTCGTTTGGGAGGTTAGCATCTTGAAGGAAAAGCCGGTCGTTTTCAGAGTTTATTGTGTTCTTGGTTGGCTGAGGTTATTTTATTTTATATACGGCTGAATTAATTAAATATATATATATATAAATTTATGTACAATACTTATTTATAAAGATTATATATGATTCTTAAAATTACACAATGATAAAATATATACAATTTGGTACGCGCAAAATTGGTTTGTCGGTAACTAATATAAAAATAATATAAATGCGGAAAATTAACTGCGCGGCCCCACATTATTATTCACACGATAGAAAGTTAATTTTGCCTTGTTGAGACAAGATTCCATAAACGCAGATGGATAACACAGATCCAATACCGTTGATTTTTTCCAATTCGGCATCGATGTATTCCGGACTGGCGATCCTAAGGGCGCGGAGAAACATTGAAGAAAAAATGGCCTTCTTAGTTGGGGTGTCATGTCCAGAGTAAAAGTGTACGTAGGACAAATTGTTTTTTTTTTTCCGATAGATACTAAATTTAAAACCTGGGCTTTCCCTATGTACACGCACATCCAAAAACGGGATTGAGTTGTCTTGTTCCACTTCTAAAGTAAACTTAATGAAGGGGACTTGATCATTTAACTGAAGGAGGAAGTTATCCAGGTCACGATTCATGAGCCAGATACACAAAATATCGTCGACGTACCGCAACCAAGGGATGCCAACCCCCAGGATTTTCGGAATGTAAGTAATTTCGAAAAACTCCATATAAATATTGGAGAGGAGGGGCGACAAGGGGTTGCCCATGGCCATCCCAAAAACTTGTTGATAATACTCGTTATTGAAAGTGAATTTACAGTCTTTGATGCAAAGCTTAATAAGTTCCAAAACAATGTGTGAAGGTAGTGGCAGGTCATACTTATGTAATTCTCGGGAGAGAAAGTCAAGCATATCGTCAATCGGCACTTTTGTAAACAAGGAACAAACGTCAAAACTGATCAATCTATCGTTGGTTTCAGTACGTGCATTATTCAATTTTTCAGTAAGATCCATGGAATTTTTTACATGTGAATCAGAGATAGTTCCGAGAATGGGGGACAAGACTTTGACAAGCCATTTGGAGAGTTTATAAGTAATAGAGCCCACCGAGCTAATAATAGGGCGCATAGGGTTGCCAGGTTTGTGGGTTTTAATAAGACCGTAAAGGTAGGGCAGAGAAGGTGAAGTGGACATGAAAAGCGGAATTAAATCCTTATGATCTTTGAGAATGCGTTTCAAGCCACTATTAAATGATTTGATGACGTCATCCTGGGGGTTCTTCCTAAGTTTGCTGTATGTGGCGGGGTCCTGGAGAAGCTCGTTCATCTTTCTGATGTAGTCCACTTTGTCCATAATAACTATGGTGTTAGCCTTGTCTGCTTTAGTAATATGGAGTTCCCCATCTTTTTTTAATTGTGAGGCTATTGCGAAAACGTTTAGGAAAGTTATCTTCGTAACTACTATTCGCCGCACTATAAACAAGGCCTTTAACTATGTTAAACAAATACTGAGGGAGATTACACTGGTTTTCAAAACAAGCGAGACTGTAACAAATTTGTAAAGCCGAAGGTTTTTTAACAATAAAAAAGGACATACCATATCCAAGGGCACTTTTTGCATCGTCACTAATGTTTTTCGAAGAAAGGTTCAAAACACACTTTGAGCTTGCTTTTTTTACTCCACTGACTATTTCGAATGAGACTTTTAATTTTTAAATCCAAAATGTTACGAAGTGAAGAGGTTCTCCGATGCAACTCGTTGTAAATTTCATCAAACAAAGGTTGGATCCACGGTTGGGGAACAACGGTCACAAAATTACGTTTGGCAATGCTTAAATTTTTGAATTTTTGAATTCCTTCAGAACAGATTTAGATAAGAAGGGTAGAACGCTAAATCTTTGGTAAACTTGTATGCTACTCTAATAACTTTTATTTTTCAATTTATTTGTATATACACATCGAACTTAAACAAGAAGGGCAGAGTGCTAAAACCCGTGCAGATTTCCAGTATAAATTTGTATTTTTTTTTTTTTAATTATCTATAACACTGGTTGGAAACAATTCATTTGATCTTGTGCTAAAAATCGGTAGTTTTTCCTTACAAATTTGTATGCTCCTCCCACAATCCTTTAATGTTTAATTTTATTTTTACCTCTCCGTTTATTGTATATATATATTTTTTTTTCTGTAACCTATATATAGGCTGTAACTCTTTATGTACTTCAGTGTTCCTGAGGATGTCATTAGACGAAAGCGCTTGAGCACCATTCTGTGTTTCCTTTCCTTCGTGGTTTTATTCATCATAAATATTTTTCACGTGTTACTTTCGTGAAATAATTTTCATATATATATTATATAATAATAAAATTATATATATATATATATATATATATATATAATAAAATTATATATATATACCTTGTTACCTTGTTTGGGTCCCGTGCGTCGGTCTTTCTTCACACGAAGGTCAAGCTGGTGGCCCCCGCCTCTAGTCCTGGCTTGGTGGAGGAGCGAGTTGCTCTCTTGCGCTCTCCATCGTACATAGCCAGGTATACCCGGCTCATCCTGTACTATCCTGAGCCAGGCATCTAGTCTTCTCTGGAAGACTTCAACTTTGACCGCTGTAAAGTTTCTGAGGTCCTTTGGGAGCTGGTTGAAAATTCTTGGGCCCCTGACCAAGCTATTTTCCTTCAGAGTTGAGGAGGTCCCTTGTCGTGCCTTTAATTTGGGAACACTACACATTCTGCCTTTCCTATTTTCCAGCGTTGTCTGGATGGTAATCGGGTTTTGTTTGAGGTTTGGTACTAGTTTTTCGATAATTTTCCATATGTAGATTATGGTATACCTCTCTTTTCTTCTTTCCAGGGAGTACAGATTTAGTTTGCGTAGTCTTTCCCAGTAGTTGAGTTCTTTGCAGCCATCAATCTTGGCTGTGAAATGTCTCTGCGTTTCTTCTAGTTTATTAATTTCTTTCTTTTTATATATGGGGACGTCAAAACTGAACAGTATTCAAGTTTTGGTATGATCAGTGTTCTCAGCAGGGGAATCATTACTGTCTTGTCCCTTCTTTTGAACATTCTTAGTACCTGTCCCGCGACTCTTTTTGCTTTGTTTATTGCTATCTGATTTTGTGTCTCGAATTTGGCATCATCGGTCATTATTACCCCCAAGTCGACCGCTTTCGTGTTTCTCTGAATTTCTTGCCTATCTGGAGCATACTGTAATATGCAGTCTTTTTAAGTTCCTCATTTCTACCATATCTCAAGAGCTGAAATTTCTCGGTGTTAAATGTCATGTTGTTGTCCTTTGACCATTTGTATATTTTGTTTCTGTCTCTCTGCAAGGCCTCCACGTCATGTACATCGCTGATTTTTCTGCTGATCTTTGTATCGTCTGCAAATGATGTTACTATACTGTTGATGTTTACTCCACTGTCTATGTCTGTTAGCATGATAATGAACAGGAGTGGGTCCAGCACTGTACCTTATGGTACTGAGCTGCGTACTTCTGATTCTGATGATGATACACCTTGAATTTTGACCACCTGTAGTCGATTTCTGAGGAAGTTGTAGATCCATTTTCCCACTTTGCCTGTTATTTCCATATGTTTCATTTTACGTGCTATTATACCATGATCGCATTTGTCGAAAGCTTTAGCAAAATCCGTGTACATGACATCATAGTTTTCAATGCCTTCAAGTGCATCTAGGATATTGTTATAATGCTCTCTAAGTTGTGATAGGCATGATCTTCCTGATCGGAATCCGTGTTGATTTCGTTGAATCTTTCCAATGTCTCCAGGAAGTCATAGATTTTCTCTCTGACTATTCTTTAAAAATTTTTGGTAAGGTGGGACGTCAAAGACACTGGTATATATATATATATATATATATATATATATATATATATATATATATATATATATCAATGCCCAAGACAAGCCGATGGGGAAGTGATGACAAAGAGATGTGAAGACCAGAGATGGGCATAAGTACTTTAAAATTTATTTAAATACAAAATACCACACAAATTTGTATTTAAATACTAAATACATTACTGTAAAGTGGAATGTAATTAAATACTAAATACATTACTTCAAAAATGTATTTAAATACAATCTAAATACATCCTAATACATTCAATTTTCAGTTTTATTATTGTTATAGTATTTTGAAGCTTCCTATCCGCAACAAAGGCAATCCAAAGAGATGCAACAGAAAGAAGGGACTACATAAATCATAATAAACATAACACAGTACAGTTTGGAACAGTTACTCGAAAAATAATTAAATTATCGATTTACGAAAAACACGAGAGACTAAAATGCTCCCAATAATGGAAAACAAATCCACCGACCCTAGACCTAAGCCTCTAAGCACGTTAATTCTATTACATATTCGCCTTCATCAGTGTTACGCCCTCAAAAAGTCCGTCGGACAGCTTCCCTCTCCTGGGTGAATGAATCATTCCGGCAAAAGATAAAAGACGCCCCACCGGAGCTGATGAAGACAGCGTAGTGTTGTACTTCATGAAGGCCTTCGGAATGGCTTTCTGGTTGAACATGCAGGACGAGTTGGTATCTGTGTCGTTCAGATATCTGATGAAGGCCATGTCTGGAGTTTCATCTCCAGATTGTGGTGATAGTGTCTTATCAAAGTAAAAATACTCGTCAACATTTTCCAAGGAGAGAGGTGAGCCCCCTTTCACATCGTCGGTCATATCTTTGACCACATTGATGAGCTTATCATGAACAGTTCCTGTCGTGGTCTGGTAATCCCAACTCTTTTTCAAGCCTACCCATCTGAGCTTGAAGAAAGAATGAGAGACTACTGCGACAACTGCATCATTAACGCTGGGTTCAAGATTCAGATAGTGAGAAAATCTTGTATTGAAACCTTGAGTTACTGCGGCAAGAAGAGGATTGCAGTATTTGAGAATCTTCGTTTCAAGCGTCTCGAACTGATTCTCAACAGCGAGGATTTTTTGCAAATATATTTAAAAATGTATTTGAAAATATGTATTTGTAATTACAAAATACATCAATAATAATAATGTATTTAAATAACATTGAAATACCTTGAAAAATGTATTTATAAATGCAATATTTAAAAGCAAATTGTATTTAAATATGTATTTAAGTATTATCAACTACATTACTGCCCATCTCTGGTGAAGTAAAGGTGGGGTGAGCATACTGAGGGACTACTGAACGTGTCGGAAGATAGGGAAGCAGATGTGGTATGTTTGGGCAGAGAGGGGGTTCGGAGTAAGAGAGTTGTGGCGAATGGGTTGGTCCGTAGGCAGGGGCGTAGCTAGCCCTTTTTAATGTGTAAGCACCTAAGTGTGAAGCACGGAGCTGGGGTAAGATGTGGAAGGGAGCTGTCCCCCTTTCCACTGCTGAAAGAGAAAATTAAATACAGATTCCTGTAAATGATCTCTGCCCTCTGGTGCACTAAAAACTAAGAATTTAGGGGAGAAGTCAATAGTTATTCAATCAACTGAGATGGAAAATTCACTTTTCTTCAGAGCACAGGATAGAAACACATAGTATTGGGACAAAGTAGTGTATTTTGCAAGTTGTAATAATTAATATTATCCTTTTCCATGTTAGAATTATAATAGACAATTATGATGATAAATGATTTCTTGGGAACTTTATTTAAAATATCATGAATTTCCAATTCAATGTGTAAGCACAAGCTGTTTTGCTTACGCCTATCTATGCTCCTGGTAGGGAGGAAGTGGTGGAGGCCCAAGGCAGGTTGAAAGGTGGAAAAGCGGTAGGAGTGGATTGGATCGCTGTGGAGCTCTTAAAAAAGACAATGAATGTAGTGTTGATTGGTTGGTGCGTCTGTTTAACGTGTGTATGGACTGTTAGAAAATCTTAAAGAGGAAGAGCCATTGTTGTCCCAAGGCGATATGATGACTAAGCTGATTGATGCAGCATTGCTTGTATATATGAAGTTAAGGTGTATATATATATATATCCATCTCATAATTGTAAGGTTCGTGAAAAATTCACTTAATTTAGAGTTAGCATTTTTGGGCTCATGTGGCATCATTGTTTGGGCACTCTTGTGGCACATTTTTTGGGGGCATTGGCGCGTCCTTTCTACTCGTATGTTGAATGCGACTTTTAAAGGGCATGGTCTTATATAGAGCTCTCTTGCAATTTAGTTTGGTTGTTTAGATACAAGATTGTTGCATTGTGCAATGGTGCAGGTCGTTGTTATATTTTATTTTATTGAGTTCAGAATCCCAGCTGAGCCCTGAACGGCCAAGCTCTGAAGGGCCAGTTTAACCTAAAGCTCAAGTTAAGCTACACTAAAACTTACGGACTTGGAGGTCCTATTAGGTCCTACCTCATGGTTGCTGACTCGATGTGGGCCTACCTTAGGCCTCAGTTGCATAAAATTAAGATAAAAAACAAAAGGGGCACTCTTTATGGTCTCCTTTCTAAACCTTGCAACAACACAAAACCTGCACTATTACACGATGCAACAATCTTGTATCTAAACAACCAAACTGAATTGCAAGAGAGCTCTCTATAAGACCACACCCTGTAAGTGCTGCATTCAACAAACGAGTAGGAAGGACGAGCAGTGTCCCAAAAAAATGATGCCACAAGAGTGTCCAAACAATGATGCCACAAGAGTCCAAAAATGCTAGCTCTAAATTAAGTGAATTTTTCGCTAACTTTACAATTATGAGATGGGTATATATACACCATAACTTCATATATACAAGCAATGCTGCATCAATGAGCTTAGTCATCATATCGCCTTGGGACAACAATGGCTCTTCCTCTTCTAGATTTTCGAACACTCCCCACCGAAGAGACATTGTTGTCAATACCTTCTGCAAGTTTAGCCAAGCCTTCTCCATGAGGCTGTAACTCAAATGTTTCATCTTGACTATCCGTGTTTTTGCTGATTTCTAAAGCATAGAGTTTTTGTATAGGTCTCTTTAATTTTCCTCCTGAAGTCTTTACCAGTGCAGACCTAACTAAACTGTCTTTGCCAACAAACAACTTTTCAATTATACCAAGCTTCCAGCACTGCCTTGGTCTTTCATCCCCAATCATTACCACTTCTCCCACCTTGATACAATTTGCATTGGAGCCCTTTACATTGCCTGATGGGTAATAATTGAGTTCTGGCAAGTATTCCATCTGCCACCTCTTCCATAACTGATCTTGTAGCTCTTCAAGGTACTTGAACCTTCTGGTTAACTCTTCTTGACTGCTCTGGATAGGCTGTAAGTCTTCTGGCAAACTGGGGCTTGATGTTAATCGTTTACCACAAAGAAAATGATTTGGTGTCAATGGCACTGCATCCTGCATACTGTTATAAACAAAGGTGATAGGCCTACTGTTTACCATTGCTTCAACTTCACACAAAAAAGTGCAGAATTCTTCTTTGCTCAAATGAGCATTAGCTAAAAGTTTCTTTAATGGACACTACATTTCTCACTAGCCTTTCTCAAAATCCTCCCCACCATGTTGCTCTCTCAAAATAAAGTTCCACTGTACCCCATGGTGTGAAAAGTAGGATTGGAATCTCTCCTCTTTTAGCAAGAACCAAATTTCTTGGAGTTCCTTTGCAGCCCGTTTGAAGGTTTTTGCATTATCCGATATGATTTTATTTGGGAAACCCCTTCTGTTCACAAACCTTTTAAAGGCCAAAAGAAATATATCTACTAAAGTTGCTTACCAACTCCAAATGGATTGCTCTGGTGGTAGCACATGTGAAAAGATATATAACCTTTGTTAGACTCCCCTTGTTCATACACATGATGTGTATCCAGGATCAAAAGTTCCACAAAGTGGCCCCCAGAAGGTAGCAAAATTGGATGTCTTTTCTCCTCCGGAAGCCCAGAAAACTGTAATCTACCTCCTACTCTCAATAAATTCTGATCCAAAAACACATCCAAACCCTTGAGAGCAGAATGTGTTGGTAGGACCTTAATGGACTGCTGGTGAGCAATTTTCTCTCTTGACCAAATTTTTCCTTCTGCACATATACCACCCAGTATTGCCTGGCTTGCTGAATCTCCTTACTGTTCCTTCCCTTCTTGTTTCTCCCTTAATGTTGTCTGTAAATCTATATACCCATGCTGTCACTCTTAACAACCTTTTCAGACTGCTAATGTCCTGAAGCCTCAATATGGGGTCCTACTGCATAACTTGACAACTGTTCACAGTGCATTTTCTCATCTCACTCACTCCTCTTCAGCCTGGCATTCTCCGAAAATAGGCTGATGAGAAGACCAATTTTCACTTCCAAGTTTTAGCCACTCCTGCCTATTCCACCACAAACTTGAGTGTGCAAGATCTTTCACTGAAATTCCTCGTGTTGGTAAATCAGTTGGGTTTTGGGTGATTGGACAATGCTTCCATTGTTTTGGATCTATGTGTGCTTGAATTTCCTCCACCCTATTGGCAACAAATGGTTTCCATTTCCTTGCCTGGCTTCTTAACCAGTGCCAAACTATAGTGGAGTCTGTCCAATAATAGCTTGGAATTTCATAAAGGGCCAAAGACTTTTGCACTATAACTGCAAGCCGACTAGCAATAACTGCACCCATCAATTCCAACTTTGGAATAGAAAGCCTTTTCAAAGGTGCTACTCTGCTTTTTGCAGCAACCAAGCTGCAACTTACTTCCTCTTTGAATGTGCCTCTTATATAAATACAAGTTGCATAGGCTTCCTCACTCGCATCACAAAAGATGTGCAGCTCCAAATTATCTGGACTATTGTTCAACTCTCCAAAGTACCATCTTGGGATTTCAATGTCTTCAAGATGTGCCAATTCTTTGAATCAATATTTCCACCTTACCACCATATGATCAGATAACTTTTGGTTCCAACCAAGTCCAATTTCCCAGAGGCTCTGAAACCAAATTTTTTACTTTATCACAAATAGAGCCAGGAATCCAAAAGGATCAAAGACCTTCGAAGACAAACTAAGAGCTGTATGTTTTGTCCACCTTGTCTCATTCTCAGCCGGCTCTACTAAAGATTTCCAATTAAAAGTAAACAAATCCTCTCCTTGCTGCCAAACAATGCCTAGCACCTTTGTCTCTATTGCCCACAACTCCTTAATACCAGATCATCAATACTTTCGCTGCATGAGGCTCTACACAGGACTGACTCATAAACTGTTGTAACTGAGAATGATTGGTCTGCCATTTTCTAAGCTCCATGCCAGCCTCTCCTCATTATAGCTCTAGCCTCCATGAATATCTGTTTAGCCATTTCTGTTTTATCCACGGAACACAGCAAATCATCAACATAAAAATTTGTCCTTAAGTGTTCAATTGTGTTAGGATAGACTTCAGAATATTTCTTAAAATGGTACTGCATAGTAGCTGCCAACAGAAATGGACTAGAGCTAAAGCCAAACAACACTGACTTTATTCTATATGCTTGAACCTTAGGTTCATTTTCCAACAAGTCTCTCGTATCCACCCACAGATATCTTACTGCATCTCTGTCCTCTGGTTTTAACTTTATCCTCAAAAAGGCTTGCTTCACATCTGCAGTCAATGCTACTCTACTAATCCTGAATCTCAGTAACAAGGAAAATAAATCTGCTTTTAAATTTGGCCCAGCATCCAAACAGTCATTCAAGGACACACCACCTTTGTCCTTAGCTGAGCCATCAAAAACTACCCTTAGTTTGGTGGTAGTTTTGTCTCGCCGTACCACTGCATGGTGTGGCAGATAATGTGCCTCCTGGCTCACCAGCTCACCTTGCACCCTTTCAGCATAGCCCTCCTTTATATAGCTTAGGATGGCCTCATTGTATTCAATTAACAACTCATTTTTTCTTAGCCTGTGCAATGAAGTCTCCAACCTCGTATTAGCTAACTGAAGTTTTGAACTGGGTTTGCAAGAATCCTTCCAGGGGAAGCCAACTTCACAGCAACCATCTCTAAACCCAATCCCTTTTTCAAATTGCTCTAAAACATCACTGTTCACTGTACTCGCCTGCCTCTCCTTTATGCCAATGGATTCAAGTTCCCAAAAGGCTTTCAAATGCCTTTCCAAACCATGGCTGTTCTCCTCAATCTTAACAAAAAGAACTTTAACCTCCATTTCATTGCAATAGCTACCACGTAGCATCCAGCCCAGTGGCGGCTCGTGACTAAAAATTCTAGGGGTGCTGTCTCTAAGAATGGGTTGAAATATTTACTGAAATAAAAGGATGAGCATTGAGAAATGAATAAAAGTTTCAAAAGTTATTGAAAAAGTTATTCAGTGAGCTCATCCTTATATTGTTCTTGATTATTTCAATTGTAAATAAAAAATTTAGGGGTGCTGCAGTTCCGCAGTGTCTACCGACGAGCCGCCACTGATCCAGCCTAGCTTACTTTCAATAGCTACCGGACCTCGAGATGTGCGGACAATATTACCAGTGATGAAGTCCCAGTAATAGTCAGCTCCAATCAAAAGACTAATATCTTCTGTTCCTTCAAACTTATTATTGCCCAAATTAATTTCTTTAACTTGCAATTCTTGGACACGTGCCATATCTAAATAGTGACTGGAGCACAAATTTCCTCAAGTCTGATTTCTACAGCTTGGACCTTGATAGTGGAACTTTGTGGTAACAACTCCTTAACCAGAACTTCTACCTTCTTAACTTTGGTTCGGTTTTGAACTGAACCCCCAAACCCAGAAATTCTTAAATTTTTCCCTTTTAAGTTCTTTAAACTTCAATTTTTTGGAAATTCTGGTCTTAATAAAGCTACACTGGCCACCACTATCAAACAACACTCTTACAGTAGCTTCTCCATCATTCCCAATCAGTGGCGTATCAAGGGAGGGGCGAGAGGGGCGACCGCCCCGAGCAGCACTTCCCGAGGGGCGGCAAATTACTGTCAGGCGGGCGCAGTATGAAAAATTTTGGGTTTTTATGTTTTAAAATGCAACCCTCCAAAAAATTATATCTCATCATTGTCGCGCGTTATTTGTTTACAAAATATCCATGGTTTTGATGAAAAATCATCATTAAATGCTATATATGCCACCTCAATGCCACTATTTCCACAAATAGTTGCGTTAAATTTTCACGTCGGAAAGGTTGCCAGCCCTATTTTTCAGACTTTCCCTATATTATTTAGGTTAGGCTTTGCATTCTTTGAGCTTTGATGATGTTAATAATTAATGGTTGTTTTATTTTGCAGATACCCTACTGAATTAGCAAACATGAGCAAACGACAGAGACTGAGTGATGCTGCATACAAGAATCTTCGCGAAAAAAAAGAGGAGGAAGCCAAGCGTGCTGCTAAGCGATTTCATCAGTTAATGGGATTCTCAGACACACCTTCAATGCCTTCTGGGAAGCAAGGAGATCAACCGCAATGTGATATATCTTTAGAGATAGATGTTCAAGCGGCAACTTCAAGTGAACCCCCAAATAATCAGGATCAACCCTCATCTACATCACAAAGTCACCCACCCACCCATCACCCACAGAGTCTGTTTAACGATTCTGGCAACTGGCCCGTTCCAATGACGGAAAATTTGAGAATCGAACTCATTAAACGTGGACCATCACATTTGAAAAACATGAATGGACCCTTTCCAGCTGATTCAAACAATAGGTCAATGTCAAAAGTTTGGTATTTCAAAACTGGAAAATGGCGAAAAAATTGAAAGGTCATGGCTAATCTTCTCACCTTCAAAATGTAGCTTGCATTGCTTTTGCTGTCGTCTCTTCAACAACATCTCCAGTGCATTTGGAAAAGAAGGAGGATTTTTTGCCTGGAGGAAACTGAATCCAAGAGTACCTGAACATGAAAACAGTCCATATCATACCCGATGCTTTGAACAATGGAAAGAGTTGTCTATGCGCCTTCAGTTGAATGCTACAATAGATAATGCACATCAGTTGCAAATAAAACATGCTACTGCTAAGTGGAAAGAAATACTGAGACGAATTTATGACTGCATCATGTTCTTGGCAAAACAAGATCTTGCATTCCGAGGGCACCGAGAGAACTTAAATGAAGAAGCTGGGCTAGCTGGCAATTCTGGGAACTTTTTGGTGTTAATAAAACTAATGGGCAAATATGACCCAGTAATTAGGGAACATCTTACAAAAATACGAATGACTGACAAGATATCCACTACGTATTTGTCACCTAACATTCAAAATGAGTTCATCACACTAATCGGCTGTAATGTTCGAAAATGTATAATTGATAATGTGTCTAGTGCAAAGTACTTTGCAATAATTTTCGATAGTACACCAGATATATCGCATATTGATCAGATGTCTCAGGTAATTCGCTATGTGTCGATTAAAGATGGTAATGTAGAGGTGAAGGAATCCTTCGTTGATTTTATTAAATTAGAGGGGAAGACTGCTGAGGCAGTTACTGATCTCATTGTCACTAAGCTCCGTGAGGATGGGCTGGATATCCAGAATTGTTATGGTCAAGGGTATGACAATGCTGCTACGATGGCAGGTATTCATCTTGGAGTTCAACGCAGAATTCTTGATGTTAGCAAACACGCTGTTTTCATTCCTTGCAATAACCACTCGCTGAACTTGGCTGGAGTTCATGCCACGGGACTGAGTCCTAATGCTGTAACTTTCTTTGGAACAATTGAACGAATTTTCGTCTACTTTTCTTCCTCTACTCATCGTTGGGATGTCTTAACAAAACTCCAAAATCACTGTCAAGCGAGTCTCTGATACGCGGTGGAGTGCTAAGTATGATGCTGTTTCTAGTCTTAAGAAGAACTTGACTCACGTTGTTAGTGCCTTGGAAGAACTGAGTGAAGGGGTCTCCGAAAATCTGGACACAAAGGGCGATGTTGAAGCTCTGTTGACCTCCATCATGTCATACACATTCATTGTGTACTTATTTTTTTGGGATCCAGTGCTGAAAGAAATCAATGATGCTCAGCTATATTTTCAAAGAAAGGGACTTGCTTTGGACCAGTGTGCATTAAAAATGAACTCTTTATCCGTGTTTTTAACTAATGAACGAGAGGCAGTAGTATCAAACGCTGCAGATGCCGCCGAAGAGTTCTGTAATGAAATGGATATCAGTATAGACCGCAGAGTCAGGAGACGGAGAAGAATGCCTGGAGAGCAAGCTCGTGATGCTGGATTGACCGTGCAAGAGGATGTACGCAGAGAATTTTTTGAAATTCTTAAAAACATGAATGATCGCTTTGAATTTCTGTCTCCTTCGTACCTTTTGAATCGGTCCAAAGATGAAGAAATTAATACCAAGGTCAATAATTTTTCTTCCATCTACAATGACATTAATCCAGGAAGTCTACTGGAAGAAATAAAGCGTTTGCGCAGACATTTGCTCAGTTTCGAAAGCATAAGCGTCGACGATGATCCAAAGAACTGGGATATGTTAAAACTACTTCAGTGGATCGTTAAATGGGATCTAGTGGAATCTTTGCCTCATATAACAATTGCCCTCCGGATCTGTCTAACTACATGCATGTCCGTGGCAAGTTGCGAACGAAGTTTACTCGAAACTGAAACTTATAAAAACTTACCTCAGGTCAACTATAAGTCAATCTAGACTGAGCAATTTGGCGATTATTTCAATTGAACGCGAAGTTGTAGACACAATGGACATAGAAAAAATCATTCATGAATTTTCTGTTATGAAAGTCCGAAAATTTAACTAGGCATTATACAGTATATAGTTATTGTTAAAATTATGTAGTATATTATGTACGGTACATTATGTAGTGTTAAAATTGAAGTTGCTTTATTTAAGTTTTTCTTCCAATAAAAGTTTTGTTTAGAAGTGTATTTTTGTAAAGGAATTGTTTTTAAAATTGAAAATTGTTGCAGGGGGGGGGGGCGTTGGCATTTTCGCCCCGAGCGGCAAAAAGTATTGGTACGCCTCTGTTCCCAATTAATAATGCTGCAGCTGTTTGCAATAATCCCCCTTTACTTTTACTCCCTTTCATAGCAGTGGCATGTGCCACTGATGTCTCTACTTCTGGGGTAGGCCTACTAGGAGTGTTTTCACACAATAATGGCTGATGCCGGCCATGGCATTTTTTGCAAAAAAATTTAAACTTCTAATACCTTGTTCTGTGACCTTTCAAAAAACATTTAAAACATGCTGTGGACTTAGTTACCCTGTCGGTTTTCTCCCCAAAAGGTAAAGCCTCAGCCACCTCACATTTATATGACTTGCGGTTGCCTTCGCAAAATATGCATTCCTTGATTCCCTTTAATTTATTCTCAGAGGATGCATGTAGAGCCGACACTGTACCTGGGCTATTCCTTTTTGTAGAAACTTTGGTGCTGTGCCTGCCTTTGTCCCCTTGTTTAACATCCCACTGTGCAAACTCAATTCCCTCTTGTCTTGCTAATTCTGTGCTTAAAAGACTTAACATCTGCTAAAGGGGGATGTACACATGTTCTGTAGAGTGTCCTCTACTTAATTCAAGCAAAATTGAGCTAGGCAATTTAGACTCCAGTATAGTGACCAACATTATACCATACCTTTCCATTCCTACACACAAGTTGTCGAGGGACCTAGTTCTAACTTCAAATTCATCATATAACTACCGTAACTCCTTGACACTATTGCGATTGTTAACAGGAGGTATAGTTAAAAGTTCGCGGAGGTAGCTTTTAATTAAGATCTCTGGCTTACCAAACCGTTTCTTTAATATATCACAAGCCACATTATAATTAGCCTCTGTTAATGCTAATCCTGCTATTGTCTTTGCTGTCTCCCCTTCCAAGAGGGACTGCACATAATTAAACTTCTCCACCACACTTAACACTTGACTAGAATGAACTGCTGATTGAAAACTGTTTGCCCATCCCTGCCATTCCTGAATACTCCCTGAAAATGTTTTGAGTACAAGCCTCGGTAATTAAACTGCAGATCTGTTAACCTTAACTTCACAAACACCAATTTGTTGAGGGTTGTGTTTCATTATTAGACCTGGTCTTTAACTGTACTGAGCTGCTAAACTCTTTTGCTCTGTGGCATACTTTTAATTATATCATCAATAATCTCTTCAAAGTAAATTATGTTATTTTCTATTTCATCCTCTTCTATAAGAGCCTCAATTTTAACATTTACTTCGCTTAGAGCAACCTTTTTAGTTTTTAATATGGAAAGCTGCGCGGTCACTAAGCTTAAATCCTCTTGCTCTCTGGCAGAATGTATAGTGGCAATGACCTTTGTAATTAGACCTTTGTAGGTGCTTCTCCTTTTTTTAAACTTGTTCAATTCAGCTGCACTCATCTTCAATGCAAAGAACAATTGGGCTCAATGCCAAATAAGCTGAATTGGCAAAAATACTTAACCAAACTGATCAAACTCAAATTTTGCTTTTTTTCAAATAAACTGAATTGCTTGGTTGGGGTACTGACCAACCACCAGTATGGAATACCAAATTTTCCACCCAAGTAACTGCCGCACTGAAGTCTGCAACCTTCGTCTACGAATAATAAACCAAAATTAACCAAACCGGTAAAAATGTTAGCCCAAAACAACGACAGACGAGTGGCCAAGTTACGCAATTGGGCCACCAAACTTTCTACCCTGGGACCTTAACTCATTTATGTTCAACCCGTCTAGGCCTAACTTGGGCTACAATTTGCACAATCAGAACTTTGCCGGAAAATAGTCACTGACTCAGTCTTGGGCTAGAATCCAGTTTCGAAGGACCATGTTATTTTTTATTTTATTGGGTTCAGAATCACAGCTGAGCCGTGAACGGTCAAGCTCTGAAGGGCCAGTTTAACCTACAGCCTAAGTTAGGCTAGACTAAAAACTTACGGACTTGGAGGTCCTATTAGGTCCTACCTCAGCGTTGCTGACTCGATGTGGGCCTACCTTAGGCCTTAGTTGCATAAAATTAAGATATAAAGAAAGGGGCACTATTTATGGTCTCCTTTCTAAACCTTGCAACAACAACAACAACACAACCTGCACCATTGCACGCTGCAACAATCTTGTATCTAAACAACCAAACTGAATTGCAAGATAGCTCTCTCTAAAACCACGCCCTGTAAGTGCCGCATTCAACAAACGAGTAGGAAGGACGCGCAGTGCCCCCAAAAAAATGATGCCACAAGAGTGCCCAAACAATGATGGCACAAGAGCCAAAAAATGCTAACTCTAAATTAAGTGAATTTTTCACTAACCTTACAATTATGAGATGGATATATATACATATCTTAACTTAATATATATATAGGATGTCCCATAAGTCCGGCATCATAGGAGAAATTCATATTTTTCTATTTCTACAAACCATAATTCATATTTTTCTCTTTCTACAGGCCATAATGTCTGTGAGCAAGGAAGAACGAATCCAGATAATTCTACTAATAGGAAATCGGAGTCAAAGAGAAGCCGCTGCTGAATTTAACAGACTGCATCCAGACCGCGAGCCAATAACACAGAGTTGTGTCAGCAGACTTGTTGCAAAGTTTAAGGAAACAGGATCCATAGAGGATAAACCACGCAGTGGACCTTCAAGGAGGTCCACTGACGATGATACAGCGACTGCTATCCTGGCTCATTTTAACAGAAGTCCCAATAAGTCTCTTCGGCGATTGTCCGCCGAGACAGAAGTGTCGAAAAGTAGCATCCATCGCATTCTTCAGGCTCACAAATGGCATCCATATAAACTTCAGATCCTACAGAAATTAAGCGAAGATGATCCCGACCGGCGGATGGAATTTTGTGAATGGGCTACGGAACAATATGCTCGGGATGCCAATTCCCGTCCACCATTCTGTTCAGTGACGAGGCTGTTTTTTTTATGGAAATGGTGAGGTAAATCGACAGAACACCCGCTACTGGTCTCAAAACAACCCTCACTGGATACCTCTGCAAAGGAACAAGGTGCATCTCAGGTGATGGTATGGTATGGTATTTGGAAGGATCGCATCATAGGCGATGAACGTGTCACTGGAGGCACCTACCTACGTATGCTCAAGGAAGAAGCATTTCCCAGTGTCTTGAACGAAGAAGAAATTTCCCAACATGGTTCCAGCAAGACGGCGCTCCTGCACATTACAACACCCAAGTAAGGGAATACCTGTACCAACAATTCCCTGGTCATTGGATAGGACGTCGAGGGCCTGTGGAATGGCCAGCTAGAAGCCCGGATCTCACGCCACTAGATTTTTATCTCAGGGGCCACTTGAAAGCGCTGGTATACGCAGAGAAAATTAGGAGTATTGAACATTTGCGGCAGCGCATTATTGGGGCATGTAACACCATTACACCTGACATCATTCAGCGTGTGCTTGCTGACTGGGTATCACGTTTGAATTTGTGTATTGAAAACAATGGTGGACATATTGACCACGTTCTGTAAATAAAAGCTTTTGTTTTGCCTTTTTTTATTATTTTTCCTATGATGCCGGACTTATGGGACACCCTGTACAAGCAATGCTGCATCAATCAGCTTAGTCATCATATCGCCTTGGGACAGCAATGGCTCTTCCTCTTCTAGATTTTCTAACAACTGGATTGCGTTGTCTAAAATGTTGTTGAAAAGTTGATACAAAAATTTTCCTTCTCTGTCGTTCCAACTTCGTCTTCATGCTCATAATCAAACATTATTTTTCGGCGGCGAATTCTTGTTTGCTGAAATTCGGGTTCAATTTCCAATTCGATTGCCAACTTTTTTACATCGTCTAGAACGCATTTAAATTTATCATCTGTTCTGTAATTTTTAAGGTATTCGATTGATTTTGAAAGCAGGGAGACAGCTTGCGACATCACAGGCGGCAGATAAATTTGAAACTTCCAATTTTTTGTAATAGAGCACTCGCCTCCGATCTGTTTCTTGCAGCTGTTATTGACGTTACATTAATTTGTTCGTCCCAAAAACTGTTTAACTGGGCCTATTATTATAGTAAAAACAAAGGGAAAATTGCAAGAAAGTGGCAGTAGGCTACTAGGCTAACACTCGGTCATCACTAAATTCTTGAGCAAACGTCACATATTTGTTTCCATAATTTTGTAGTTATATTTAAGTTTTGAACCACACATATTCACATCATTCAAACACCTTCTGGAACACAAGCTGTCGACATCACTTCATATGTTGATATCTTCCTATAGCTACCACTAATGCAAGATTCTACATTTCAACAAAAGAACAGAGCTAAAATATGAGCTAAACATATTTTCGCTGGTAGGAAAACATTCATCAGCAAAATTTGGCGTAAGGGAATGTACACTAAAACACGAACACACCCTTATTATAAGCACACCGGACAAAAAATTAGTCACCCCTCTCAGAATGTACCTAATAACGTGTGACGGCGCCTCTGGCCTTGATAACCGCACGAATCCGGCGAGGCAGAGACTCTACGAGGTTGTGCATGTACTGAACATCGATTTGCTGCCACTCGTTCATCAGCCGGTCCCGAAGTTCCGCCAGAGTCCGTGGGTGTCTATTCTTGCGCTTCACTTTCTGTTTCCAGCCTGAACAACACCTTCGACGCATTCAGGATTAAAGGCTTCATTGGACCTGCGATGTACTCGTCGCCTCCCATCATTGGAGAACAAACAAAAACGGGACTCATCGGACCAAATTACACGTTTCCAATCTGCCGCAGTCCGGTTTTTGTGCCTCTGAGCCCATTTATAACGTGCCAATTTGTGACTTGCTGTTAACAGCGGCCTCTTCCGTGGTACCCTGCTCCAGATGTCCATCGCATGCAGTTCTCGTCGCAATGTCCGTTCGGAAATTGGTCGCTGGAGAACCTCATTGGTTTCTTGGAGCAATTGTTCTCTGGTTAGAAAACGATTTGCAGTTACTAGACGAGAAACATGGCGGCGGCCCCGATTGTCGAGAATTGTTTTCCGGCCACAGTTACGCCGTCGATTGTCAGTTGATTGCGAACTACACCACTCTTTGTAAACTCGCTGGACAGTACGCGTTGACACACCAACAAATTGGGCTACTTCAGACATTTTGTGTCCGTGGGCTCTGCCAAACACGATGGCTCCTTTTTGCCACTGAGTAACGTCTGCCTCACGACCCATTTTGCAGACTATATCCAACACACACTTTGTTCTTCACCACCTCACGAAACAGATCTGATCCTGTGTGCTACGTCACCGCTACTTGTCACTTACCAATGCTACATCAGCGCCCTCTGTGTGACCTTGAACTTCCTACTATCGGTGCTATTAGGAGTGACTAATTTTTTGTCCGGTGTGCTTATATTCTCTGATGTAGCAGTGCTGATAACTTACATTGCCCTCCTCCCACGACCACACCTCTCTCTTCTCTCACCTCCCGCGCCCTAATTTTCTATGTAGAATTCCTTTTTTAAACTGTTCACTTGTTTCTTGTTGATTGATAGTGATATTTTGTCTTTTTTTTCTGTTTCTTTTTCGACTTTTGGCCCCCCATAAACTTCGGCGCCCTGAGCCAGTGCCACGTTGGCTCGCCCCTTAAGCCAACCTTGGATATATATATACACCTTACCTTATGAACCTTATGTTGTTTCGTGTGTTGGTCTCTCTTCGCACGGAGGTCAAGCTGGTGGCCCCGCCTCTAGGTCTGGCCTGGTGGAGGAGCGAGTTACTTTCTTGCGCTCTCCACCGTACATAGCCAGGCACGCCCGGCTCATCTGGTACTGTCCTGAGCCAGGCATCCAGTCTTTTCTTGAAGACTTCAACTTTGACCCCCGTTACGTTTCTGAGGTCCTTAGGAAGCTGGTTGAAAAGTCTTGGCCCCCTGACAACCAAGCTATTTTCCTTCAGGGTTGAGGAGGTCCCTTGTCGTGCTTTTAATTTGGGAACACTACACATTCTGCCTTTCCTATTTTCCAGTGTTGTTTGAATGGTAATTGGGTTTAGTTTTAGGTTTGGTACCAGTTTTTCGATCATTTTCCATATGTAGATTATGATGTACCTCTCTCTTCTTCTTTCCAGTGAGTACAGATTTAGTTTACGTAGTCTTTCCCAGTAGTTGAGTTCTTTGCAGCCATCAATCTTGGCTGTGAAATGCCTTTGCGTTTCTTCTAGTTTATTAGTTTCTTCCTTTTTATATGGGGACGTCAAAACTGAGCAGTATTCAAGTTTTGGTATAATCAGTGTTTTTAGCAGGGGAATCATTACTGTCCTGTCCCTTCTCTTGAACGTTCTTAGAACCTGTCCGGCGACTCTTTTTGCTTTATTTATCGCTATCTGATTTTGTGTTTCGAATTTCGCATCATCTGTCATTATTATCCCGAGATCAATCGCTTTCATGCTTCTCTGAATTTCCTGTCTATCTGGAGCATAATATGCAGTCTGTTTAAGTTCTTCTTTTCTACCATATCTCAAGAGCTGAAATTTCTCGGCTCACAGCGCTCCCCCCGACCCCCTAGCTGTATTGCCTCGCTACGCTCGGCAGCACTACTTTGCATTTTGCCCCCCCTTTCGGAAATCCTGGATACGCGCCTGCCCACCACCACTAAGACACCCCCACACCATAACACTGTCCGGGCGTTTCATTGTTTTCTTGGTGTACCGGTGATCATACCTGCTGATTTTGCTCGGCCTTCTTACATTCCTTTCATGGGCTGTAATGCAACGAAAGGTGCTTTCATCGCTCCACATAACCTTTGACTACTGCTCAACAGTCTAGTGTTGACATTTCTTGGTAAAGGCGATGCGTGTTTTGCACATTTTCTCAGTAAGCAGCGGTTTGCTGCAGGGCGCCGGGAGGGAAGGTTCAGCTTTTTTTGTAGGCGATGCTGAATGGTTCGTTCCGAGACGATTTCGAGGAGATCTGTGTGCTTTTTTCAGTTCTGCTGCAGATTTACGTGGGCTCTTCAATACATCACGCCTAATAAGGGTGTCTGTGGTTTTGGTGGTCTTGCGTGGGCGTCCAGAGCGTGGTTTAATGGCGGGAAGTTTACCAGGAGGCAGGTAACGAGCAGAAGCCTTGAGGCGGTGGATGATGGCAATACCGCGGCCGGTACGACGCACAATTTCACTTAAAGGCACGTTTTCTTCCATCAGAGTGAGGATCTTGACCTTCTCCTCTGCAGACATATTAGTCCCAGGCATGATTAATAAGCGAACAAAAAAATATGGGGGCCGAAAGTCCACACAGCAAAGTCCACTGGGCGGATAAACACGAAAACAGGTAGACACACCCTCTCTCACAAGAGCTTAACAAGCACTGCAGCCATTTCGTACACCCAACAGTTGCTGAGAGTCAGGAGAGTTGCCAGATAGCAGATGACGTCAGTAGGGGACCGATTGCTGTGTTTCCGCCGAATAACTTGATAGCGTATTCATATCTATCTTTCGAGAGCGATTCTATCAAGACTTTTTGAGGAGTCTCTCTCTCTCTCTCTCTCTCTCTCTCTCTCTCTCTCTCTCTCTCTCTCTCTCTCTCTCTCTCTCTCTCTCTTATATATATATATATATATATATATATATATATATATTATAAAGACACAGATAAGAGATGGAGTTATATTCCGTTACGTTTCGGCACAAAGCCTTGCTCACACAGAATGACAACATGAGTTAAACACACAATATTAAACAAACAATACAGTAAGTAAACTGTATATGACCATCCACATCATTCAACATTCTTAACTTATTGTTTATATCCGTGTTCTCTGGAACCACGACTAATGTCAACGTATCTAAACCAAGCTGTAATATGGTGATACCAGGTGATATGGTGAGGACGAAACAAAATGAGTGTATTAATGAACGTAGTGTAGTTTACGAGATTCCGCGTAATGGCTGCTCTGCCGTTTATTATGGGGAGTCAGGGAGCCGCTTACCAAAATGACTAATTGACTATATGAACATAGAGCAGACATGCGTCTACATCGAACATCAAATTCACTCGTCTTGCACGCAGGTAGGTACGGACACCTGCCAAACTGGCAAGAAGCTAAGATCATCCATAAAGGACTGGATAAGGGGATGAAGAAAGCAATTGAAGCTGCTTATATAACGTCAGGAAGCATGGTAAATCATAGAGAGGGATTTATGTGTTTAACCAAATTAACGGGAAAAATTATGGTGAAGTTAGCAGAAAGGGGCGGGGCCAAGGAGCATCAACAGTAACCAGCCAATCAGGTGAAGCTACGAATGTTCGTCCAGTAAGATTGAAAAAGATCGTCTGCATTTAAATATTGTGTGTTTAACTCATGGTGTCATTCTGTGTGAGCAAGGCTTTGTGCCGAAACGTAACGGAATATAACTCCCTCTCTTATGTGTGTCTTTTTCTACCACCCTCAAACAGCTCATTTGTCTATATGGATAATATATATATATATATATATATATATATATATATAGTGAGGAATAAGTGGACGAGAAGGTGGTACATGTTTATTAGTCAAACGTTTCGGAAATTCAGTTTCCCTCATCAGTGCTAAAAATGAAAAGTAAAAAAGTGAACAAATATAATGAATAAAAGATTTTATACAATATACTTATGCAGTCCTATGATAATAACTTTAAAAAAGTTGTAATGTAGTTGTAATGTAAGGTTGTAATGCTCTGGTTGAGATGCCGCGATGTTCATCCACTCTTGTTTGAGATTGACGAATATTGACACGGTAGACAGTGGACGAAACAAGGGGCTGGGTTTTTTTCTTTATGGTTGAGATACGATTTAATGCTGTTATTACACTGGTCTACAGCCAAAATGCTTCGGAAATAAAAGTAGTCAATCTTTACTAATTTTGGGTCACTGAATACGAAAATGATGCCTAAAATTGCCAAATGGCTCTATTTATAAAGATATCAGGCAACCCTGCACCCTACTAACTGGACTGCATCTGTCGCGTAATATGTAGACGCCTGTGACACATCGGCTCATTGACTCTACTGCGCATGCGCATAGTTATATTTTTTATTTTAATAAATTAATGTAAATATATACATATATACATATATACAATAAAATGTAATTTTAAATTTATCTATTACATTATGTATTTGTAAATTATTTATTAAAAAATAGATTGGATCATTTTAACATATTGCTTCCCATAATGTTTTTGATATTAATATAAATGGAATACTAACCTAACTTAACCTTATCTAATTTAAAATTATTAAAATGCAATGTAATTACATTAATTTATTAAAATAAAAAAAATTATAACTACGCGCATGCGCAGTAGAGTCAAGGCGTCGATGTGTCACAGGCGTCTACATATTGCGCCACAGCATCAGTTCATTCGCGGAAGTCTTACCGTGCACCCTTGTCAAACTCTTTTTAGTGTTTGCTTTGGAAACTGAATTTTTTCAGCCTAATTTGAACAAAGATGCCTCGTAATTGCGTGAACAGTGTAGATAACTTCTGTTATGTTCGTGGAGAATTGACTTTTGCATCACAAAAGCGTGCTATAACCGCCGTGATTAGGAAAGCCTATCACCTTTATTTTGGCTGTAAGGTTGGAGATCAGGACAAGAGCTGGGCCCCACACATATGCTGCAATACTTGTGCAACAAACCTTCGCCAGTGGTTGAATCGGAAAAGGAAATCTATGCCTTTTGCAGTGCCAATGGTGTGGAGGGAACCAACAGATCATGTCAGCAATTGTTACTTCTGCATGGTGCCTCCAGTCAAGAAAGGTATTTGCAAGAAGAAAAATTGGATTTTACAATATCCGAATATACCCTCTGCTATACGCACGGTACCTCACGGCGAAGGACTACCCTGAGCCTTCAACTTCACAAGACCCTGAATTTGTTTATAACTTGACATCTTCTAAACCGCACATGATAACTCAGAATGAATTAAACGACCTTATCAGAGATTTAGAACTGCCAAAGAGTAAGGCAAGGCTGTTGGGCTCCAGATTGCAGCAGTGGAATCTCTTCGCTGAAAATGTTAGAGTATGTAAGTTTCGTGACCGTCAAAAAGATTTTGTCCCATTCTTCATCATGGAAGGTGACCTTGTAGCTTACAACGACATCGATGGTCTGATGGCAGCTGTCAACATTATTCACAATCCTGATGAGTGGAGACTGTTCATTGATTCATCGAAGTTGAGTCGAAAAGCTGTTTTGTTGCATGTTGGCAACGTATTGCCACCAATTCCAGTTGGTCATGCAGTCCACATGAAGGAAACATATGACAACATGAGACTGCAACTTTAGAACTGCATAAACTATGACAAACATCAGTGGCAGGTTTGTGGTGACTGACAAATTGTAGACAGATCTTCGACTGCAGTCGGGCTACACTAAGTATTGCTGTTTTCTGTGTGAATGGGATAGTCGGGCTAGGACTTTTCAACCATCAAGAAGGATTGGCCAATCACATTAACTATGACATCTTCGTAACATGATACAGTTTTGCCGGCATTGTCTCTAACTCTGCGAGGCTAAGGCTAACTCTGGCGAGGCTCTAACTCTGCGAGACTGCATCGAGATGAATTTTTGCCGGGCAATATCAATATCTTCTCTTTCATCGGTCGAATTCGACAAGACTGATGGACGTAACTGTAACTATTGCTATCCAACTGTTGCTATCGTGCTTGGACTGCAGCCGGGCTACACTAAGTATTGCTGTTTTCTGTGTGAATGGGATAGTCGGGCTAGGACTTTTCATTCCATCAAGAAGGATTGGCCAATCGGTGAAATATTAGGATGATTATATTTGACATTCATTGAGACTGATTTTTAACCTATATATCTTATTGTAACTTTGCTGGTATTTTTTTAGATGTCTTTTTCATGGTAAATAGCGCTATTTTGTTCTACAACTTATTATATTCTGCTAACTTATCTTTCATAGTATTCAAAATGTTGATGATGTATAATTAATTCCCGTAGATTTATCTGAATTGATGAGTGATGACGTAAAATAACTATTGAGTAAGGCGAGACTTTCACTGCAATGCGAGTTAAATATCGTGACGTCATTATGCGAGGGAGAGAATATAACCCCGTTAGAGTGAACAACCGCTGGCAACATCTGGCAACTATCGATTTTTACCGAGACGGGAAACGGGACACACGCGCGAATAAAAAGCGGTATCTGGTAACTCAGCCCGCGAGAAAGTTCAAGGTAAAAAATGCCCCCTCCTCTTGCAGCTCGGGTAATACTAATGCCGAGCTGCAGCACAGAGGCGCGTTAATAATATGAGCGCTAAGAACTCTATTGCTTCACGACGGACAAAGTGAATACATCTTAACGTAAAATGATACAGACCTACCTAGCTAACCTATATTAAACAATAAAATAAAATATTAAGGATATAAAAGAGAATAAAAGAACGCCGAAATTAAGAATTACAAAGCCGTGATATAAAATACAATCCTGATTCGTTTTAGCTGTTCATTGATTCATCGAAGTTGAGTCTAAAAGCTGTTTTGTTGCATGTTGGCAACGTATTGCCATCAATTCCAGTTGGCAATGCAGTCCACATGAAGGAAACATATGACAACATGAAGCTACTTTTGAACTGCATAAACTATGACAAACATCGGTGGCAGGTTTGTGGTGACTTGAAAGTTGTTGCTATCGTGCTTGGACTGCAGCTGGGCTACACTAAGTATTGCTGTTTTCTGTGTGAATGGGATAGTCGGGCTAGGACTTCTCATTACATCAAGAAGGATTGGCCACTCCGACACTCATTGGAACCTGAAACAAAAAATGTTCAGTATCCTCCACTTGTAGAATCGAGCAAGATTTTGTTACCACCCTTACACATCAAACTGGGCGTCATGAAAAATTTTGTTAAGGCTATGGATAAAATGGGGGCAGCTTTTAAGTACCTCGGTGGTAAATTCCCAAAGCTCAGTGAAGCAAAAATCAAGGAGGGTGTATTTGTTGGTCCACAGATCCGCGAGCTTCTTAGAGATGAGGAGTTCGACCGTATCCTAGGTGGTGAGGAGAAGACAGCGTGGAATGCTTTCCGGTTAGTAGCAACCAATTTTCTCGGAAATACCAAAGCTGACAATTATAGGGAGCTGGTGGAAAACCTGCTGTTGTCCTATCAAAAAATGGGCTGCAATATGTCTTTAAAGATACATTTCCTCCATTCGCACCTGGAATTTTTTCCGGCCAACTGCGGAGCAGTCAGCGATGAACATGGTGAACGTTTCCACCAGGATATCTCAGCGATGGAGAAACGCTACCAGAGGAAATGGAGTCCATCATTGTTAGCAGACTACTGCTGGACAATAACAAGAGATGCTCCAGAAGTTGAATACAAGAGACAAGCAAAGAAGCGACGCGACGGGTTGAATCAATATAAGTGACTGCATTATACAGGTATGTTACTAATATATGGTATACATATACGCAAAATGTGTAACTTAAATTTTCTTGGAAACTGTAGCCAATCGACTGTTTTTATGGTCATATTCGTTTTCAGCACCCCAAAATCCATAATAGGAAACACATTTTATCTCGGAAGCACAAACTTTTTCAAAATTTGTAGACCAGTGTTATTGGTGAATACAAATTGAAGGTTAATAATAACAGCATTAAATCGTATCCCAACCATAAAGAAAAAAAACCCAGCACCTTGTTTCGTCCACTGTCTACCGTTTCAACTGTACTCACTGCAAAGCGAGTTATATTGGCAGTATCATTCGCTAATATCAAACAAGAGTGGACGAACATCGCGGCACCTCCACCAGAACATTACAACCTTTAAACAAACCATCAAAATCAGCAATAAGAGATCATTGCCACCTCCACAATCACCCACTGCTCCCCACCAATTTCATAATTATCAATTCAGCATACCAATCAACCGACCTCCACATCCTCGAATCCCTATACATCCTTAGTACAAAACCAACCCTCAACGACTATAGGTCTGCCTTCAACTTAAACATAGCTAAATAATTTCCTCTGAACCACCACTGAAAAGAAATCCGCTATCACTCTCCAGCTTCTAACATGAATACTTCAACATTCAACCATTCCCAACCTTTACACAATTAGATTAAACCACCCTCGTATAATAACCGGTAAAATGTGTTTCAATTTTTGTATATTTTAGCCATTATCTTGCCTCTCTACATTTCATGTAACTTTTAAAAAATTATTATCATAGGACTGCATAAGATATTGTAGAAAATCTTTTATTCACTATATTTGTTCACTTTTTTATTTTTCATTTTTAGCACTGATGATGGAAATTGAATTTCCGAAACGTCTGACTAATAAACATGTACCACCTTCTCGTCCTCTTATTCCTTACTAAATTGCGGTTCCCCAAGAACAAACCCTTCAATCAAGTAATATATATATGGAAAACTGAAACGTGTGGGTACTTGGGAGATAACGAAAATGATCCACTGAGTAGGTAGGTAGTTAATCTTACAATTATTAAACTCCTTTTATGTCAATAACTGGATGGATGAAACCAATTGATTGTTCACCAGAGTTATTCTCCACACTAGTATTTATATACTGTGTAATAGAGCGTGCTCGGTAGTAGACAAACACTACCGATCAACCAACAAACAAAGAGGACGCTGGTGGAAAAAGCCGGGGAACAGGGGACTTGAAGGAAGAACGGCATGGCGAACGAAGGGGCTTGAAAACAGAAAAAGATCTCCACCAGCAAGTACGCCCTCAAAAATTAAGCAACTAGAAGAAAGACTCCAAGAAGAAATCGGGACTTATCTAATAATACTCAGTAAGTGAACAATTGTATTTCTAAATCCCAGTTTAGTGATAACATATAAATTAGGCCTACATTGTGGTCTAAGACCTAATATCAACTCATAGCTTAACAAAGGCTAAGGTAAATTACCCTAACCTAATTTGGTGAGGAATCCTACTGTGGACCTCAATTTACTCTGACCGCTCTGGAACATTTCCGGAATCTCTAGGCTGACCCCTACAAGGCTAGGCTTAACCTACTCTACCGTACAGTTAGACTGGAGATATTAGGGGTGGGTTAATTGGGGACCAATTCATACAGATCATTTTTCACATTGGTGGCCCGTGCAGAATTAGGCTAAATGGTCTGGCCTAAACCTAACCTAATCAACCCTAAAGTAACAAACTTGCCTAATTAGGTCTACAACGTAGGGTCTAACTAGGAAACATTTACATTTAAGGAGTCACATTCTTTTATAAGCTTAGAACCGAATGCCACATACAGATTAACGAGAATCAAACTTACTTTTTTCTTTCAAGGTTTAGGGTACTTATTGGACTAAATCTTGACATTAATTAAATACTCGGGGGTTTAATTAAATTTAAAACTTGAATGTTTTTTCTGATTACTCAATTTATTTGATCTCTCATCTCTGATAATTTCTTCTCACCTTATTATTTCATTACAATCCCTAGTTAAACTATTTTGACTTAAACATGGACAGTGATGAATTGCAACAATTAAAAAAGAAGAAGCGTGGGAAATTGGGTGATGTTACTAAGGCCATCAACACTTTTAACAATATTACACAACCAGGCAAGGAAGATTTAGAGTATGTAATTCTTAAATTGAATAAATTTAAGAAGGATATAATAGCCATTGATGAGAGTATTTCAAAGTTAATTGAAGCCTCCCTTTGAGGATTAAAGATGTGTTAGTTTAAAAGACGGGAGAAAATTATCCTAATCTTGAAAACATCAGAAAACACTTTCCAACTATCCTAACTAATTTCAAATTGAGAAATAGTTTAACACAAAATAAGACCCAGACTATGGAAAAACCAAAGACTGTCTCCAGAGACTAACTAGCTACAGCCAAACAGACAAAACTTGATACCGTAGACTCAAATATGACGAAATATACCACACGAACACCTACATTACAGAACTTTAATGTAACTGCTACCTCAACTTACACACCACATTGCAAATTTTGTGCAAGTAATGAACACAGTAGTACTGGGTGTGGCAAATATTCAGACTTTAACTCAAGATCTAGAAGATGTGAACAGTTGAAGCTATGTAAAAAGTGTACTGGCCAGGGACATTACAAGAAAGACTGTAAATCTAGGTTAAGATTCAATTGTAAGTTTTGTAAAAGTTCAAGACATGTCTCATGAATGTGTGATTCACTGAAGTATCCAGTGGTGTAGTGCTGTGGGAACGCGTGGGAACGGCGTTCCCTTACTTTTTTTGGTAGACGGAACGGCGTTCCCTCACTATTTCAAATAAATCCGAACTTACAAATCTCTAACGTCATGAAATTTTAATTCCCACCCCTAGAAGAAGTATGAGAAAGAATCATTAACTGTTTCATTTCTTTTATGTAGCTTCGACTGAGGCAATGCTAGCCTATAAAGATTTGGTGAAACAGTCACCACGGCGTACCAGTTGTTAACTTTTTTTTAGTTAATCATTCCAGTTGTTAGCTATTTTTATTGATCGTACTGGATGTCATATATCTAATGACACTGGAAATACTGCATCTTCAACCTTGGAATATATCCTAATATCCAGTGCATATGACCTCAAAATATTCCTGAAATTGGTCAGATTTCAAAAGATTTCCCGGGGAGCTTACAGTGCCCCCGGACCCCCAGCTGTATGGGCTCGCCGCGCTCGCCATTGTCCCCCCCGCATCTGAGTAACACTTTCAAAATGCGTTCCCTCCAGGGCCGGATTAACCATTAAGCAAAATAAGCCCGTGCTTAGGGCATCAAGGGAAGGGGGGCACCACAGAAATTTTCCATTGTCGGATTTACCATGGATTTATTATACTATTATAATCGCGGCTTATAGCCTATAAGCTGTTGAAAACTGAATTATATATATTCATATATAGTATTTATTTTTTTTCATTGTTTGAATTTGTAGTGAACAACAACCCTTTTGAGAGAATAAATATATTTCGTTGTAATCACACACTTTACGCTTTGCGTTATTATTTTGTTTATATCAAATCTTTGAGCGCCATACTAAAAATACATATAGATTAAATATTTTCGTGTGCTATAGGAAGTTATTCTGAACGTGTGATTTGTGCATATAATATTAAATATATATTTTACATAATCATTTGGTATTGTTTTACAGAAAGATTTAGGTTTATAGAATTGTAATATAAGTTAATATTAAAATAAAAGAAACTATAAACTCTCTATATTGCTGTTGTATCAAGTGATGTTTATTTTATGGTTTATTTTTGTTTATATTTTGAATTACATATATATGGGGCACCAAAATCTTTTAAGTGCTTAGGGCCTCTAAAGGTCTTAATCCGGCCCTGGTTCCCTCACTTTCTTTATTATCCTCCAAACAGAGATAATCAAGAAAATGCCACTTTCATGGGACATTCTCTTTGTTGTTTGAACAACAAGGTTCTTTTACCAACTATTACTTTGGACTTAGTGAATGGTGAGGGTAGCACCACTCCAGTGAGATGTCTCATAGACTTTTGTTCTCAGCAAACATTTGTTTCACAAAATTTAGTCAATAAATTGGGTTTGATATCAAACCCAAATGAACAAGAACTCAATATCACATCCTTTGTTAATGATGACTCAAACAAAAATAGCTACAAGACAACTGACCTGGAACTACATGTAGGAAATGAACTAGAAAAAATTAAAACAGTCATTATTCCAAAAGTAGGATAAAACAAAATGTTTGTACCCTGTAATAACTTGGGGTTAGTGTCAGTGACCCCGCCAAGTTACTAGGTTTCTAAACAACAACAAAGGCACTTACCGGTGCTTTGATTTAGATCTTCTTTAGGGCCTAGCATAGATTTCTAGCGTTCCACAAAGCACCTACCTAACTCTCTAACTTTACTAATTTAGAAGCTATAGACATTACCCCTACACTTATATACTGTTAGACAACTTCCTGCTTACATTGTAACACTTTAGCAACATCACCAAATTAAACTTAGCACCAACGATTTAGTCAGATATGAACAACCATGCTGTTAGTCCAGCCCAAACAAACGAACAGACCGCGTTCCGTTGTTTATCCTTTTGTGTTGCCATTCAGCTTTCTTTTAGTGACTTTTCCCTTTAGTGACTTTTCCCTTTAGTGACTTTTAGACTATATATATATATTAGAGTGTCCCAAACTCATAGGGGGCCAAATTTTATTTCGGGATACAAATCCGCTCGTGTTGCGCTCTTTTGATGTTTCCCATTAGAAGTCTTCCTGTAAAATTTCAGAGAGATCGAAGGAAATTTAAAGGTCCCGAACTTTGAACACTTTATTTCTCCTGTTAACTGAAAGGCAAATTAACTGAAATATTTCTTTCAAAAGTTCCATCACAAAGATGATTATACAAAATAAACATGTATTTTAATCTTAACACACAAACAACAATTTCAAAGCATCACATTTATGCATTTTAACTAAACACGTGTTTCATGAGATCCGTTTTTGTTCCCTTCCGGCTCACATTCCGTCGGTGTGAGTGGACAGTTCGAAGGAGGAACTGGAGGTCTTCTTCATCACGGCACAGAGGTTTGCTTGTGTATTTCTCAATGAGGGCGATGCCTCGCTCTGCTGCATCATTGACCACCATCAGTTCTGCAGCTCGGCTCTTTGCCAGACGGTAGTGTTCGTCAGTAGGCCATGTTTCAGGGTCTTTGGTGAGGAACGTGGGCTCAACTTGGAGAAACTGGAAGAGTGTGGTGGATCGACTCGTCACCCACGGACTTAAACGGCCATCCACTTGCAGTCCCTTGCCTTGGACCCGTTTGAGTCCTTTCCCAGGGCGCTTTTTCAGGTTAGCCGTCATGTTACGCTTTTCATTGTCGTCAACTCTGTCATCAAACAGTGCAAGACAGATTAAGTCCTCCGAGATATACCACAGATGACGGAGCACAGCCCGGTAAGCTGTGTTTCCAACGTCCTTCTCAGGGTAACCTACAGGAAGATTGCACAGCCTAACGTCATTTTTGGGAGATTTGATGGCGATGGGAGCCTCGTGCCAGTGACGCACGTATACAAGGCTCACGAAGAGAGCCATACGGCGAACCCCTTGCAGTTCTTGGAGACGAAGTTCGGAGAACTGGGACTGCAGTAATGCTATTTTCAGGCAGTAAATACCTTTGGCCATCCATCTGGTCTGATGGGAAGCCCCTGGAGGCCGAAGCTTGTAACGTCCTACGTCGTCTCCGAGGTACAAGAGGCTCAGTCGAAGAAGTTCTTCATAATCCTCTCGAGGATGATTACCACTTCTTAGGGCATCGCGGAGATAGTCTATTACCTCAAGTCGCATTTGTGAAAGGCAAGCATTGTCATTTATGAAGGCTTTAGCCACCTCGTCCTTGTCAAATGCATCAAACTGACAGTGGTTCATTGATGGCCAGGCCTCCTTGAATCTCCTGAAAAGTGGGATTTGAGGACTTGGTGGTGTTCCTAGGCACACGACGAAGACATCCTTGAGAATCACTTCGTGAACGTGATGACGGCAAGCAAACCACAAAAGAGATCTTCCCAATGCCGCTTCCAAACGCGCACACGCACCTTGCACTATCCCTGTGTTTCATGCCGTCGTGTCAAACACCATGCCCATGATCTTGTCCTCAATTCCGACTAGGGTGAGCGCTTGATGGACTGCGCTTGCCATTTGCTGTCCTGTGCCGTCTATTATTTTCGGTGCTCCTAATAGCTCTTCCACACCATCCCCAGTCACCACAACAGCAATCCGATCGACTGACTTACCCTTCTGTTCGATGTCAGTGAGTATCTTTGTCTCTCAGTGGATCTGCAGTCGAGGTGGAAGCTGCTCGAGGTGGCCAATAACATTGGTCCCTATCATTGTACGGGCCTTTTGTCGGAAGCGGTGAACCGTGCTCTTTGATGGAACACTGTCAGGACCGAGAGCTAGGGATTTTGCAGTCGCAGCAAACGCTGATGTTGCCTGTCGAACAGAAAGGCCCTCGCGATCCCAAGTTGCTGCCAGGTCAAGATCACTCAGACTTTCTTTTAGTCTGTCATGTTTGGGAGCTTTCGAAGGTTTAAGTCCACAAGTGACGGCTCCGCTTCCACTGTCAGCTGACGATGTGCTAGAACTGCTGTCGGTAGCCTCTTCTGTGACTCCTACAGCTAGAGCCTCCTCCGTTTGACGCCGGTGTGCCCGCTCAAGAGCTCTTTCCCTTTCCTGTCTTTTCATTGTGGCTGCATTATATTTTCTATCTTCACCTCCCATGTAACTCGTATGTCGATCTGCCCTTTGGGAAATGAGGAATTCCTTGTCTTCAAGAGGGATATCTCCCCGATCCAGAACGTCTGAGCGGGCGACATCAAAAATATCCTCCATATCAGCCAAGAATACATCCCACTGCATATTGTAAGTCATTCCAGTCTTGTTCTTGTTTTTATGCAAATTTCGATACCTCTGAACCAAAGCTTTCAGTTTAGTCGAGGCATGAACGGAGGTTGTTGCCAGATTCGAGTTGGCTCTAGCCCAGATTTCTAATACAGCCGATATTACAGCCTTGACACTGTTGGAATCTGTCTTCTTTTGGTATCGGTGATGGTAGAAGAAAAGGAGCAACACGTCCATATTACTTGGTAATCGAGATTTAGCCAGCTCTGCTATCGGAGACCTCTCAAGAAGCCACAACTTGATGTTTGATCTTGTCAACGCCCTAATGATCAATTCTGAAAACCAAAAAAAAGTCATCAAACGTCGGGACCTCTAAATATCATCTGATCGAGTTGAAAATCACACAGCCAATGCTTTAGCCCAAACCACATCCGGGCATGACACGAGTGGTCAGTTCGTCTTAAAAAATAAAATTGGGACACCCTATATATATATATATATATATATATATATATATATACGTCACCTCATACCCAAACTAGAACAAACTATTAATCATTTGAGGAAACTACAATATAGCTGATAGACATCACAAACAACACAGTAGCTAACAGTGAAATGTTAATTGGGGCAGATTATATTCATCTTATTCATTGGGGCATAGTGAAGATAGCTAATGGTATAGCTTATCAGACACCATCAGGGATAGCCCCCTTGGTTGACCTATCCAGATACAGCCTAGACCTAAACCAGAATAGTTCATGACTAGCAAATACTATGTGCCTCAACTCAGTCCTACATAACACCTGTAAGAATAGCAACACTTTGAATAATATTATAACAGCCGAGAACATTAATTCATCACTATCAAATGAAACTCTAGATGAGGCAATTCAAACTTTATGGTTGCTAGAATCTGTGGGTACACATGATACAAATCAAACTTCAGAAGATCAGTTAATGGTAGAAAGATTTGAAGACACCATTCAGTGCAAACACATTAGTTGTTTTGTTGAGTTACCTTGGAAAATAAATTGTCCAACTTAAAGAGATAATCTCAAAGTAGCTAAAGGACATTTATACCGGGTAGGCCAAAAAAACTATTACCCCGACTTTGAACACTATAATTTTACCTTTATCAAATGTTATTTGTACAATCAATATATGTGTTCTGTATAGAATTTCATGGTCTATCTCGTGGTGAAGTTAGATTTTTGCTAACTGTAAACATTATTTTGTAAATCGCTGTTATACAGACACGGGTAGAAAAACTTTCTGTTCCTATACAGTTACCTAATTGAGTCCAAGTTTATGCGGAATGTCCCCCTCCTCCATTATCAATGCATGCTTGCAACCTTGACTTCTCCCTTATCGACGGCAGTACCGCATCAAGCAGCAGTGATTTTGGCATTTTGATCAACAAAAACAATCTCTGACTTCCCTAACTTTGAAATAAAGATGGAAACCATGACTTTTTGAGAAAAATGCGGACGTTCCCTGCAAAGTCGATCGAGACTGATAGATTTTTTGTCCTGTGTTCCATAAACTCGGTCATTTTGTGTGTTTATTGTTGAAACAACCGTAAAGGTCTTCTCGTCGTTGAACCATATTTTCGACACTTCTCTGTCTGGGAATCGATCTAAAAGAGCACGACATTTTTCAACTCTTGCTTGCTTATTTGCAGTGGTGGGCACGCGCAACGATTTTTGTAGCGCCGCAACCGCAACCGCAACTCTGCTGAAATAGTTGCGCCGCACGCGCAAGCGCAACCCTTTTCAAAAAGTTGCGCCGCAAGCGCAAGCGCAACCAAAAATGTTGCGCCGCAACTTTTTGCGGCGCAACTGTCCACCTTTGCATTTAACGTATATCTGTAGTGGTGGGCACGCGCAACGATTTTTGTAGCGCCGCAGCCGCAACCGCAACTCTGCTGAAATAGTTGCGCCGCACGCGCAAGCGCAACCCTTTTCAAAAAGTTGCGCCGCAAGCGCAAGCGCAACCAAAAATGTTGCGCTGCAAGTTGCGCCGCAACTTTTTGCGGCGCAACTGCCCACCTTTGCTTATTTGATGCAGAGAGCTTATGAACTTCGACTCTTTTAAAACATTTAAGACCCAGATCATCTTTTACTATACGACGAACACTAGAGCGAGAAATACCAGTAGTTTCTGAAATTTCTCTGACGGATTTGTGGGTGTTGGGCCGTTCTTCTTGACTGCATATCATGGATGAAACCATGTCAATATTTTCCTCAGTACGTGATGTTTTTGGCCTTCCACTGCCTTCTTTTCGTTTGGTCAACCCTGTGATATGGATTTTCTTTACGAAATATTGAAGTCCAGGTATCGTCCATCGTTTATTTGGAAACTCTTTCTTCATTCGTTTTGCACCCCAGTGTTTCTCCTTACGCAGGTTCAATATCAATGCTTCATCTTCCAAAAAGTATTTCATTATGTTATAACCAGAGCTGGGCAGTATTTAAATACATTTGTATTTAAATACATTTGTGTATTTATAACTGTATTTATAAATACATTGTTTTTCATGTATTTAAATATAGTATTTAAATACTTTAATGAGTATTTAAATACAATGTATTTAAATACTCAAAATATAAAAATGTAAATACTTTTACTGGTTTAATACACGTTCTGTACTAGCACAGTACGACGCGTCGACAGTGTAGTACAGCATGGTTCATGTTTCAACGTGTCAATTCAATCAGTTGTGTGCCACTCTTAGTCGAAAGCGGTTGATTTCTTTATCATGTGCGTGTCATGGCTTCAACAAGCAAATCCGGTGAATCAAACAGTGATATATCTGCAGATAACAATTTAGTGCACCCTCTGTTTGATGGAAAATACTTTAAAATTAAATCTAAAGACGGTAATAAGGTAAAGTGCACCTGCTTGCTGTGTAAACACGAAGTCTCTGCTGCAAGCAATGCTACAACGAATCTGTACACTCATCTGAAGGTAAGTGTTTTTTTAGACATCAAAAAATATCTTGAAATTGACCGAATAATCGTACAAAACGGCTCTGCCTTAAGTGGGCCTGTGTAACTAACTCGTTGCAATCAATCCAATTTGCGATGGAAAATTCATTGATGAAAAAGCTTTTAAAATCGTCTGATCTATCGAGTGGTGTATTTATTTCGAAATTCACCGTGTCCCCTAAAGTAGAAATTTATCAAAACATGAATTAGTGAATGCATATGTTAAAATTTGTATGTATTTAAAACGTATTTACAAATGTATTTAAAGACAATTGATGTATTTTGTATTTAGTATCTAAATACATTCGTAAAATGTATTTAGTATTTAGTATTTGAATACATTTCTCCCATGTATTTAGTATTTAGTATTTAAATACATTCAATGTATTTATTGCCCAGCTCTGGTTATAACTTGTTCATCAACTATAGGAGAATGATGGTCTGAAATGAAAAAGGAAATAAACTAATTATTTTGTGTAAAAATTAGGAAAATTAATTATTTATGGAGAAACTGACCGTCATCTGAAAGCACCAGTTGCTGACTTTGACCGCCTTTCAATTGAGCACCATATTCTGATACTTCCACCCAGTTGTGAGCCTGTACCTCTATTCCTGGGGCGTTGAATCTAGATTCTAAGCAGCGTTTGAAAGAGTAAAAGTATGGGTACAACATACGACCTCAGCAGTAAGAACAATATACAGGGTGAGCCACAATATTTTTTAAAAAGTTGGGTAATAGTTTTTTTTCCCACGCTGTATAAAGTAATGAGAAAGCTCAAACAGGATAATAGAATTCAAATGTACAGTGATGTCTTCAAAGAACAGCTACAGAAAGGCTTCATTGAAGAAGTAACAACTAACCCTTTTAAAAATGATGGTTATCATTATTTAACTCACAGGGGGGTTTATCGACAAGATGCCCTAACAACAAAACTCAGAGTAGTATATAACTGTAGCCTCAAAGACAGTGATAAACACAGTCTGAATGATTGCCTGATTGAGGTCCTAATCTCATTTATGACCTTGTGAAGATCTTACTCAGGTTCAGTTTAGATAAAAATGCCTTACAAAATGACATTTCAAAGACATTTTTGAGAATAAATCTTAAAAATGAATATGACAAGAATCAACTTAGGTTCTTATGGTTCAGGAATCTATTTGATTTGAATAAAGGGTTCATAACCTATAGATTCAATGTTGTGTTGTTTGGAGCCAATTGCTCACCTAGCCTATTAACATTGAAATTAGACATCATTTGAACCAGTTTAATAACTCTTTAACACTAAACTTCCTGAAAGAACAGTTTTATGTAGACAATCTAATAGGCTCAACATCAACAAAATCTGAATTATCTGAGATCTATGAAAACATTATGCAACAAGGTAACTTTGAAATTAGAGAGTGGATTTCAAATGATGAGGATTTAAACAGAAAGATTTTAAAGGATAATAATGGTCTTACTGAACCATCAGGCAGAGTTAAAACTTTAGGTATGAACTGATATTTGGATGCAACTTCTAAAAATCATGATTCAATCTGCACTAAAAGTTTTAGACTTGATGAGGAAGCTAACACCAAAAGAGAGATATTATCAGAGGTTTCCAAAATTTTTGATCCCATGCGTCTATTCCTGCCTTCAACAATAAGATCAAAGATTTTCCTCCAAGAATTTTGGAAGACAAATGTTGGGTGGGATGAGCCAATAACAATTGAAGATTAAAAATCTTGGAAGAAGTTAGCTACTGAGTTAAGTTAACAAAAGTGCAGAACATTAAAATACCAAGGTGCTGTGGGTTTAGGGATAAATCCCAGAGACTTCATGTATTTGCTGATGCAAGCACACAGGCTTATGGGTGCTGTGCGAACCTTGTAAGTCCTACAGAAAGCCATCTAATTTATGCAAAAGGGAAAGTTGCACCTCTCAAACCTACCCGAACCATACCTCAGTTGGAACTATTGGCTGCTGCGTTAGCCATTAAGACCATTTCATTTCTTAAGGATGCTTACCATGATGTGAACATAACTGATAGCCACATCTGGCTCGACAGTCAGATTTGTCTTGCCTGGATACGGAATGATAGCATTAATAGTAAGAACATCTTTGTAAGAAACAGGCTAAAAGAAATAGCTGAAGCTAATGAAAGCCTACAAGTCAACTTTCACTATGTTCCAACTAAACAAAATCCAGCAGACTTTCTGACCAGAGGTTTATCCTACAAGTTGTTGAAGTCAAATAAAACTTGGTTCATGGGACCTAAGTGGCTCTGTAATTGTTATATTTTTTATTTTATTGGGTTCAGAATCCCAGCTGAGCCCTGAACGGCCAAGCTCTGAAGGGTCACACAGCCCAAGTTAAGCTAGACTAAAACTTACGGACTTGGAGGTCCTATTACGTCCTACCTCAGGGTTGCTGACTCGATGTGTAGCCTACCCAGTGGTGGGCACCGTTAACCAAAAAGTTAACTTCGATAACGATAATCCGTTAACCCCAATTTTTAACTCCGATAACGATAATCCGATAATTTTACTACAAAGTTAACGGAAGTTAACGATAATCCGTTAACGATAACTATTTCTTTACTAACATTTAAAAAAATAATCAAGGAAAAAAGCTTTAAAACCCATAGAAAATGTTTATTTATGCAAAATCCAACAATAAATAGGTATTTAACTGTATTTTTATCAAGTTTTGCAACTTTTTTGCTTAATAACTTTTTTTTTTATTTTTAATAAAAAATGTACTGATTACATGTTTTGAAACCCTTGTAACCACTAACCATTAACTAAATTTTAATTTACCAGAGAATTATTATGGCGGGAACTGAAAGGTAAAATTAAATTTTAGGCACATTTATTAAAGTATGACACAATGTGCTGGTTGCCCTTCAGAAAGACCAACTTCTCAAAGTTAGGCCCAACTGCCAGTCTTGACCTCTTGGGCCTCAGGATGTCCTTTGCCGAGAGAGAAGAGCCGTTCCACTGTGGCAGAGGACGGAATTGGCAGACTGAAGTTATGGCGGTTTGGATTCATTCGCGGAGCGGTGATCTTCCGTGAATGACTCCTCGCAGTTAACGTGTTAACGGACTTTAACAGACTAAATATCGAGTTATCGGAAGTTAACTGGTCCGATAACGATAAATGGAAATTAACTTCCGTTAATAGTCCGTTAAAAAAAGTTAACTTCGTTAATTAACTGTTATCGGATTAACGCTTTAGTGCCCAACACTGGGCCTACCTTAGGCCTCAGTTGCATAAAATTAAGATAAAAAACAAAAGGGGCACAATTTATGGTCTTCTTTCTAAACCTTGCAACAACAACACAACCTGCACCATTGCACGATGCAACAATCTTGTATCTAAACAACCAAACTGAATTGCAATAGAGCTCTCTATAAGACCACACCCTGTAGGTGCCGCATTCAAGAAACGAGTAGGAAGGACGCGCAATGCCCTAAAAAAATGATGCCACAAGAGTGCCCAAACAATGATGCCACAAAAGCCCAAAAATGCTAGCTCTAAATTAAGTGAATTTTTCACTAACCTTACAATTATGAGATGGATATATATGCACCTTAATATATACATAGGCTGACCATATTTCCTTGAGACAAAAACGGGACATTGGGATGGCAAAAAAGGGACGGGGGTTATGTAATATTCTGTATTCATGAAAAAGTAAGTACATAAACATATTGAGCTTACAATTATTCTTCAGTGACAGAACCCATACAGAACCCATCAAAAAAACGGTACTGTCCCGTTGAAAACGGTACGTATGGTCAGCCTATATATACAAGCAATGCTGCATCAATCAGTTTAGTCATCATATCGCCTTGGGACAACAATGGCTCTTCCTCTTCTAGATTTTCTAACACTCCCCACCGAAGAGGCATTGTTGTCATTACCTTCTGCAAGTTTAGCCAAGCCTTCTCCATGAGGCTGTAACTCAAATGTTTCATCTTGACTATCCGTGTTTTTGCTGATTTCTAAAGCATAGAGTTTTTGTATAGGTCCCTTTAATTTTCCTCCTGAAGTCTTTACCAGTGCAGACCTAACTAAATTGTCTTTGCCAACAAACAACTTTTCAATTATGCCAAGCTTCCATCATTGCCTTGGTCTTTCATCCCCAATCATTACCACTTCTCCTACCTTGATACAATTTGCATTGGAGCCCTTTACATTGCCTGATGGGTAATAATTGAGTTCTGGCAAGTATCCCATCTGCCACCTCTTCCATAACTGATCTTGTAGCTCTTCAAGGTACTTGAACCTTCTGGTTAACTCTTCTTGACTGCTCTGGATAGGCTGTAAGTCTTCTGGCAAACTGGGGCTTGATGTTACTCGTTTATCACAAAGAAAATGATTTGGTGTCAATGGCTCTGCATCCTGCATACTGTTATAAACAAAGGTGATAGGCCTACTGTTCACCATTGCTTCTACTTCACACAAAACAGTGCAGAATTCTTCTTTACTCAAAAGAACATTAGCTAAAAGTTTCTTTAATGGACACTTTACACTTCTCACTAGCCTTTCCCAAAATCCTCCCCACCATGGTGCTCTCTCTCAACAATAAACTCTCACTGTACCCCATGGTGTGAAAAGTAGGATTGGAATCCCTCCTCTTTTAGCAAGGACCAACCTTCTTGGAGTTCCTTTGCAGCCCTTTTGAAGGTTTTTGCTTTATCCGATATGATTTTATTTGGGAAACCGCTTCTGTTCACAAACCTTTTAAAGGCCAAAAGAAATACATCACTACTTAAGTTGCTTACCAACTCCAAATGGATTGCTCTAGTGGTAGCACATGTTAAAAGACATATATAACCTTTGTTAGACTCCCCTCGCTCATACACATATATTGGACGTGCAAAGTGTACTCCCACTACATCAAATGGGGAAGTATAGACACACCGTTCTCTTGGAAGTGGAGCCACCTTTTCATAATAAGGCTTTGCACTTTAACGCTTGCAAGCCACACATTTATGCAAGACCTTTTTCACTACTTGTCGAATTTTGGGAATCCAAAACTGTTGTTTGATCTCTATTAGCACTTCTCTAACTCCATCACGTAACAACTTATGATGTGTATCCAGGATGAAAAGTTCCACAAAGTGCCTCCCAGAAGGTAGCAAAATTGGATGTCTTTTCTCCTCTGGAAGGCCAGAAAACTAGTCTACCTCCTACTCTCAATAAATACTTATCCAAAAACACATCCAAACTAGGGTTTCTCGAATTCCCGGAATTTTTCATCCCGGGATTTCCCGGAAGTTCCCGAGAAATTGGAGTATATTCCCGGGATCCCGGGAAGTAATTATAAATTTAAGAAAACGGTTATTTTATGCTTGAACTTATACTTTATTACTTATATTTGAAATGAGTTTACCAATCAGTCTTAGATTGGGGGCTTTTACTACTTATTGAACGCATTAATTATTTGCAGGAAATAAATAATAACTAAAAGAGTAAATTCCTTTATTTATAATTCAGTACATCTGCAAAAAATATTCTTTTTAAAATTTGATGCCCTTATAGTATATCAACATAAAAAATAAAGACTATAAAAAAAAAAAAAGTTAAACATTTTTGTAATAACTTCTTAGGAAACACAAGCAATCGATACTTTTATCGCTAAGCCGAGTTCTCAACTTAGTAATAAACAAACCAGCAGCAGAAAATGCTCTCTCGGATTCGACAGAGGTCGGAGGAATGGTTTTTAGCGCATCACACAAATGGGTGATGGTTGATGCTCTGTTACCTGTTGTCTCAAACAACTGCAGCTCTTGCTTCAAAACTTTGCCCATGCTCTGAGCCTGACCTGAAAAAGTGGAAGAATGCTGAAATTGCCTAGGTTTAGTCTTTGATAGTATTGCTGCTTCTAATTTGTCTGACAATGTCATAGGCTGCTCAATTTCTTGACTTCCTTCATCTTCTGATTGTGAACAGCTAGATGATGATTCGTCTTCCTTGAAAAGCCTTATGAATGTTTTCTTGGCCGATTCAATAAAGATCCTTTGTTTGGCAAAGGGGGGTAAACCAGGAGTAGCTACATAATGTTTTTCATATTTCTTACCAGTGTTTAAGTACTGGATGAGTCCAACCAAAGTAGTGTTTCTTCTCTCGCTAATCCTCTGTGTTATAGAGTTTTTCAAATTCTGGGCAAATCCTGACTTTTGTTGACATAACTCATCCATTATAAAAGCAAATACTCCCTCGGCGGTTAACAAGGTTGCATCACGGCTGCACAATTTTTCTGTGCCAATTTTTACTGGATGCAGGCTCGACACAATTTCATGAAGGGCATCAAATTCTTTATTTGTTAAAGGTTGCTCACGCTTAATATCAATCAACGCTTTAGAAACTGCAGATCTTATTTCCAAAAAACGCTCAAGCATTGCCAATAAACTGTTCCAGCGAGTTTTTGAATCTAAAATTATCATCTTTTCACTACCATGCTCTGCTTTCACGTAATTTTGCAAAATTTCTTTCTTTAGAGGTGACTTTCTGAATAATCTCACAATCATTCTCACCTTTTTGATAGTTTCATTGATATTTGTAACTGTTTTAATGCTTCCTTCTTCATTTACATTGGCAATTTCATTTATTTTATTACTCTTGGTTAACTCTTCAATTTCTACTGCTGTGTTCATATCTTCACTGAGCTCTTCTTCATCCGACTCGTTTTCTGCGCTAATGTTTCTACCTGAATCACTTTTTTTCTTATACAGCAAGATGTATGCCATGTACATAGCATAAGTGATGCTCGCAATTCACTAATTTTCCAAATTTCACCATCACACTAGCGCCATCTGTGACGCATGCAACAATGTGTTTCTGAACATTCAGCTCAAATTCTTCTAGTTTGGCCTCTACTGCTTTAACAGTAGCTTCTGCAGAAAAAGATCCAATGATCCTTATCATTCCTAAATTCCAGAATTTACTTTCATTCACATGAACATTTACATTGAGGTATCTTGTTTTTCAGTGATGAATACTCATCAAGAGATAGGCTAAACCTAAATCCTTCTTCCAGTTTGGCCAAAATTTCACTTTTAACTTGGGCCTTAATTATATCGTATTGTTTATATACAATATTCATAACAGCACTGGGGTTTGCGGGAAGCGAATAACCTTTGTCTCGTATTGCCTGTCTAATGAAGTTACTCTTTGTAATTACATTCACAGCGAATCCATCAACTGCAACAAGTTTGCTAACAATTTCTTCCAGAGTTTCTTTATCCTTCTTGGCAAAATATGTAAGTAAAGTTTGTTTTCGCTTACCAGTAGAAGTGCTTGCTTCACAGTCCTCGACTAATTTGCGCTTACAAATTTTACTTCCTGCTTGTGCTGAGTCCGATGACGCAGTTGATTTATCAATAGAGTGCCTCTTCTGTAAATGTCGAATTAACCCACTTGTGGACCAGCCTCGGCATAATAATGTGGAGTCACATTTTTTGCATTTTGCACTCTCTTCAATTGTGTTCTTTACGAAGTATTGCCAAACAAATGATTTTGGATCAGACATTGAGGGGTTCAAATTTCAAAATCTAATAGAAAGATAAAATCGTAAAGAGAGACACAGGCACCTCACATTATCAATGGCAGCTGGTAACTAAAGAAAGGCAACGGTACGGAAGAGACGATGGAAAATAACACCAAACGAGTTGCCAGCGATCGCTAGTACTTAATAGAGTTGCCAGCGATCACTAGATACTATCTACCGGTCGCACGAGCAGGCAACACTTCTATACTCATGGAATCTTATTTTTATAATTACTATAGAGAGCTAATTAAGAAAATTTAATTTTCCCGGGAAATTCCCGGGAGCATTTTCCTATTCCCGGGATTTAAAATTCAACTTAAAACATACGGGATCCCGGGATCCCGGGATCCCGGGAAAGAAACCCTACTCTCCACACTCTGAGTGTGAGAAGGCCACTTTGGCACTTGCATTCGGGCCTCTTTAAGTTGTTAAATCTTTGTTTGTTATACATGTTGTCAGTGGTGGCTCCAAAACTTCCGAACTCAAGTTAACTAATTCTGACAATTTCGTGGCATTGACGTTTATCGGAGGTACCTTCCTTGTCTGAACAGAGCAGTCTCCCAGCTGGTCATCATCTAGTGATGTTCCTCTAAGCTTAGAATGATTTCCACAGCCTCAGTTCGCTCTTTGGTACATTGGCTGCAGAGTATTGCTTGAAAAACTGCCTCTGGCCTAGCATACCAAGCGGACCTTCTCACCACAGGTAACACGATGTCCACCACTACTTTCCTTTGGGTTCTCAGTAGCTGTAATTGAAACAAGATGTGGTTGGGTCCCTCCATCCACATTGGATTAAGTTTTACATTGAACCAGTGAGGAAGATAAAACCCAATAATAAATTCAACAATCAACATCAAATTCTGTAGCATTTTGCCCTTCAGTGCATGTTTGGAAACCCAAATCCTGCAGAAACGAATCGCTGTAGTTAACCAACGACTGTGACTTACGGGTCCAATCTCCAAGAGAGCCAGATTTTGAGGCAACTCTCCTGATCTGATTGCTTGAACAATACGATAAGCGTAAGATTGATCCGTGCTGAGGTCTTTGATAACTTCTTCAGACAACACTGGAAGGGGAGGGCCTACTTCGACCTTTGAAAATTTTGTATTTATTTCTAATTCCGTTGCTTCATCTAGCATGTTGCCAAGGGGGCCTGACCACTTGTTGTTGCTCTTTGTAGGACCATCAAGTTCCTGGATGAGACGACGAAGAGGTAGTTCCCCTGTGTGCAAATCACATACAATCCAAACAAGCCTCCTTCCAAGTTTTTTCTCTAAATGCGTCATAACACCGCCCTGCCATCGAGCAGAAACGGCCCTAGGGTTGCTGGCGCCCCGGGCAAGCTGAACTTCGGCGCCCTTACAAGTATAATTTTAAAATTTGTTCACAATGAGGAAAAACTACAAATGTAGGAATAAAGAGTTTATTACAATTAACGATATTCACTCAAAGTACAACTAAACATTCTCAAAATGGAGCCATGTATGAAAATATGAGAGACAGTGTTGCCACTTTTGTCTGAGGTAAATCCACAAAAAAATGTAAAAATTCCACAAAGTGGCAACACTGATGAGATATCATAGGATGGCAGCGCTGCCAGGCGTATGTAATTTGTGCTCAACGCTCACCTACGCGGCCACATCAACCCATGTGACATGTCATCCCATGTCAGGCCAAACTGACCTTAGCTTTACTGGTAGTCTCTAATGCTATTGGCTAATATAATGTTATAATCCCTGAAAATTTTACTCCACATCAGGAAATTTTCACATTTGACTTTTATTTCATTTTATTTTATTTATTTATTTTTCTATTTTTCCCTTTGTATTTGGAAGATCCCAAACACATGACGTGGCGCCCCTTAGAACGTGGCGCCCCGGGCAACTGCCCGAGTTGCCGGTACCTTGAGCCGGCCCTGCCATCCAGTGTTCACCGCAGTTGAGTCTCCACCAACGGCCTGCAGTGAACTGTCAAGTCTTCTTTCTTGAAGCCAACATATTATTTGATCAGCAATTGCCTCTGCATGTTTCTTGCCTTCTACTTCTGCTTCAGGAACAAAGTGAAACAAATAGCGGCCACCAGGTTCGGAACACACAGAGTAGTGTTCTTTGATGAGACCGGGAAACTTTCTGTCCATTCCCTCTACCTCTAGGAGAACTTTTGTTCATCTATTCTTAAAACAAAAAGGCAAGAGAGACCTTCCTCCTTCAAATCTTTTTCATGCATAAGATATTTCCTTCAATTTTTTTTCTTGTGCTCTTCTTATCTTATTATGATCTATCACTAAGGATGTATCCTCTCGGCTGATGAGGCCTGCATCTATCCAAGCGGCAGTGGCAATCTCTGCAGTCTCTCGTAGCCCCGTATGGTGGCGAATACTGGCAAGGGCAATGTTTGAGATGTCTTTAGTGTTGTATTTCATTCTCTTCGGCGAAGGTTCAGATGGCATTTTGGAGCTATCATCTAATGTTGCTTCTTTCTGTTCATGTGAAGAGCTTTCAAAGAAGTGAGAAACCTCTTGATAGAGCTCTTCATCTCTTTGGGTGGCTTCTTCACTCTTCTTTTTCTTCCTTTCTTCCCTCTCTCGGATTTTCTCTTTTTTCTTAGCAATAACAATCTGTTTTTTTGGTTTCTGAATAATCTGCCAAACCAATCTGCATACTTCCTTGGCCTCCTGCCTTTGTTCTCTGCGCCTTTATGAAAGCCAGCTCCAAAACAGGGATCTTCTTCTCACGAGGACAGCGACAATCAATGTGAGGGTGAGGTTCTCTTCTGCATGAGGGAGAACAATTGGCTTCAGAACACAACTCTATGGGACACTGGCAGTTAAAAATGTCAAGAAGAGTATCAAGTGTGTGCAGAAATTTATTTTTCTTTGCCAGTTTTCCTTTACCAAGTGATGTCTCAACTGCTTTGTGACACAGCTTTGTTAATTTTAGCTCAATAGTTCTATACTGATTGAGTACAGGTGGTTTGAATAACACATTAGCTTTTTTCCACTGATGCAGAAGAGGGGGGAATCATGTCCCTTATGAGCTCTTTCTCTGTGTAGTTCCTTCTCTCCTTTGTATTTTGTTCACGAGGGAGTAACCCTAGTCTCAGCATGTCTCGCACTGTTAGTTAGCCAATTCAAACCAAGTTTTAATTCACTAATATATTTCCCATACCCAGGGCCGGATTAACCATTAAGCAAAATAAGCCCGTGCTTAGGGCATCAAGGGAAGGGGGGCACCACAGAAATTTTCCATTGTCGGATTTACCATGGATTTATTATACTATTATAATCGCGGCTTATAGCCTATAAGCTGTTGAAAACTGAATTATATATATTCATATATAGTATTTATTTTTTTTCATTGTTTGAATTTGTAGTGAACAACAACCCTTTTGAGAGAATAAATATATTTCGTTGTAATCACACACTTTACGCTTTGCGTTATTATTTTGTTTATATCAAATCTTTGAGCGCCATATTAAAAATACATATAGATTAAATATTTTCGTGTGCTATAGGAAGTTATTCTGAACGTGTGATTTGTGCATATAATATTAAATATATATTTTACATAATCATTTGGTATTGTTTTACAGAAAGATTTAGGTTTATAGAATTGTAATATAAATTAATATTAAAATAAAAGAAACTATAAACTCTCTATATTGCTGTTGTATCAAGTGATGTTTATCACGGCCATTATAATAATAAGATATACTGACCTAAGTTAATTAGCGTTGAAGAAGTTTATCTGTTGCTCTCTCTTCTTCTCTAGGGTAAGTCTATGAAGTGTACTTTATTTGTATATATAACAATATTTTATCATACACGTATCTTTATTTTATAATTTATTTATCTATTGTCATAACAGTATAAAAGAATTTAGATTGTAATAACCAGAGTGAATAATTTGTAATGTATATATAACATCAAACGTAGTTAGGACAATTTAGGCCCTAAGCAAATGTTCATATTTCCTATAATTAAATATTGTGTTTTAAATAAATAAATAAATGTAAATATAAAATGTGGCTCGTTAATAGTGAAATGTTAATATTGATATTTTTATAGATTGCGTATTATTAATTCTAATGTTAAGTATTTTTATTTTATAGGTTTCGGTTCCTTCTTTCGGTTCCTTCTTTTGGTTCCTTCTTTCGATTTGATTTGTATTCAACATTTCGAGTTGATATTTCGGTTGAGTTATATTTAATTGCCACTTATATTTAAATTGCCACTTTGGTTGTGTACGGTTCCCATTTTGTCTTTCTGAGAATAAAAGAACAAAGCCAAGATTGTGATATGTGTAACTGTGTTGATTGCCACATAATATACAAATAAAATATTCTTTTTATTTCTGTATTTTACAGACCCCAAGAACCAAGATGAAACGTGTTCAGTTAAGTGGTGCACAAAAGCGAAAACTATCAAAAGAGAAACAAGAGAAGACTTTGGATTTAGAGTCCAAGACTGCAAAGCTGACTGATTTCTTCACACAAGTTCCACGACCACAACGTCAACATGATATACCGATTCTGAATCAAAACCAATCTCCGTCATCAGAAGTGGACACAAATACCACTTTGATCACTTCAAAATCAAAATATGATGACGTTGGAATCACCGAGGTGTCACAAGCAGGTTCATCTACCACATGTCTCACTACTGATCTCACTTTGCCTGTAAATTCTCTTGATACCTCTACTGCAAATGTTGATTCAAGTTGCTTTACAAGACATTCTGGGGTTGAAATAATTGCTGAAAATGAAAGTTTAGTGGACCATGGTGATGGTGGTGAAATGAATCAGTCTGCAGAAGATGAAGTAAATATAGCAAAAGATCCAGGGTTGTGGCTTGATTTCTCTGCTGATGATGTGGCTTATTGGATTGCTTGTGGACCCAGTGACTGTCAACACCACAATGGGCCATTTGACAAGTCTTACCGGCATTTCAGTAGTGGCAAACCAGCAAGATACTGTTCACAAAAACTTTTCGTTGGGACAAAAGCCAATGGTGAGAAATACAAGAGAGAGTGGTTATTGTATTCACCATCAACAGGATCAGTTTACTGTTATGTTTGTAAACTGTTTGCTCCTAAAAATGTCTCACATTTTGTTATAAGAGAAGGGTTCAGTGACTGGCGAAATACTATTGTAATTGATCATCATGAAAAAAGCACTACTCACCGAGACTCTATGCTAACATACTTAACTCGCAGACAAGGTGCGGGGTTGGGACAACAGTTGGAAAAACAAATTCAGGAAGAGTGTGATTACTGGGAACATGTCTTGAGGCGTGTCATAGCTGTTATTTGTACGTTAGCTGAACGTGGCTTGTCTTTTCGAGGAACAGAAGAAAGATTTGGATCATTGCAGAATGGGAATTTTTTAGGGCTGCTTGAGCTCATAAGCCGGTTTGATCCATTTTTAGCAGGTCACATTTTGAAATATGGAAATTCTGGCAAAGGAAATCCTTCTTACCTGTCCAAAACCACCTGTGAGGAACTCATTCAACTAATGGCTCAAAAGGTCCACGCACTCATTGTTGACGAAGTAAAATCTTCTGGTTATTTTAGTTTGTCAGTTGATTCAACACCAGATCTATCACATATCGATCAGTTAAGTGTTGTACTTAGGTACTTAAAAGATGGACAGCCTATTGAACGCTTTTTAACCTTTCTGAAAATGAAAAGCCATACTGGTGAGGAAATGGCAAATCAGGTGTTGCAGTACTTACGTGAAGTTTGTAAGCTAAACTTTTCAAAATGTAGGGGTCAATCTTACGACAACGCTGCCAACATGTCTGGGCGTTATAAGGGGATGCAGCAAAAAATTTTAGAAACAAACAAGTTTGCTATATATGTGCCCTGTGCAGCCCATTCACTAAATCTGGTAGGCCGAAGTGCTGTTGACTGCTGTCAAGAGGCGGTTAATTTCTTCTCTACAGTGCAGTTGCTCTATACCTTTTTTTTAGCCTCAACCAGCAGGTGGGAAATTCTTAAAGGTTGTATTGGAAATGAAAGTGTCTTAAAATCCCTCTCTGATACCAGATGGGAGGCACATGCTATGGCAACAGCAGCAATTTTGAAATCTTTCCTTAAAATTTTAGAAGCGTTAGAATGTATAGCTGAAGACCAGTCACAAAAGGGAGACACTAGAAGAGAAGCAAATAATATTGCAAATAAGATGCAAGAGCTAGAATTCGTTTTTATGTTGAATTTTTGGGATGAGATTTTGCAAAATTTTCATAGAGTAAGCAAAGTTCTACAGAATAAGGATGTGAACTTAAAAACATGTGCAGATCTGTATGGATCATTAGCTGACCAACTGTGCACTTCACGAGATGAATTTGAAAGATATGAAGCAGCTACAAAGGAAATGCTACCAGATGTTGATTACAAGGCAGCTCAAACTCGCAAACGTATCAGAAAGAAGGTACCCAATGACGGAGATGCACCAGAAGTATATCTGAATGCCAGAGATAAATTTCTTATCACCACCTTTTACACAATTGTTGACAAACTTGAAACTGAGATGAGAAGAAGAGGAGAGATATACAAAGAAATAGCAGAGAGATTTTCTTTTCTAAGTGATGTGCCACATAATGTCACCACTTCATCATCTACTGAAATTGAAAGGTATTCTCAGGGTTGTAAAAAGATGATTGATGCTTACCCAGAGGACTTGAACACTAATTTCTCTGCTGAGCTTCAGCAGTTTCACTCATATGTGTGCCATAAGTTCAGTGCAAAAAAAAATGTAAAAACAAGATTCAGTCATGCTGAACTTTATAAAATAATTGTAGAAGACAATATTGAGTGTGCCTTCCCAAATGTAGAAATTGCCTTTCGTATATTTTTAACATTAATGGTCACAAATTGCTCAGCTGAGCGTTCATTTTCTCAGTTGAAGTATATTAAAAATACCAACAGAACAACTATGCAACAAGGCAGGCTGGATGCCTTATCTCTACTAAGTATAGAAGCAGATGTGTTACGTAAGATTAGTTTTGAGGATCTGATCAAAGACTTTGCAATTAAAAAAAGTAGGAGAAAACTTTTCAAATATAAATGAAGTGGAAGTATACAAAAATAAACATTATTTTCCATCTTACTGTAAGTTTTGTTTCATTTCAAAAAATAAAATTTTATTTTATGGTTTATTTTTGTTTATATTTTGAATTACATATATATGGGGCACCAAAATCTTTTAAGTGCTTACGGCTTCTAAAGGTCTTAATCCGGCCCTGCCCATACCCCAACCTCCATAGCATAGCTACCCCACCAGGTGGGTGGCCTGCAAAGAGACCATCTTGTTTATCTCTGGTGGCCTCCCCTATCCCATGAAAGTTACTGGACAGGCTATTCAGGTCCTTTAAGTCCTGTTTCCATAGCCATGTTTCCTGCAGACAGAGCATATCAGCATCCTCTAACAGAACTAGTTCTGCCAGCCATCTCTACATGTTGAGTTCCACTTATATCATAATCCCATCTTATAATTCCATCTTTCCCCCTGTCTATGACCTCCCATCTTTCAAACGCAGAGTGTCTAGGCATCTCGGAAACCCCGGAACTTGATTTTGGCTCTCTTCTTCTTCTATGGGAGGGGCGCTTTGCGGGCACTTGCCCTTGGCCCCTCCTTCCTGCATAAAAAAAGTGAAAGTGGCGGCTCGCAAGCTGAAAAATGGAAAAGCGACAAGTGTGGATGAGGTATATGGGGAAATGATTAAATATAGGAGGATTGAAAGGGTTAGAGTAGTTGCGGTGCATATGTCAGAGTGGGAGTGTGCCTGAAAACTGGAAGAAAGCAATAATTGTTGCATCGTACAAAATGGAAGGCGAAAGGAGTGAATGTTAAAATTACAGAGGTATAAGTCTGTTTAGGATGCTTAGATGTTAAGTTGATCTTGTTCAAACTTTTTGTACCCCAATGTATACAGCTCACTTGTGGTGGAACTACAAGAGTGATTAGTGATTAGATATGAGAAAACTGTATGTTGCCTATAATAATGTTTTTAGGAGTTTATTAAGAACTAGATTTATAAATGGTGCTCCTTCTAATGCCAGTATGCTGTTTGTAGTCAATAAGGTGCCTAACTGTGCCAATGTTATTCACAATTTTGCATTTAGATTTATCACTAGGCTTGGTGAGTCATTCAATAGGATAATGGAAGCCATGGATAGTGGACTGATCTCCGATGTATTTTATAGATCTCAAATCTGGAGGTATTGGCGTAGGCAACTATATGTTCATTATTCATATTGTTTCACTGGCCTATAATCACTGCTCCAGACATCTATCTCTTAACTTTCTATGGACCACTTGTGTAATGTTTGTACCTGTTGAGTCTGAAGTAAATTGTTTGTTTGTTTGTTTGTTGACGGTAGTGAGGAAGGATAGTGATAGAAAGAGCTCGTGGTATTACAGAATGTCTGGTAAATGATGAGCAAGTTTCTGAGGTGAAAGAGGCTGGGTGGATCACGCGTTCGCAGTAAGGCAAGTGATTGAGAAAGCATTTGAAAGTGATTGTAAAGGATACGTGGTTTTTATGGATCTTGAGAAAGCATATGACAGTGAATAGAGAAGCTCTATGGCAAGCCTTGTGTATATAAAGTTTGCGGTAGACGCATGATGGAAGTAGTTCATGTGTGAGAGTAAATAAAGAATTGAGTGAATGGTTTGATATAGAAATGTTGGTGTTGGCATGCGTCAAGGATGTGTGATGTCTCCGTGGCTGTTCAATCTGTTTATGGGAATGAATATGGTGTGTGATAAGTAGGGTTTGTCGAATATGTTGTATGAGGATGATGCCGTGCTATTTGCTAAAAGTGAACGTGATACACAAGAGGTTGTTCAGAGTTTTGTTGCGGTGTGCGAGAGAAGAGTGCTGAAAGTGAATGTGGGTAAGAGCAAGTTATTGATTGTGGAGAGTGAAGGAAATTTAGACCGTCATGTGATAGTGAATGCTGAAACGCTAGAGATGGTGGAGTACTTTTAGGTACAAGTAATGACGTTAATCGTAGAGTGAATCAATGAAGAAAGGTGGCGGGTGCCCTAAAAGCGATTGTGAGAAAGCGGAGACTGGATGTAAGATGTTTACATGAAGGTATGTTGGTAACAACACTTTTGTATGGGTGGGAAACGTTGGCATGACATGAAAGGTTAAAGTTAAGAGTAAGAGCGGTTGAGATAAATAATCTCAGAAGTACAGTATGTGTTGTGTGCGTCGGATTGATAGAGTAAGTCGTGTGGTTCTGGAAAATATAGTGTTCATAAGTCAGTGGTGAAAATTGAGGAGAGCGTGTTCAGGTGGTTTAGTACCACTTGAATTTTCTGTCAACAGGTTTTTCAGCCTCTGAAGACAGCTCTAATGTTAAAGTACTTCACCAACTGTCAATGTGCACATGCGGCCACTGGTGAGCAAACTGAAATCGTATTTTTCTTCATAGTTGTATTTTAAGGGTTGATTTGCCCACAGCTTATCAAGTCACGACTCAAAAAACTTTACAGTTGGTGCCATTACTACGTATTCAGTTAGACTATGCGATATGTTTACATTTCTATGTATAAATGAATGTTTCCTCTTATTTATCCTAGTTCTAATTTTCTATTTATGGCCTCTTCGATTATCATTATTCAGCTTAATAAAGTTTGTAACTCTGCAGTCATGTTTGCCAGATAGTATCTTATACAGTTCGATCACATCACCCTGAGTCGTGTATATGTCAATGTTGACAGACCCAATTTATGTAGCCTTTCTGGGTATGCGTCGTTCTTTGGATTTGGTATCAACTTTGTTGCTCTGCGTTGAACATTCTCAGTCATAGTTACATCCTTTTTATATTGTGGTGACCAAACTGCATTTACATATTCAATGTGTGGCCCCACGAGGGATTTATATAGAAGTAAGAATGTTTCATTATCTAGATATGTGTACGTTCTCCTAATCAGGGTCATTATAGAGTTGGCTTTATTAACTTTTATGGTTATGTGATGTTCAAAGTTTAGTTTGTTGTCAATAAACACTCCAATATCTTTCACTACAATGGATTGTTTCAATTCAGTTATTTTCCCCCATCACATATATTTTATTTGCTAGTTTTGTGTTTCCGATTTTCATAGTCTTATACTTGTCCGGGTGTTTGTACCCCTTCTTGACGGCCCAATTATCAGTACTTATTGAGTTATTAGTAAGGGATTTTGCTTTCCTCTGAAGGATAACCTTTAAATAGTGTGGAACAGGGCCAGTGTCGTAACACCGCCTCCCGTCGATCAGTGAAGTTAAGCGACACTGGTTCTTGAGAGCAGCTAGATGGAAGACCGACCTCTGCGCCCAGATTATGAAGCGACCCATGGTTCGGATACCACGTAAAGCTGTAGGTTCCCTCTGTCATATGACCTTAGATGTTGCAAAGTAGGTTAACCAACCCCATCATTACATTACTGTCGAGTAGTTGAATGTCTTTTTAATCGTCTACGACTGATGAATTTTATGTATAATCTATGTATTTATTTAATTTATAAGGTATATGTAGCAGAAAATATACGCATATTATTCCCCCCCCATTATTTGACGGGTTTCCTTCTGATGAAACAAAGAATGTATAATTCACTAAGTTAGTGAAAAAACTAAATATGAACTAGATTGGAAATCTGATTCAAAACTGTCATGTCCTCCTTTGGACGCATGTGCCCCAGTGGAACACATAAAGATGCACATTTTGATCGTATATATTTAGGCTACAGATCTATTTGTCCTTTAGGAATGGGGTATGAAGGTTTAAGCATCACTTAAGAACCTGTGTCTAAAAAGGTAACTATTGTATTTTTAACTAAAATGTAAAACTTAAACCTCAACCGGAAAATAGCTGCCCTTTTTCTTTGCTGTATTTGATCCGACGTAAATGCAACGAGTGCAATTGAGGCTCTGAATGTAGTAGTAGGGTGTGTCAATTTTGGGGGTGAAATGACTAAATTGAAAATCATGTGATTTGGTAGCAATTTAATGTAATCATTTGGCATACAAAATAATATCCTTGCTTCAAAAACAATAAAAAATAACTCCGACCTACATCAATTTTAATTCAAAAATTCCATTTTTCCGTAAATTCGTAAAAAAATAACAAATGTGCGCAAACATCTTATCAACATTTAAAGTGGCAATAAGATATCATTCAGAGTCTTTATTTGAAAGTAACCAATGCAGTCATGTCCTTTTTGCTGCGGTTCCTTGACATCAGCATTCGGCTTGCTACTTGCGCTTTGATGTAGCCTTCTCGGGTGGATACAGAAACACGAATGAACCAAAACAAGAGGGAAAAACAGTCCAGGGACCGACCGTTAAGAAATTCGCACCTAGGTTAGATCCCATTCTCCCGACACCGGAAGGGCATTTTCATTAAGTACATTCGCGCAAATTTAAAACTATCTTCCTGTTCTAAACATACAGATTCTATTATTTTTTTACATAATTATTACATTTATTATTAAATTTATTACATTTAATATTGCATAATTATTTATTACAGAAATTATAAATTTATTATTACATTGGTTATTACATTGTTGTTTATTATACAGAACTTATAAACCGAAAAACGAATGAAAAAAGGCGATTAGGAAACAATCCAGAGACCATTGAGAAATTCGCACTTAGGTTAGATACCGTTCTCCCGACACCGGAAGGGCATTTTATTACAGGGTCCGCTTATAAGTACATTCCCACAAATTAAAACTATCTTCTTGTTCTATACATACAGATTCAAATATTTTGACATAATTACTGCATTTATTATTGCATTTACATTTTTTTAACATTTATTATTATTACCTTTACCCTAATTATTAAATTTATAATATTATCTTTATTATTACATCTGTTGCATTTATATTTATTTCCACATTTATTACTTCCATTATTACATTTACTAAAAGCGAGTAAGGAAACAATCCAATCCAGAGACATTTAAGAAATTCACACTTAGGTTCGAACACGTTCCCACGACTCAGTAAGGGATTTTTTGACCAAGAATCTCATTAAAGGGTTTAACTTATAAGTACCTTCCCACAAATTAAAATTATCTACTTTTTATATACACACAGATTCTATTATTTTTCTTTTGACATAATTATTACATTTATAAAGTACCTTACTTGATTCCCAATCTATAGCATGATTATTTTGGCTGGCGTGATAAAAAATGGCATTATTAGTATTACAACTTCTGAAGGCATATTTGTGTTCTTTAATAGGGGTTCCAATATTTCTTCCAGTTTCTCCCACGTATACTAAATCACAACTTTTACGGGAAATGCTGTAGACACAGGCTTGTTCCTCTTTTGCAACGTTATTCCTAACCAATTTACTTTTCACGGTAGATGAATATTTGAACGCCAAAGCAAACTTAAAATCTTTCGTCAACGGTTTTATTCTTTCTAAGCCGGCAATGTAAGGCAAACTCACATATTGTTTTTGGTTAACTGAAGGTTCCGAGGGGCATAAAAAGACTTTCTGGCTTTAAAATACGCCTTTCTGATAAACCACTCGGGATATTTTAAATCCTTAAAAATGTTCCAAATCTTTGAATTTTCCGGGTCCAGCAAATGTGGGCTACAAATCCTGAGTGCTCTTAGAAACATGGAAGAAATAATTGAGCTTTTAACCCCTTCATCATGATATGAAAAATAATGAATGTACGAATTACAATGAGTAGGTTTTCTATAGACCGTGAAATTGTGCTTTCCGCTTTCGTTAATGAAAAAAACATCTAGAAAAGGTAATTGTTTCTCGTTCTCCCATTCATATTTAAATTTAAGAGAGGGAACAAGATTATTTAATGACTGAAAGAAAGTGTCAAAGTTGTTCCAGTGGTCAGGCCAAAATGAGAAAATATCATCTACACAAGGAAACCAAATTAGATTCCTGGGACATATTGTTTGCAACAATTCCGACTCATAATATTCCATGTATATAAATATAAATGCAACAGATGTAATAATAAAGATAATATTATAAATTTAATAATTAGGGTAAAGGTAATAATAATAAATGTTAAAAAAAATGTAAATGCAATAATAAATGCAGTAATTATGTCAAAATATTAGAATCTGTATGTATAGAACAAGAAGATAGTTTTAATTTGTGGGAATGTACTTATAAGCGGACCCTGTAATAAAATGCCCTTCCGGTGTCGGGAGAACGGTATCTAACCTAGGTGCAAATTTCTCAATGGTCTCTGGATTGTTTCCTAATCGCCTTTTTTCATTCGTTTTTCGGTTTATAAGTTCTGTATAATAAACAACAATGTAATAACCAATGTAATAATAAATTTATAATTTCTGTAATAAATAATTATGCAATATTAAATGTAATAAATTTAATAATAAATGTAATGATTATGTAAAAAAATAATACTCTGTATGTTTAGAACAGGAAGATAGTTTTAAATTTGTGCGAATGTACTTAATGAAAATGCCCTTCCGGTGTCAGGAGAATGGGATCTAACCTAGGTGCGAATTTCTTAACGGTCGGTCCCTGGACTGTTTTTCCCTCTTGTTTTGGTTCATTCGTGTTTCTGTATCCACCCGAGGAGGATGCCAGTGGGCGTCGAAACTGTCGTGGAAATAAACTCTGTCTATTAGAGTGGGTTTTTATTTTCATATTCATCTAGCATGTTGCCAAGGGGGCCTGACCACTTGTTGTTGCTCTTTTTAGGACCATCAAGAAGAGGTAGTTCCCCTGTGTGCAAATCATTCTTCCCCGTTTTAAATCTAAGGACATAACTTTGTTAATAAAGTCACAGGAATTAGTGATGTGCGAGGCTGAAAATTTACCAACTAATGGGGATAATTTATCTGCAAGAAATTTAGATAACCTGTAACTAAAGGAACCCCTGTGTGAAATAATGGGACGGAGTGGTATATTAATCTTATGGGTTTTGGGTAGGCCGTAAATGTGGGGGAGTTTTGGGTTAATCTGTAGAAATCTTTTAGGATCAATCGCCGGGACATCTTTTAATAAGTTCCTGATGGTTTTGTTGAATTCGGCAGAAAGACGCTTTAGGGGGGAAGATCTCACTTTGGTGTAGGTGAATTCATCACTAAGTAACGCTTCCATTTTTTGTTTATAATCACTCTTGTCCAAAATAACCACAGTGTTACTTTTGTCCGCTTTAGTGACAAATATTGCTTCATTCTTCCTGAGCTTGTCTAAAGCTAACCGGAATCTTTTTGGGAATTGGTTAGGAATAACGTTGCAAAAGGAACAGCCTGTGTCTACAGCATTCCCTGTAAAAGTTGTGATTTAGTATACGTGGGAGAAACTGGAAGAAATATTGAAACCCCTATTAAAGAACACAAATATGCCTTCAGAAGTTGTAATACTAATAATGCCATTTTTTATCACGCCAGCCAAAATAATCATGCTATAGATTGGGAATCAAGTAAGGTACTTTATAAATGTAATAATTATGTCAAAAGAAAAATAATAGAATCTGTGTGTATAGAAAAATAGATAATTTTAATTTGTGCGAAGGTACTTATAAGTTAGACCCTTTAATGAGATTCTTTGTCAAAAAATCCCTTACGGAGTCGTGGGAACGTGTTCGAACCTAAGTGTGAATTTCTTAAATGTCTCTGGATTGGATTGTTTCCTTACTCGCTTTTAGTAAATGTAATAATGGAAGTAATAAATTGGAAATAAATATAAATGCAACAGATGTAATAATAAAGATAATATTATAAATTTAATAATTAGGGTAAAGGTAATAATAATAAATGTTAAAAAAAATGTAAATGCAATAATAAATGCAGTAATTATGTCAAAATATTAGAATCTGTATGTATAGAACAGAAGATAGTTTTAATTTGTGGAATGTACTTATAAGCGGACCCTGTAATAAAATGCCCTTCCGGTGTCGGGAGAACGGTATCTAACCTAGGTGCAAATTTCTCAATGGTCTCTGGATTGTTTCCTAATCGCCTTTTTTCATTCGTTTTTCGGTTTATAAGTTCTGTATAATAAACAACAATGTAATAACCAATGTAATAATAAATGTATAATTTCTGTAATAAATAATTATGCAATATTAAATGTAATAAATTTAATAATAAATGTAATGATTATGTAAAAAAATAATACTCTGTATGTTTAGAACAGGAAGATAGTTTTAAATTTGTGCGAATGTACTTAATGAAAATGCCCTTCCGGTGTCAGGAGAATGGGATCTAACCTAGGTGCGAATTTCTTAACGGTCGGTCCCTGGACTGTTTTTCCCTCTTGTTTTGGTTCATTCGTGTTTCTGTATCCACCCGAGGAGGATGCCAGTGGGCGTCGAAACTGTCGTGGAAATAAACTCTGTCTATTAGAGTGGGTTTTTATTTTCATATTCATCTAGCATGTTGCCAAGGGGGCCTGACCACTTGTTGTTGCTCTTTTTAGGACCATCAAGAAGAGGTAGTTCCCCTGTGTGCAAATCATTCTTCCCCGTTTTAAATCTAAGGACATAACTTTGTTAATAAAGTCACAGGAATTAGTGATGTGCGAGGCTGAAAATTTACCAACTAATGGGGATAATTTATCTGCAAGAAATTTAGATAACCTGTAACTAAAGGAACCCCTGTGTGAAATAATGGGACGGAGTGGTATATTAATCTTATGGGTTTTGGGTAGGCCGTAAATGTGGGGGAGTTTTGGGTTAATCTGTAGAAATCTTTTAGGATCAATCGCCGGGACATCTTTTAATAAGTTCCTGATGGTTTTGTTGAATTCGGCAGAAAGACGCTTTAGGGGGGAAGATCTCACTTTGGTGTAGGTGAATTCATCACTAAGTAACGCTTCCATTTTTTGTTTATAATCACTCTTGTCCAAAATAACCACAGTGTTACTTTTGTCCGCTTTAGTGACAAATATTGCTTCATTCTTCCTGAGCTTGTCTAAAGCTAACCGGAATCTTTTTGGGAATTGGTTAGGAATAACGTTGCAAAAGAGGAACAAGCCTGTGTCTACAGCATTCCCTGTAAAAGTTGTGATTTAGTATACGTGGGAGAAACTGGAAGAAATATTGAAACCCCTATTAAAGAACACAAATATGCCTTCAGAAGTTGTAATACTAATAATGCCATTTTTTATCACGCCAGCCAAAATAATCATGCTATAGATTGGGAATCAAGTAAGGTACTTTATAAATGTAATAATTATGTCAAAAGAAAAATAATAGAATCTGTGTGTATAGAAAAAGTAGATAATTTTAATTTGTGCGAAGGTACTTATAAGTTAGACCCTTTAATGAGATTCTTTGTCAAAAATCCCTTACGGAGTCGTGGGAACGTGTTCGAACCTAAGTGTGAATTTCTTAAATGTCTCTGGATTGGATTGTTTCCTTACTCGCTTTTAGTAAATGTAATAATGGAAGTAATAAATTGGAAATAAATATAAATGCAACAGATGTAATAATAAAGATAATATTATAAATTTAATAATTAGGGTAAAGGTAATAATAATAAATGTTAAAAAAATGTAAATGCAATAATAAATGCAGTAATTATGTCAAAATATTAGAATCTGTATGTATAGAACGATAGTTTTTAATTTGGGAATGTACTTATAAGCGGACCCTGTAATAAAATGCCCTTCCGGTGTCGGGAGAACGGTATCTAACCTAGGTGCAAATTTCTCAATGGTCTCTGGATTGTTTCCTAATCGCCTTTTTTCATTCGTTTTTCGGTTTTATAAGTTCTGTATAATAAACAACAATGTAATAACCAATGTAATAATAATTTATAATTTCTGTAATAAATAATTATGCAATATTAAATGTAATAAATTTAATAATAAATGTAATGATTATGTAAAAAAATAATACTCTGTATGTTAGAACAGGAAGATAGTTTTAAATTTGTGCGAATGTACTTAATGAAAATGCCCTTCCGGTGTCAGGAGAATGGGATCTAACCTAGGTGCGAATTTCTTAACGGTCGGTCCCTGGACTGTTTTTCCCTCTTGTTTTGGTTCATTCGTGTTTCTGTATCCACCCGAGGAGGATGCCAGTGGGCGTCGAAACTGTCGTGGAAATAAACTCTGTCTATTAGAGTGGGTTTTTATTTTCATATTCATCTAGCATGTTGCCAAGGGGCCTGACCACTTGTTGTTCTCTTTTTAGGACCATGAAGAAGAGTAGTTCCCCTGTGTGCAAATCATTCTTCCCCGTTTTAAATCTAAGGACATAACTTTGTTAATAAAGTCACAGGAATTAGTGATGTGCGAGGCTGAAAATTTACCAACTAATGGGGATAATTTATCTGCAAGAAATTTAGATAACCTGTAACTAAAGGAACCCCTGTGTGAAATAATGGGACGGAGTGGTATATTAATCTTATGGGTTTTGGGTAGGCCGTAAATGTGGGGGAGTTTTGGGTTAATCTGTAGAAATCTTTTAGGATCAATCGCCGGGACATCTTTTAATAAGTTCCTGATGGTTTTGTTGAATTCGGCAGAAAACGCTTTAGGGGGGAAGATCTCACTTTGGTGTAGGTGAATTCATCACTAAGTAACGCTTCCATTTTTTGTTTATAATCACTCTTGTCCAAAATAACCACAGTGTTACTTTTGTCCGCTTTAGTGACAAATATTGCTTCATTCTTCCTGAGCTTGTCTAAAGCTAACCGGAATCTTTTTGGGAATTGGTTAGAATAACGTTGCAAAAGAGGAACAAGCCTGTGTCTACAGCATTCCCTGTAAAGTTGTGATTTAGTATACGTGGGAGAAACTGGAAGAAATATTGAAACCCCTATTAAAGAACACAAATATGCCTTCAGAAGTTGTAATACTAATAATGCCATTTTTTCACGCCAGCCAAAATAATCATGCTATAGATTGGGAATCAAGTAAGGTACTTTATAAATGTAATAATTATGTCAAAAGAAAAATAATAGAATCTGTGTGTATAGAAAAAGTAGATAATTTTAATTTGTGCGAAGGTACTTATAAGTTAGACCCTTTAATGAGATTCTTGGTCAAAAAATCCCTTACGGAGTCGTGGGAACGTGTTCGAACCTAAGTGTGAATTTCTTAAATGTCTCTGGATTGGATTGTTTCCTTACTCGCTTTTAGTAAATGTAATAATGGAAGTAATAAATGTGGAAATAAATATAAATGCAACAGATGTAATAATAAAGATAATATTATAAATTTAATAATTAGGGTAAAGGTAATAATAATAAATGTTAAAAAAATGTAAATGCAATAATAAATGCAGTAATTATGTCAAAATATTAGAATCTGTATGTATAGAAGATAGTTTTAATTTATGGGAATGTACTTATAAGCGGACCCTGTAATAAAATGCCCTTCCGGTGTCGGAGAACGGTATCTAACCTAGGTGCAAATTTCTCAATGGTCTCTGGATTGTTTCCTAATCGGCTTTTTTCATTCGTTTTTCGGTTTATAAGTTCTGTATAATAAACAACAATGTAATAACCAATGTAATAATAAATTTATAATTTCTGTAATAAATAATTATGCAATATTAAATGTAATAAATTTAATAATAAATGTAATAATTATGTAAAAAATAATAGACTCTGTATGTTTAGAACAGGAAGATAGTTTTAAATTTGTGCGAATGTACTTAATGAAAATGCCCTTCCGGTGTCGGAGAATGGGATCTAACCTAGGTGCGAATTTCTTAACGGTCGGTCCCTGGACTGTTTTTCCCTCTTGTTTTGGTTCATTCGTGTTTCTGTATCCACCCGAGGAGGATGCCAGTGGGCGTCGAAACTGTCGTGGAAATAAACTCTGTCTATTAGAGTGGGTTTTTATTTTCATATTCATCTAGCATGTTGCCAAGGGGGCCTGACCACTTGTTGTTGCTCTTTTAGGACCATGAAGAAGAGGTAGTTCCCCTGTGTGCAAATCATTCTTCCCCGTTTTAAATCTAAGGACATAACTTTGTTAATAAAGTCACAGGAATTAGTGATGTGCGAGCCTGAAAATTTACCAACTAATGGGGATAATTTATCTGCAAGAAATTTAGATAACCTGTAACTAAAGGAACCCCTGTGTGAAATAATGGGACGGAGTGGTATATTAATCTTATGGGTTTTGGGTAGGCCGTAAATGTGGGGGAGTTTTGGGTTAATCTGTAGAAATCTTTTAGGATCAATCGCCGGGACATCTTTTAATAAGTTCCTGATGGTTTTGTTGAATTCGGCAGAAAGACGCTTTAGGGGGGACGATCTCACTTTGGTGTAGGTGAATTCATCACTAAGTAACGCTTCCATTTTTTGTTTATAATCACTTGTCCAAAATAACCACAGTGTTACTTTTGTCCGCTTTAGTGACAAATATTGCTTCATTCTTCCTGAGCTTGTCTAAAGCTAACCGGAATCTTTTTGGGAATTGGTTAGGAATAACGTTGCAAAAGAGGAACAAGCCTGTGTCTACAGCATTCCCTGTAAAAGTTGTGATTTAGTATACGTGGGAGAAACTGGAAGAAATATTGAAACCCCTATTAAAGAACACAAATATGCCTTCAGAAGTTGTAATACTAATAATGCCATTTTTTATCACGCCAGCCAAAATAATCATGCTATAGATTGGGAATCAAGTAAGGTACTTTATAAATGTAATAATTATGTCAAAAGAAAAATAATAGAATCTGTGTGTATAGAAAAAGTAGATAATTTTAATTTGTGCGAAGGTACTTATAAGTTAGACCCTTTAATGAGATTCTTGGTCAAAAAATCCCTTACGGAGTCGTGGGAACGTGTTCGAACCTAAGTGTGAATTTCTTAAATGTCTCTGGATTGGATTGTTTCCTTACTCGCTTTTAGTAAATGTAATAATGGAAGTAATAAATGTGGAAATAAATTAAATGCAACAGATGTAATAATAAAGATAATATTATAAATTTAATAATTAGGGTAAAGGTAATAATAATAAATGTTAAAAAAAATGTAAATGCAATAATAAATGCAGTAATTATGTCAAAATATTAGAATCTGTATGTATAGAACAAGATAGTTTTAATTTGGGAATGTACTTATAAGCGGACCCTGTAATAAAATGCCCTTCCGGTGTCGGGAGAACGGTATCTAACCTAGGTGCAAATTTCTCAATGGTCTCTGGATTGTTTCCTAATCGGCTTTTTTCATTCGTTTTTCGGTTTATAAGTTCTGTATAATAAACAACAATGTAATAACCAATGTAATAATAAATTTATAATTTCTGTAATAAATAATTATGCAATATTAAATGTAATAAATTTAATAATAAATGTAATGATTATGTAAAAAAATAATACTCTGTATGTTAGAACAGGAAGATAGTTTTAAATTTGTGCGAATGTACTTAATGAAAATGCCCTTCCGGTGTCAGGAGAATGGGATCTAACCTAGGTGCGAATTTCTTAACGGTCGGTCCCTGGACTGTTTTTCCCTCTTGTTTTGGTTCATTCGTTTTTCTGTATCCACCCGAGGAGGATGCCAGTGGGCGTCGAAACTGTCGTGGAAATAAACTCTGTCTATTAGAGTGGGTTTTTATTTTCATATTCATCTAGCATGTTGCCAAGGGGGCCTGACCACTTGTTGTTGCTCTTTGTAGGACCATCAAGAAGAGGTAGTTCCCCTGTGTGCAAATCATTCTTCCCGTTTTAAATCTAAGGACATAACTTTGTTAATAAAGTCACAGGAATTAGTGATGTGCGAGCCTGAAAATTTACCAACTAATGGGGATAATTTATCTGCAAGAAATTTAGATAACCTGTAACTAAAGGAACCCCTGTGTGAAATAATGGGACGGAGTGGTATATTAATCTTATGGGTTTTGGGTAGGCCGTAAATGTGGGGGAGTTTTGGGTTAATCTGTAGAAATCTTTTAGGATCAATCGCCGGGACATCTTTTAATAAGTTCCTGATGGTTTTGTTGAATTCGGCAGAAAGACGCTTTAGGGGGGACGATCTCACTTTGGTGTAGGTGAATTCATCACTAAGTAACGCTTCCATTTTTTGTTTATAATCACACTTGTCCAAAATAACCACAGTGTTACTTTTGTCCGCTTTAGTGACAAATATTGCTTCATTCTTCCTGAGCTTGTCTAAAGCTAACCGGAATCTTTTTGGGAATTGGTTAGGAATAACGTTGCAAAAGAGGAACAAGCCTGTGTCTACAGCATTCCCTGTAAAAGTTGTGATTTAGTATACGTGGGAGAAACTGGAAGAAATATTGAAACCCCTATTAAAGAACACAAATATGCCTTCAGAAGTTGTAATACTAATAATGCCATTTTTTATCACGCCAGCCAAAATAATCATGCTATAGATTGGGAATCAAGTAAGGTACTTTATAAATGTAATAATTATGTCAAAAGAAAAATAATAGAATCTGTGTGTATAGAAAAAGTAGATAATTTTAATTTGTGCGAAGGTACTTATAAGTTAGACCCTTTAATGAGATTCTTGGTCAAAAAATCCCTTACGGAGTCGTGGGAACGTGTTCGAACCTAAGTGTGAATTTCTTAAATGTCTCTGGATTGGATTGTTTCCTTACTCGCTTTTAGTAAATGTAATAATGGAAGTAATAAATGTGGAAATAAATATAAATGCAACAGATGTAATAATAAAGATAATATTATAAATTTAAATAATTAGGGTAAAGTAATAATAATAAATGTTAAAAAAATGTAAATGCAATAATAAATGCAGTAATTATGTCAAAATATTAGAATCTGTATGTATAGAACAAGAAGATAGTTTTAATTTGTGGGAATGTACTTATAAGCGGACCCTGTAATAAAATGCCCTTCCGGTGTCGGGAGAACGGTATCTAACCTAGGTGCAAATTTCTCAATGGTCTCTGGATTGTTTCCTAATCGCTTTTTTCATTCGTTTTTAGGTTTATAAGTTCTGTATAATAAACAACAATGTAATAACCAATGTAATAATAAATTTATAATTTCTGTAATAAATAATTATGCAATATTAAATGTAATAAATTTAATAATAAATGTAATAATTATGTAAAAAAATAATAGACTCTGTATGTTTAGAACAGGAAGATAGTTTTAAATTTGTGCGAATGTACTTAATGAAAATGCCCTTCCGGTGTCGGGAGAATGGGATCTAACCTAGGTGCGAATTTCTTAACGTCGGTCCCTGGACTGTTTTTCCCTCTTGTTTTGGTTCATTTGTGTTTCTGTATCCACCCGAGGAGGATGCCAGTGGGCGTCGAAACTGTCGTGGAAATAAACTCTGTCTATTAGAGTGGGTTTTTATTTTCATATTCATCTAGCATGTTGCCAAGGGGGCCTGACCACTTGTTGTTGCTCTTTTTAGGACCATGAAGAATAGGTAGTTCCCCTGTGTGCAAATCATTCTTCCCCGTTTTAAATCTAAGGACATAACTTTGTTAATAAAGTCACAGGAATTAGTGATGTGCGAGCCTGAAAATTTACCAACTAATGGGGATAATTTATCTGCAAGAAATTTAGATAACCTGTAACTAAAGGAACCCCTGTGTGAAATAATGGGACGGAGTGGTATATTAATCTTATGGGTTTTGGGTAGGCCGTAAATGTGGGGGAGTTTTGGGTTAATCTGTAGAAATCTTTTAGGATCAATCGCCGGGACATCTTTTAATAAGTTCCTGATGGTTTTGTTGAATTCGGCAGAAAGACGCTTTAGGGGGACGATCTCACTTTGGTGTAGGTGAATTCATCACTAAGTAACGCTTCCATTTTTTGTTTATAATCACTCTTGTCCAAAATAACCACAGTGTTACTTTTGTCCGCTTTAGTGACAAATATTGCTTCATTCTTCCTGAGCTTGTCTAAAGCTAACCGGAATCTTTTTGGGAATTGGTTAGGAACAACGTTGCAAAAGAGGAACAAGCCTGTGTCTACAGCATTCCCAGTAAAAGTTGTGATTTACAGAGCCCGCGAAAAGTATCCGATCACTCAAGAAAATATAATATTTTCCCTTGATATTCAGAGACACATAATTCACTTTCTATTTGTTCTAGCGACATCTGGTAACTTTGAGGTTGCTCGCTGATATGAGAGCTATCCAACGCATTCTCAAATTAGTGTTCTGGTAGCCTTCGTTGCGGGTGGCTGTGTCTCAAAGTTGTCAGATTTCACTGTTTGTGTAAATTTTTGATATTTTGTTATTTTTTACAGAAAGTGGTGTAAATAAAATTTATATATAATGTGTGCTAAAAAACAACTTAAGAGTGATTGTCGAGGTGCTATTGTTGCTTTGCATACATGTGGGAAATCACAGAGACAGATAGCTAAGGAATTAAACATATCCCAAAGTACCGTTAATTTATGGGTTTCACGGGCTAAGAACAATGCCGGCCTAACCACGCCAGTCCCTAAAAACGATCTGGCAGACCGAGAAAAACAAATTCACGAACAGACAAACTTATGAAACGTTTAGTATTGAAAACCCAACAATAACTGCGAAAGAAATAAAATTTAATATGAATAATTTGTTATCTGGTGTTTCTGAACGAACTATCCAGGAGCGGCTCCAAAAAGACTCGGATTACCATCTCGCCATGCTGCTAAGAAACCGTTCATTAATGAAAAATGCGTAAAAAACGTGTCGCATTTTGTAAAAAATATATTCATTGGACTGTTGATGACTTTAAGAAGGTTTTATTTAGTGATGAGTCGACATTTTTGACATTCAGAAGTTGTCCAAAAAGGTTCGCCGGCCCATTGGCTCAAATAGGATGGACCCTAAATACACCCTAAAGACAATGAACACCCTCCAAGTGTGATGGTTTGGGGTTGTTTCGGTTACTATGGGCGTGGAAACCTATATTTTCTTCCGAAGAACACAACTATGAATGGTGCACGGTATTTAGCAATGCTACAGATAAACTTCCAATGGCAATGGCAATCCAAAGGACAAAAACTACATGCATGATGGTGCACCATGTCACAGGGCCAAAATAGTGACAAAATAAATTACTGACAATAAATTTGATATTTTGGATTGGCCTGGTAATAGACAGATCTCAATCCGATAGAAAATATGTGGCTAATAATAAAAAATAAGGTTGAATGCCACGACACTGGCTCATTCGAAAAATTACAAGAAGCCATCAAAAAGGTATGGTGCAAGGAAATATCAGTGGAAGTTTGTCAAAACTTGATAAAATCCATGCCAAAACGTCTAGAACAAGTCATCCAAACAAAAGGACAGATGACAAAATACTAATATAAGGTTAGTATACATTTAAACATTGTTTTTTATGTAAAAAATACAAATTTCCAGGGTGATCGGATACTTTTCGGGCACTGTAGTATACGTGGGAGAAACTGGAAGAAATATTGAAACCCCTATTAAAGAACACAAATATGCCTTCAGAAGTTGTAATACTAATAATGCCATTTTTTATCACGCCAGCCAAAATAATCATGCTATAGATTGGGAATCAAGTAAGGTACTTTATAAATGTAATAATTATGTCAAAAGAAAAATAATAGAATCTGTGTGTATAGAAAAAGTAGATAATTTTAATTTGTGCGAAGGTACTTATAAGTTAGACCCTTTAATGAGATTCTTGGTCAAAAAATCCCTTACGGAGTCGTGGGAACGTGTTCGAACCTAAGTGTGAATTTCTTAAATGTCTCTGGATTGGATTGTTTCCTTACTCGCTTTTAGTAAATGTAATAATGGAAGTAATAAATGTGGAAATAAATATAAATGCAACAGATGTAATAATAAAGATAATATTATAAATTTAATAATTAGGGTAAAGGTAATAATAATAAATGTTAAAAAAATGTAAATGCAATAATAAATGCAGTAATTATGTCAAAATATTAGAATCTGTATGTATAGAACAAGAAGATAGTTTTAATTTGTGGGAATGTACTTATAAGCGGACCCTGTAATAAAATGCCCTTCCGTGTCGGAGAACGGTATCTAACCTAGGTGCAAATTTCTCAATGGTCTCTGGATTGTTTCCTAATCGCCTTTTTTCATTCGTTTTTAGGTTTATAAGTTCTGTATAATAAACAACAATGTAATAACCAATGTAATAATAAATTTATAATTTCTGTAATATAATTATGCAATATTAAATGTAATAAATTTAATAATAAATGTAATAATTATGTAAAAAAATAATAGACTCTGTATGTTTAGAACAGGAAGATAGTTTTAAATTTGTGCGAATGTACTTAATGAAAATGCCCTTCCGGTGTCGGGAGAATGGGATCTAACCTAGGTGCGAATTTCTTAACGGTCGGTCCCTGGACTGTTTTTCCCTCTTGTTTTGGTTCATTTGTGTTTCTGTATCCACCCGAGGAGGATGCCAGTGGGCGTCGAAACTGTCGTGGAAATAAACTCTGTCTATTAGAGTGGGTTTTTATTTTCATATTCATCTAGCATGTTGCCAAGGGGGCCTGACCACTTGTTGTTGCTCTTTTAGGACCATGAAGAATAGGTAGTTCCCTGTGTGCAAATCATTCTTCCCCGTTTTAAATCTAAGGACATAACTTTGTTAATAAAGTCACAGGAATTAGTGATGTGCGAGCCTGAAAATTTACCAACTAATGGGGATAATTTATCTTCAAGAAATTTAGATAACCTGTAACTAAAGGAACCCTGTGTGAAATAATGGGACGGAGTGGTATATTAATCTTATGGGTTTTGGGTAGGCCGTAAATGTGGGGGAGTTTTGGGTTAATCTGTAGAAATCTTTTAGGATCAATCGCCGGGACATCTTTTAATAAGTTCCTGATGGTTTTGTTGAATTCGGCAGAAAGACGCTTTAGGGGGGACGATCTCACTTTGGTGTAGTGAATTCATCACTAAGTAACGCTTCCATTTTTTGTTTATAATCACTCTTGTCCAAAATAACCACAGTGTTACTTTTGTCCGCTTTAGTGACAAATATTGCTTCATTCTTCCTGAGCTTGTCTAAAGCTAACCGGAATCTTTTTGGGAATTGGTTAGGAACAACGTTGCAAAGAGGAACAAGCCTGTGTCTACAGCATTCCCAGTAAAAGTTGTGATTTACAGAGCCGCGAAAAGTATCCGATCACTCAAGAAAATATAATATTTTCCCTTGATATTCAGAGACACATAATTCACTTTCTATTTGTTCTAGCGACATCTGGTAACTTTGAGGTTGCTCGCTGATATGAGAGCTATCCAACGCATTCTCAAATTAGTGTTCTGGTAGCCTTCGTTGCGGGTGGCTGTGTCTCAAAGTTGTCAGATTTCACTGTTTGTGTAAATTTTTATTTTTGTTATTTTTTACAGAAAGTGGTGTAAATAAAATTTATATATAATGTGTGCTAAAAAACAACTTAAGAGTGATTGTCGAGGTGCTATTGTTGCTTTGCATACATGTGGGAAATCACAGAGACAGATAGCTAAGGAATTAAACATATCCCAAAGTACCGTTAATTTATGGGTTTCACGGGCTAAGAACAATGCCGGCCTAACCACGCCAGTCCCTAAAAAACGATCTGGCAGACCGAGAAAAACAATTCACGAACAGACAAACTTATGAAACGTTTAGTATTGAAAAAACCCAACAATAACTGCGAAAGAAATAAAATTTAATATGAATAATTTGTTATCTGGTGTTTCTGAACGAACTATCCAGGAGCGGCTCCAAAAAGAACTCGGATTACCATCTCGCCATGCTGCTAAGAACCGTTCATTAATGAAAAAATGCGTAAAAAACGTGTCGCATTTTGTAAAAAATATATTCATTGGACTGTTGATGACTTTAAGAAGGTTTTATTTAGTGATGAGTCGACATTTTTGACATTCAGAAGTTGTCCAAAAAGGTTCGCCGGCCCATTGGCTCAAATAGGATGGACCCTAAATACACCCTAAAGACAATGAAACACCCTCCAAGTGTGATGGTTTGGGGTTGTTTCGGTTACTATGGGCGTGGAAACCTATATTTTCTTCCGAAGAACACAACTATGAATGGTGCACGGTATTTAGCAATGCTACAGGATAAACTTCCAATGGCAATGGCAATCCAAAGGACAAAAACATACATGCATGATGGTGCACCATGTCACAGGGCCAAAATAGTGACAAAATAAATTACTGACAATAAATTTGATATTTTGGATTGGCCTGGTAATAGACAGATCTCAATCCGATAGAAAATATGTGGCTAATAATAAAAAATAAGGTTGAATGCCACGACACTGGCTCATTCGAAAAATTACAAGAAGCCATCAAAAAGGTATGGTGCAAGGAAATATCAGTGGAAGTTTGTCAAAACTTGATAAAATCCATGCCAAAACGTCTAGAACAAGTCATCCAAACAAAAGGACAGATGACAAAATACTAATATAAGGTTAGTATACATTTAAACATTGTTTTTTATGTAAAAAATACAAATTTCCAGGGTGATCGGATACTTTTCGCGGGCACTGTAGTATACGTGGGAGAAACTGGAAGAAATATTGAAACCCCTATTAAAGAACACAAATATGCCTTCAGAAGTTGTAATACTAATAATGCCATTTTTTATCACGCCAGCCAAAATAATCATGCTATAGATTGGGAATCAAGTAAGGTACTTTATAAATGTAATAATTATGTCAAAAGAAAAATAATAGAATCTGTGTGTATAGAAAAAGTAGATAATTTTAATTTGTGCGAAGGTACTTATAAGTTAGACCCTTTAATGAGATTCTTGGTCAAAAAATCCCTTACGGAGTCGTGGGAACGTGTTCGAACCTAAGTGTGAATTTCTTAAATGTCTCTGGATTGGATTGTTTCCTTACTCGCTTTTAGTAAATGTAATAATGGAAGTAATAAATGTGGAAATAAATATAAATGCAACAGATGTAATAATAAAGATAATATTATAATTTAATAATTAGGGTAAAGGTAATAATAATAAATGTTAAAAAAAATGTAAATGCAATAATAAATGCAGTAATTATGTCAAAATATTAGAATCTGTATGTATAGAACAAGAAGATAGTTTTAATTTGTGGGAATGTACTTATAAGCGGACCCTGTAATAAAATGCCCTTCCGGTGTCGGGAGAACGGTATCTAACCTAGGTGCAAATTTCTCAATGGTCTCTGGATTGTTTCCTAATCGGCTTTTTTCATTCGTTTTTCGGTTTATAAGTTCTGTATAATAAACAACAATGTAATAACCAATGTAATAATAAATTTATAATTTCTGTAATAAATAATTATGCAATATTAAATGTAATAAATTTAATAATAAATGTAATAATTATGTAAAAAATAATACTCTGTATGTTTAGAACAGGAAGATAGTTTTAAATTTGTGCGAATGTACTTAATGAAAATGCCCTTCCGGTGTCGGAGAATGGGATCTAACCTAGGTGCGAATTTCTTAACGGTCGGTCCCTGGACTGTTTTTCCCTCTTGTTTGGTTCATTCGTGTTTCTGTATCCACCCGAGGAGGATGCCAGTGGGCGTCGAAACTGTCGTGGAAATAAACTCTGTCTATTAGAGTGGGTTTTTATTTTCATATTCATCTAGCATGTTGCCAAGGGGGCCTGACCACTTGTTGTTGCTCTTTGTAGGACCATCAAGAAGAGGTAGTTCCCCTGTGTGCAAATCATTCTTCCCCGTTTTAAATCTAAGGACATAACTTTGTTAATAAAGTCACAGGAATTAGTGATGTGCGAGCCTGAAAATTTACCAACTAATGGGGATAATTTATCTGCAAGAAATTTAGATAACCTGTAACTAAAGGAACCCCTGTGTGAAATAATGGGACGGAGTGGTATATTAATCTTATGGGTTTTGGGTAGGCCGTAAATGTGGGGGTTTTGGGTTAATCTGTAGAAATCTTTTAGGATCAATCGCCGGGACATCTTTTAATAAGTTCCTGATGGTTTTGTTGAATTCGGCAGAAAGACGCTTTAGGGGGGACGATCTCACTTTGGTGTAGGTGAATTCATCACTAAGTAACGCTTCCATTTTTTGTTTATAATCACACTTGTCCAAAATAACCACAGTGTTACTTTTGTCCGCTTTAGTGACAAATATTGCTTCATTCTTCCTGAGCTTGTCTAAAGCTAACCGGAATCTTTTTGGGAATTGGTTAGGAATAACGTTGCAAAAGAGGAACAAGCCTGTGTCTACAGCATTCCCTGTAAAAGTTGTGATTTAGTATACGTGGGAGAAACTGGAAGAAATATTGAAACCCCTATTAAAGAACACAAATATGCCTTCAGAAGTTGTAATACTAATAATGCCATTTTTTATCACGCCAGCCAAAATAATCATGCTATAGATTGGGAATCAAGTAAGGTACTTTATAAATGTAATAATTATGTCAAAAGAAAAATAATAGAATCTGTGTGTATAGAAAAAGTAGATAATTTTAATTTGTGCGAAGGTACTTATAAGTTAGACCCTTTAATGAGATTCTTGGTCAAAAAATCCCTTACGGAGTCGTGGGAACGTGTTCGAACCTAAGTGTGAATTTCTTAAATGTCTCTGGATTGGATTGTTTCCTTACTCGCTTTTAGTAAATGTAATAATGGAAGTAATAAATGTGGAAATAAATATAAATGCAACAGATGTAATAATAAAGATAATATTATAAATTTAATAATTAGGGTAAAGGTAATAATAATAAATGTTAAAAAAATGTAAATGCAATAATAAATGCAGTAATTATGTCAAAATATTAGAATCTGTATGTATAGAACAAGAAGATAGTTTTAATTTGTGGGAATGTACTTATAAGCGGACCCTGTAATAAAATGCCCTTCCGGTGTCGGGAGAACGGTATCTAACCTAGGTGCAAATTTCTCAATGGTCTCTGGATTGTTTCCTAATCGGCTTTTTTCATTCGTTTTTCGGTTTATAAGTTCTGTATAATAAACAACAATGTAATAACCAATGTAATAATAAATTTATAATTTCTGTAATAAATAATTATGCAATATTAAATGTAATAAATTTAATAATAAATGTAATAATTATGTAAAAAAAAATAGACTCTGTATGTTTAGAACAGGAAGATAGTTTTAAATTTGTGCGAATGTACTTAATGAAAATGCCCTTCCGGTGTCGGGAGAATGGGATCTAACCTAGGTGCGAATTTCTTAACGGTCGGTCCCTGGACTGTTTTTCCCTCTTGTTTTGGTTCATTCGTGTTTCTGTATCCACCCGAGGAGGATGCCAGTGGGCGTCGAAACTGTCGTGGAAATAAACTCTGTCTATTAGAGTGGGTTTTTATTTTCATATTCATCTAGCATGTTGCCAAGGGGGCCTGACCACTTGTTGTTGCTCTTTGTAGGACCATCAAGAAGAGGTAGTTCCCCTGTGTGCAAATCATTCTTCCCCGTTTTAAATCTAAGGACATAACTTTGTTAATAAAGTCACAGGAATTAGTGATGTGCGAGCCTGAAAATTTACCAACTAATGGGGATAATTTATCTGCAAGAAATTTAGATAACCTGTAACTAAAGGAACCCCTGTGTGAAATAATGGGACGGAGTGGTATATTAATCTTATGGGTTTTGGGTAGGCCGTAAATGTGGGGGAGTTTTGGGTTAATCTGTAGAAATCTTTTAGGATCAATCGCCGGGACATCTTTTAATAAGTTCCTGATGGTTTTGTTGAATTCGGCAGAAAGACGCTTTAGGGGGGACGATCTCACTTTGGTGTAGGTGAATTCATCACTAAGTAACGCTTCCATTTTTTGTTTATAATCACACTTGTCCAAAATAACCACAGTGTTACTTTTGTCCGCTTTAGTGACAAATATTGCTTCATTCTTCCTGAGCTTGTCTAAAGCTAACCGGAATCTTTTTGGGAATTGGTTAGGAATAACGTTGCAAAAGAGGAACAAGCCTGTGTCTACAGCATTCCCTGTAAAAGTTGTGATTTAGTATACGTGGGAGAAACTGGAAGAAATATTGAAACCCCTATTAAAGAACACAAATATGCCTTCAGAAGTTGTAATACTAATAATGCCATTTTTTATCACGCCAGCCAAAATAATCATGCTATAGATTGGGAATCAAGTAAGGTACTTTATAAATGTAATAATTATGTCAAAAGAAAAATAATAGAATCTGTGTGTATAGAAAAAGTAGATAATTTTAATTTGTGCGAAGGTACTTATAAGTTAGACCCTTTAATGAGATTCTTGGTCAAAAAATCCCTTACGGAGTCGTGGGAACGTGTTCGAACCTAAGTGTGAATTTCTTAAATGTCTCTGGATTGGATTGTTTCCTTACTCGCTTTTAGTAAATGTAATAATGGAAGTAATAAATGTGGAAATAAATATAAATGCAACAGATGTAATAATAAAGATAATATTATAAATTTAATAATTAGGGTAAAGGTAATAATAATAAATGTTAAAAAAAATGTAAATGCAATAATAAATGCAGTAATTATGTCAAAATATTAGAATCTGTATGTATAGAAGATAGTTTTAATTTATGGGAATGTACTTATAAGCGGACCCTGTAATAAAATGCCCTTCCGGTGTCGGGAGAACGGTATCTAACCTAGGTGCAAATTTCTCAATGGTCTCTGGATTGTTTCCTAATCGGCTTTTTTCATTCGTTTTTCGGTTTATAAGTTCTGTATAATAAACAACAATGTAATAACCAATGTAATAATAAATTTATAATTTCTGTAATAAATAATTATGCAATATTAAATGTAATAAATTTAATAATAAATGTAATAATTATGTAAAAAAATAATAGACTCTGTATGTTTAGAACAGGAAGATAGTTTTAAATTTGTGCGAATGTACTTAATGAAAATGCCCTTCCGGTGTCGGGAGAATGGGATCTAACCTAGGTGCGAATTTCTTAACGGTCGGTCCCTGGACTGTTTTTCCCTCTTGTTTTGGTTCATTCGTGTTTCTGTATCCACCCGAGGAGGATGCCAGTGGGCGTCGAAACTGTCGTGGAAATAAACTCTGTCTATTAGAGTGGGTTTTTATTTTCATATTCATCTAGCATGTTGCCAAGGGGGCCTGACCACTTGTTGTTGCTCTTTGTAGGACCATCAAGAAGAGGTAGTTCCCCTGTGTGCAAATCATTCTTCCCCGTTTTAAATCTAAGGACATAACTTTGTTAATAAAGTCACAGGAATTAGTGATGTGCGAGCCTGAAAATTTACCAACTAATGGGGATAATTTATCTGCAAGAAATTTAGATAACCTGTAACTAAAGGAACCCCTGTGTGAAATAATGGGACGGAGTGGTATATTAATCTTATGGGTTTTGGGTAGGCCGTAAATGTGGGGGAGTTTTGGGTTAATCTGTAGAAATCTTTTAGGATCAATCGCCGGGACATCTTTTAATAAGTTCCTGATGGTTTTGTTGAATTCGGCAGAAAGACGCTTTAGGGGGGATCTCACTTTGGTGTAGGTGAATTCATCACTAAGTAACGCTTCCATTTTTTGTTTATAATCACACTTGTCCAAAATAACCACAGTGTTACTTTTGTCCGCTTTAGTGACAAATATTGCTTCATTCTTCCTGAGCTTGTCTAAAGCTAACCGGAATCTTTTTGGGAATTGGTTAGGAATAACGTTGCAAAAGAGGAACAAGCCTGTGTCTACAGCATTCCCTGTAAAAGTTGTGATTTAGTATACGTGGGAGAAACTGGAAGAAATATTGAAACCCCTATTAAAGAACACAAATATGCCTTCAGAAGTTGTAATACTAATAATGCCATTTTTTATCACGCCAGCCAAAATAATCATGCTATAGATTGGGAATCAAGTAAGGTACTTTATAAATGTAATAATTATGTCAAAAGAAAAATAATAGAATCTGTGTGTATAGAAAAAGTAGATAATTTTAATTTGTGCGAAGGTACTTATAAGTTAGACCCTTTAATGAGATTCTTGGTCAAAAAATCCCTTACGGAGTCGTGGGAACGTGTTCGAACCTAAGTGTGAATTTCTTAAATGTCTCTGGATTGGATTGTTTCCTTACTCGCTTTTAGTAAATGTAATAATGGAAGTAATAAATGTGGAAATAAATATAAATGCAACAGATGTAATAATAAAGATAATATTATAAATTTAATAATTAGGGTAAAGGTAATAATAATAAATGTTAAAAAAATGTAAATGCAATAATAAATGCAGTAATTATGTCAAAATATTAGAATCTGTATGTATAGAACAAGATAGTTTTAATTTGTGGGAATGTACTTATAAGCGGACCCTGTAATAAAATGCCCTTCCGGTGTCGGGAGAACGGTATCTAACCTAGGTGCAAATTTCTCAATGGTCTCTGGATTGTTTCCTAATCGGCTTTTTTCATTCGTTTTTCGGTTTATAAGTTCTGTATAATAAACAACAATGTAATAACCAATGTAATAATAAATTTATAATTTCTGTAATAAATAATTATGCAATATTAAATGTAATAAATTTAATAATAAATGTAATATTTATGTAAAAAAATAATAGACTCTGTATGTTTAGAACAGGAAGATAGTTTTAAATTTGTGCGAATGTACTTAATGAAAATGCCCTTCCGGTGTCGGGAGAATGGGATCTAACCTAGGTGCGAATTTCTTAACGGTCGGTCCCTGGACTGTTTTTCCCTCTTGTTTTGGTTCATTCGTGTTTCTGTATCCACCCGAGGAGGATGCCAGTGGGCGTCGAAACTGTCGTGGAAATAAACTCTGTCTATTAGAGTGGGTTTTTATTTTCATATTCATCTAGCATGTTGCCAAGGGGCCTGACCACTTGTTGTTGCTCTTTGTAGGACCATCAAGAAGAGGTAGTTCCCCTGTGTGCAAATCATTCTTCCCCGTTTTAAATCTAAGGACATAACTTTGTTAATAAAGTCACAGGAATTAGTGATGTGCGAGCCTGAAAATTTACCAACTAATGGGGATAATTTATCTGCAAGAAATTTAGATAACCTGTAACTAAAGGAACCCCTGTGTGAAATAATGGGACGGAGTGGTATATTAATCTTATGGGTTTTGGGTAGGCCGTAAATGTGGGGGAGTTTTGGGTTAATCTGTAAGAAATCTTTTAGGATCAATCGCCGGGACATCTTTTAATAAGTTCCTGATGGTTTTGTTGAATTCGGCAGAAAGACGCTTTAGGGGGGACGATCTCACTTTGGTGTAGGTGAATTCATCACTAAGTAACGCTTCCATTTTTTGTTTATAATCACACTTGTCCAAAATAACCACAGTGTTACTTTTGTCCGCTTTAGTGACAAATATTGCTTCATTCTTCCTGAGCTTGTCTAAAGCTAACCGGAATCTTTTTGGAATTGGTTAGGAATAACGTTGCAAAAGAGGAACAAGCCTGTGTCTACAGCATTCCCTGTAAAAGTTGTGATTTAGTATACGTGGGAGAAACTGGAAGAAATATTGAAACCCCTATTAAAGAACACAAATATGCCTTCAGAAGTTGTATTACTAATAATGCCATTTTTTATCACGCCAGCCAAAATAATCATGCTATAGATTGGGAATCAAGTAAGGTACTTTATAAATGTAATAATTATGTCAAAAGAAAAATAATAGAATCTGTGTGTATAGAAAAGTAGATAATTTTAATTTGTGCGAAGGTACTTATAAGTTAGACCCTTTAATGAGATTCTTGGTCAAAAAATCCCTTACGGAGTCGTGGGAACGTGTTCGAACCTAAGTGTGAATTTCTTAAATGTCTCTGGATTGGATTGTTTCCTTACTCGCTTTTAGTAAATGTAATAATGGAAGTAATAAATGTGGAAATAAATAAATGCAACAGATGTAATAATAAAGATAATATTATAAATTTAATAATTAGGGTAAAGGTAATAATAATAAATGTTAAAAAAAATGTAAATGCAATAATAAATGCAGTAATTATGTCAAAATATTAGAATCTGTATGTATAGAACAAGAAGATAGTTTTAATTTGTGGGAATGTACTTATAAGGGACCCTGTAAATAAAATGCCCTTCCGGTGTCGGGAGACGGTATCTAACCTAGGTGCAAATTTCTCAATGGTCTCTGGATTGTTTCCTAATCGGCTTTTTTCATTCGTTTTTCGGTTTATAAGTTCTGTATAATAAACAACAATGTAATAACCAATGTAATAATAAATTTATAATTTCTGTAATAAATAATTATGCAATATTAAATGTAATAAATTTAATAATAAATGTAATAATTATGTAAAAAAATAATAGACTCTGTATGTTTAGAACAGGAAGATAGTTTTAAATTTGTGCGAATGTACTTAATGAAAATGCCCTTCCGGTGTCGGGAGAATGGGATCTAACCTAGGTGCGAATTTCTTAACGGTCGGTCCCTGGACTGTTTTTCCCTCTTGTTTTGGTTCATTCGTGTTTCTGTATCCACCCGAGGAGGATGCCAGTGGGCGTCGAAACTGTCGTGGAAATAAACTCTGTCTATTAGAGTGGGTTTTTATTTTCATATTCATCTAGCATGTTGCCAAGGGGGCCTGACCACTTGTTGTTGCTCTTTGTAGGACCATCAAGAAGAGGTAGTTCCCCTGTGTGCAAATCATTCTTCCCCGTTTTAAATCTAAGGACATAACTTTGTTAATAAAGTCACAGGAATTAGTGATGTGCGAGCCTGAAAATTTACCAACTAATGGGGATAATTTATCTGCAAGAAATTTAGATAACCTGTAACTAAAGGAACCCCTGTGTGAAATATATGGGAGGAGTGGTATATTAATCTTATGGGTTTTGGGTAGGCCGTAAATGTGGGGGAGTTTTGGGTTAATCTGTAGAAATCTTTTAGGATCAATCGCCGGGACATCTTTTAATAAGTTCCTGATGGTTTTGTTGAATTCGGCAGAAAGACGCTTTAGGGGGGACGATCTCACTTTGGTGTAGGTGAATTCATCACTAAGTAACGCTTCCATTTTTTGTTTATAATCACACTTGTCCAAAATAACCACAGTGTTACTTTTGTCCGCTTTAGTGACAAATATTGCTTCATTCTTCCTGAGCTTGTCTAAAGCTAACCGGAATCTTTTTGGGAATTGGTTAGGAATAACGTTGCAAAAGAGGAACAAGCCTGTGTCTACAGCATTCCCTGTAAAAGTTGTGATTTAGTATACGTGGGAGAAACTGGAAGAAATATTGAAACCCCTATTAAAGAACACAAATATGCCTTCAGAAGTTGTAATACTAATAATGCCATTTTTATCACGCCAGCCAAAATAATCATGCTATAGATTGGGAATCAAGTAAGGTACTTTATAAATGTAATAATTATGTCAAAAGAAAAATAATAGAATCTGTGTGTATAGAAAAAGTAGATAATTTTAATTTGTGCGAAGGTACTTATAAGTTAGACCCTTTAATGAGATTCTTGGTCAAAAAAATCCCTTACGGAGTCGTGGGAACGTGTTCGAACCTAAGTGTGAATTTCTTAAATGTCTCTGGATTGGATTGTTTCCTTACTCGCTTTTAGTAAATGTAATAATGGAAGTAATAAATGTGGAAATAAATATAAATGCAACAGATGTAATAATAAAGATAATATTATAAATTTAATAATTAGGGTAAAGGTAATAATAATAATGTTAAAAAAAATGTAAATGCAATAATAAATGCAGTAATTATGTCAAAATATTAGAATCTGTATGTATAGAACAAGATAGTTTTAATTTGTGGGAATGTACTTATAAGCGGACCCTGTAATAAAATGCCCTTCCGGTGTCGGGAGAACGGTATCTAACCTAGGTGCAAATTTCTCAATGGTCTCTGGATTGTTTCCTAATCGGCTTTTTTCATTCGTTTTTCGGTTTATAAGTTCTGTATAATAAACAACAATGTAATAACCAATGTAATAATAAATTTATAATTTCTGTAATAAATAATTATGCAATATTAAATGTAATAAATTTAATAATAAATGTAATAATTATGTAAAAAATAATAGACTCTGTATGTTTAGAACAGGAAGATAGTTTTAAATTTGTGCGAATGTACTTAATGAAAATGCCCTTCCGGTGTCGGGAATGGGATCTAACCTAGGTGCGAATTTCTTAACGGTCGGTCCCTGGACTGTTTTTCCCTCTTGTTTTGGTTCATTCGTGTTTCTGTATCCACCCGAGGAGGATGCCAGTGGGCGTCGAAACTGTCGTGGAAATAAACTCTGTCTATTAGAGTGGGTTTTTATTTTCATATTCATCTAGCATGTTGCCAAGGGGGCCTGACCACTTGTTGTTGCTCTTTGTAGGACCATCAGAAGAAGGTAGTTCCCCTGTGTGCAAATCATTCTTCCCCGTTTTAAATCTAAGGACATAACTTTGTTAATAAAGTCACAGGAATTAGTGATGTGCGAGCCTGAAAATTTACCAACTAATGGGGATAATTTATCTGCAAGAAATTTAGATAACCTGTAACTAAAGGAACCCCTGTGTGAAATAATGGGACGGAGTGGTATATTAATCTTATGGGTTTTGGGTAGGCCGTAAATGTGGGGGAGTTTTGGGTTAATCTGTAGAAATCTTTTAGGATCAATCGCCGGGACATCTTTTAATAAGTTCCTGATGGTTTTGTTGAATTCGGCAGAAAGACGCTTTAGGGGGACGATCTCACTTTGGTGTAGGTGAATTCATCACTAAGTAACGCTTCCATTTTTTGTTTATAATCACACTTGTCCAAAATAACCACAGTGTTACTTTTGTCCGCTTTAGTGACAAATATTGCTTCATTCTTCCTGAGCTTGTCTAAAGCTAACCGGAATCTTTTTGGGAATTGGTTAGGAATAACGTTGCAAAAGAGGAACAAGCCTGTGTCTACAGCATTCCCTGTAAAAGTTGTGATTTAGTATACGTGGGAGAAACTGGAAGAAATATTGAAACCCCTATTAAAGAACACAAATATGCCTTCAGAAGTTGTAATACTAATAATGCCATTTTTTATCACGCCAGCCAAAATAATCATGCTATAGATTGGGAATCAAGTAAGGTACTTTATAAATGTAATAATTATGTCAAAAGAAAATAATAGAATCTGTGTGTATAGAAAAAGTAGATAATTTTAATTTGTGCGAAGGTACTTATAAGTTAGACCCTTTAATGAGATTCTTGGTCAAAAAATCCCTTACGGAGTCGTGGGAACGTGTTCGAACCTAAGTGTGAATTTCTTAAATGTCTCTGGATTGGATTGTTTCCTTACTCGCTTTTAGTAAATGTAATAATGGAAGTAATAAATGTGGAAATAAATATAAATGCAACAGATGTAATAATAAAGATAATATTATAAATTTAATAATTAGGGTAAAGGTAATAATAATAAATGTTAAAAAAAATGTAAATGCAATAATAAATGCAGTAATTATGTCAAATATTAGAATCTGTATGTATAGAACAAGATAGTTTTAATTTGTGGGAATGTACTTATAAGCGGACCCTGTAATAAAATGCCCTTCCGGTGTCGGGAGAACGGTATCTAACCTAGGTGCAAATTTCTCAATGGTCTCTGGATTGTTTCCTAATCGGCTTTTTTCATTCGTTTTTCGGTTTATAAGTTCTGTATAATAAACAACAATGTAATAACCAATGTAATAATAAATTTATAATTTCTGTAATAAATAATTATGCAATATTAAATGTAATAAATTTAATAATAAATGTAATAATTATGTAAAAAAATAATACACTGTATGTTTAGAACAGGAAGATAGTTTTAAATTTGTGCGAATGTACTTAATGAAAATGCCCTTCCGGTGTCGGAGAATGGGATCTAACCTAGGTGCGAATTTCTTAACGGTCGGTCCCTGGACTGTTTTTCCCTCTTGTTTTGGTTCATTCGTGTTTCTGTATCCACCCGAGGAGGATGCCAGTGGGCGTCGAAACTGTCGTGGAAATAAACTCTGTCTATTAGAGTGGGTTTTTATTTTCATATTCATCTAGCATGTTGCCAAGGGGGCCTGACCACTTGTTGTTGCTCTTTGTAGGACCATCAAGAAGAGGTAGTTCCCCTGTGTGCAAATCATTCTTCCCGTTTTAAATCTAAGGACATAACTTTGTTAATAAAGTCACAGGAATTAGTGATGTGCGAGCCTGAAAATTTACCAACTAATGGGGATAATTTATCTGCAAGAAATTTAGATAACCTGTAACTAAAGGAACCCCTGTGTGAAATAATGGGACGGAGTGGTATATTAATCTTATGGGTTTTGGGTAGGCCGTAAATGTGGGGAGTTTTGGGTTAATCTGTAGAAATCTTTTAGGATCAATCGCCGGGACATCTTTTAATAAGTTCCTGATGGTTTTGTTGAATTCGGCAGAAAGACGCTTTAGGGGGGACGATCTCACTTTGGTGTAGGTGAATTCATCACTAGTAACGCTTCCATTTTTGTTTATAATCACACTTGTCCAAAATAACCACAGTGTTACTTTTGTCCGCTTTAGTGACAAATATTGCTTCATTCTTCCTGAGCTTGTCTAAAGCTAACCGAATCTTTTTGGGAATTGGTTAGGAATAACGTTGCAAAAGAGGAACAAGCCTGTGTCTACAGCATTCCCTGTAAAAGTTGTGATTTAGTATACGTGGGAGAAACTGGAAGAAATATTGAAACCCCTATTAAAGAACACAAATATGCCTTCAGAAGTTGTAATACTAATAATGCCATTTTTTATCACGCCAGCCAAAATAATCATGCTATAGATTGGGAATCAAGTAAGGTACTTTATAAATGTAATAATTATGTCAAAAGAAAAATAATAGAATCTGTGTGTATAGAAAAAGTAGATAATTTTAATTTGTGCGAAGGTACTTATAAGTTAGACCCTTTAATGAGATTCTTGGTCAAAAAATCCCTTACGGAGTCGTGGGAACGTGTTCGAACCTAAGTGTGAATTTCTTAAATGTCTCTGGATTGGATTGTTTCCTTACTCGCTTTTAGTAAATGTAATAATGGAAGTAATAAATGTGGAAATAAATATAAATGCAACAGATGTAATAATAAAGATAATATTATAAATTTAATAATTAGGGTAAAGGTAATAATAATAAATGTTAAAAAAAATGTAAATGCAATAATAAATGCAGTAATTATGTCAAAATATTAGAATCTGTATGTATAGAACAAGAAGATAGTTTTAATTTGTGGGAATGTACTTATAAGCGGACCCTGTAATAAAATGCCCTTCCGGTGTCGGGAGAACGGTATCTAACCTAGGTGCAAATTTCTCAATGGTCTCTGGATTGTTTCCTAATCGGCTTTTTTCATTCGTTTTTCGGTTTATAAGTTCTGTATAATAAACAACAATGTAATAACCAATGTAATAATAAATTTATAATTTCTGTAATAAATAATTATGCAATATTAAATGTAATAAATTTAATAATAAATGTAATAATTATGTAAAAAATAATAGACTCTGTATGTTTAGAACAGGAAGATAGTTTTAAATTTGTGCGAATGTACTTAATGAAAATGCCCTTCCGGTGTCGGGAGAATGGGATCTAACCTAGGTGCGAATTTCTTAACGGTCGGTCCCTGGACTGTTTTTCCCTCTTGTTTTGGTTCATTCGTGTTTCTGTATCCACCCGAGGAGGATGCCAGTGGGCGTCGAAACTGTCGTGGAAATAAACTCTGTCTATTAGAGTGGGTTTTTATTTTCATATTCATCTAGCATGTTGCCAAGGGGGCCTGACCACTTGTTGTTGCTCTTTGTAGGACCATGAAGAATAGGTAGTTCCCCTGTGTGCAAATCATTCTTCCCCGTTTTAAATCTAAGGACATAACTTTGTTAATAAAGTCACAGGAATTAGTGATGTGCGAGCCTGAAAATTTACCAACTAATGGGGATAATTTATCTGCAAGAAATTTAGATAACCTGTAACTAAAGGAACCCCTGTGTGAAATAATGGGACGGAGTGGTATATTAATCTTATGGGTTTTGGTAGGCCGTAAATGTGGGGGAGTTTTGGGTTAATCTGTAGAAATCTTTTAGGATCAATCGCCGGGACATCTTTTAATAAGTTCCTGATGGTTTTGTTGAATTCGGCAGAAAGACGCTTTAGGGGGACGATCTCACTTTGGTGTAGGTGAATTCATCACTAAGTAACGCTTCCATTTTTTGTTTATAATCACTCTTGTCCAAAATAACCACAGTGTTACTTTTGTCCGCTTTAGTGACAAATATTGCTTCATTCTTCCTGAGCTTGTCTAAAGCTAACCGGAATCTTTTTGGGAATTGGTTAGGAACAACGTTGCAAAAGAGGAACAAGCCTGTGTCTACAGCATTCCCAGTAAAAGTTGTGATTTACAGAGCCCGCGAAAAGTATCCGATCACTCAAGAAAATATAATATTTTCCCTTGATATTCAGAGACACATAATTCACTTTCTATTTGTTCTAGCGACATCTGGTAACTTTGAGGTTGCTCGCTGATATGAGAGCTATCCAACGCATTCTCAAATTAGTGTTCTGGTAGCCTTCGTTGCGGGTGGCTGTGTCTCAAAGTTGTCAGATTTCACTGTTTGTGTAAATTTTTGATATTTTGTTATTTTTTACAGAAAGTGGTGTAAATAAAATTTATATATAATGTGTGCTAAAAAACAACTTAAGAGTGATTGTCGAGGTGCTATTGTTGCTTTGCATACATGTGGGAAATCACAGAGACAGATAGCTAAGGAATTAAACATATCCCAAAGTACCGTTAATTTATGGGTTTCACGGGCTAAGAACAATGCCGGCCTAACCACGCCAGTCCCTAAAAAACGATCTGGCAGACCGAGAAAAACAAATTTACGAACAGACAAACTTATGAAACGTTTAGTATTGAAAACCCAACAATAACTGCGAAAGAAATAAAATTTAATATGAATAATTTGTTATCTGGTGTTTCTGAACGAACTATCCAGGAGCGGCTCCAAAAAGACTCGGATTACCATCTCGCCATGCTGCTAAGAAACCGTTCATTAATGAAAAAATGCGTAAAAAACGTGTCGCATTTTGTAAAAAATATATTCATTGGACTGTTGATGACTTTAAGAAGGTTTTATTAGTGATGAGTCGACATTTTTGACATTCAGAAGTTGTCCAAAAAAGGTTCGCCGGCCCATTGGCTCAAATAGGATGGACCCTAAATACACCCTAAAGACAATGAAACACCCTCCAAGTGTGATGGTTTGGGGTTGTTTCGGTTACTATGGGCGTGGAAACCTATATTTTCTTCCGAAGAACACAACTATGAATGGTGCACGGTATTTAGCAATGCTACAGGATAAACTTCCAATGGCAATGGCAATCCAAAGGACAAAAACATACATGCATGATGGTGCACCATGTCACAGGGCCAAAATAGTGACAAAATAAATTACTGACAATAAATTTGATATTTTGGATTGGCCTGGTAATAGACAGATCTCAATCCGATAGAAAATATGTGGCTAATAATAAAAAATAAGGTTGAATGCCACGACACTGGCTCATTCGAAAAATTACAAGAAGCCATCAAAAAGGTATGGTGCAAGGAAATATCAGTGGAAGTTTGTCAAAACTTGATAAAATCCATGCCAAAACGTCTAGAACAAGTCATCCAAACAAAAGGACAGATGACAAAATACTAATATAAGGTTAGTATACATTTAAACATTGTTTTTTTATGTAAAAAATACAAATTTCCAGGTGATCGGATACTTTTCGCGGGCACTGTAGTATACGTGGGAGAAACTGGAAGAAATATTGAAACCCCTATTAAAGAACACAAATATGCCTTCAGAAGTTGTAATACTAATAATGCCATTTTTTATCACGCCAGCCAAAATAATCATGCTATAGATTGGGAATCAAGTAAGGTACTTTATAAATGTAATAATTATGTCAAAAGAAAATAATAGAATCTGTGTGTATAGAAAAAGTAGATAATTTTAATTTGTGCGAAGGTACTTATAAGTTAGACCCTTTAATGAGATTCTTGTCAAAAAATCCCTTACGGAGTCGTGGGAACGTGTTCGAACCTAAGTGTGAATTTCTTAAATGTCTCTGGATTGGATTGTTTCCTTACTCGCTTTTAGTAAATGTAATAATGGAAGTAATAAATGTGGAAATAAATATAAATGCAACAGATGTAATAATAAAGATAATATTATAAATTTAATAATTAGGGTAAAGGTAATAATAATAAATGTTAAAAAAATGTAAATGCAATAATAAATGCAGTAATTATGTCAAAATATTAGAATCTGTATGTATAGAACAAGAAGATAGTTTTAATTTGTGGGAATGTACTTATAAGCGGACCCTGTAATAAAATGCCCTTCCGGTGTCGGAGAACGGTATCTAACCTAGGTGCAAATTTCTCAATGGTCTCTGGATTGTTTCCTAATCGCCTTTTTTCATTCGTTTTTAGGTTTATAAGTTCTGTATAATAAACAACAATGTAATAACCAATGTAATAATAAATTTATAATTTCTGTAATAAATAATTATGCAATATTAAATGTAATAAATTTAATAATAAATGTAATAATTATGTAAAAAAATAATAGACTCTGTATGTTTAGAACAGGAAGATAGTTTTAAATTTGTGCGAATGTACTTAATGAAAATGCCCTTCCGGTGTCGGGAGAATGGGATCTAACCTAGGTGCGAATTTCTTAACTGTCGGTCCCTGGACTGTTTTTCCCTCTTGTTTTGGTTCATTTGTGTTTCTGTATCCACCCGAGGAGGATGCCAGTGGGCGTCGAAACTGTCGTGGAAATAAACTCTGTCTATTAGAGTGGGTTTTTATTTTCATATTCATCTAGCATGTTGCCAAGGGGGCCTGACCACTTGTTGTTGCTCTTTTTAGGACCATGAAGAATAGGTAGTTCCCCTGTGTGCAAATCATTCTTCCCCGTTTTAAATCTAAGGACATAACTTTGTTAATAAAGTCACAGGAATTAGTGATGTGCGAGCCTGAAAATTTACCAACTAATGGGGATAATTTATCTTCAAGAAATTTAGATAACCTGTAACTAAAGGAACCCCTGTGTGAAATAATGGGACGGAGTGGTATATTAATCTTATGGTTTTTGGGTAGGCCGTAAATGTGGGGGAGTTTTGGGTTAATCTGTAGAAATCTTTTAGGATCAATCGCCGGGACATCTTTTAATAAGTTCCTGATGGTTTTGTTGAATTCGGCAGAAAGACGCTTTAGGGGGACGATCTCACTTTGGTGTAGGTGAATTCATCACTAAGTAACGCTTCCATTTTTTGTTTATAATCACTCTTGTCCAAAATAACCACAGTGTTACTTTTGTCCGCTTTAGTGACAAATATTGCTTCATTCTTCCTGAGCTTGTCTAAAGCTAACCGGAATCTTTTTGGGAATTGGTTAGGAACAACGTTGCAAAAGAGGAACAAGCCTGTGTCTACAGCATTCCCAGTAAAAGTTGTGATTTACAGAGCCCGCGAAAAGTATCCGATCACTCAAGAAATATAATATTTTCCCTTGATATTCAGAGACACATAATTCACTTTCTATTTGTTCTAGCGACATCTGGTAACTTTGAGGTTGCTCGCTGATATGAGAGCTATCCAACGCATTCTCAAATTAGTGTTCTGGTAGCCTTCGTTGCGGGTGGCTGTGTCTCAAAGTTGTCAGATTTCACTGTTTGTGTAAATTTTTGATATTTTGTTATTTTTTACAGAAAGTGGTGTAAATAAAATTTATATATAATGTGTGCTAAAAAACAACTTAAGAGTGATTGTCGAGGTGCTATTGTTGCTTTGCATACATGTGGGAAATCACAGAGACAGATAGCTAAGGAATTAAACATATCCCAAAGTACCGTTAATTTATGGGTTTCACGGGCTAAGAACAATGCCGGCCTAACCACGCCAGTCCCTAAAAAACGATCTGGCAGACCGAGAAAAACAATTCACGAACAGACAAACTTATGAAACGTTTAGTATTGAAAAACCCAACAATAACTGCGAAAGAAATAAAATTTAATATGAATAATTTGTTATCTGGTGTTTCTGAACGAACTATCCGGAGCGGCTCCAAAAAGAACTCGGATTACCATCTCGCCATGCTGCTAAGAAACCGTTCATTAATGAAAAATGCGTAAAAACGTGTCGCATTTTGTAAAAATATATTCATTGGACTGTTGATGACTTTAAGAGGTTTTATTTAGTGATGAGTCGACATTTTTGACATTCAGAAGTTGTCCAAAAAAGGTTCGCCGGCCCATTGGCTCAAATAGGATGGACCCTAAATACACCCTAAGACAATGAAACACCCTCCAAGTGTGATGGTTTGGGGTTGTTTCGGTTACTATGGGCGTGGAAACCTATATTTTCTTCCGAAGAACACAACTATGAATGGTGCACGGTATTTAGCAATGCTACAGGATAAACTTCCAATGGCAATGGCAATCCAAAGGACAAAACATACATGCATGATGGTGCACCATGTCACAGGGCCAAAATAGTGACAAAATAAATTACTGACAATAAATTTGATATTTTGGATTGGCCTGGTAATAGACAGATCTCAATCCGATAGAAAATATGTGGCTAATAATAAAAAATAAGGTTGAATGCCACGACACTGGCTCATTCGAAAAATTACAAGAAGCCATCAAAAGGTATGGTGCAAGGAAATATCAGTGGAAGTTTGTCAAAACTTGATAAAATCCATGCCAAAACGTCTAGAACCAAGTCATCCAAACAAAAGGACAGATGACAAAATACTAATATAAGGTTAGTATACGTGATGTAGGGTGATCGATAACTGTAGTATACGTGGGAGAAACTGGAAGAAATATTGAAACCCCTATTAAAGAACACAAATATGCCTTCAGAAGTTGTAATACTAATAATGCCATTTTTTATCACGCCAGCCAAAATAATCATGCTATAGATTGGGAATCAAGTAAGGTACTTTATAAATGTAATAATTATGTCAAAAGAAAAATAATAGAATCTGTGTGTATAGAAAAAGTAGATAATTTTAATTTGTGCGAAGGTACTTATAAGTTAGACCCTTTAATGAGATTCTTGGTCAAAAAATCCCTTACGGAGTCGTGGGAACGTGTTCGAACCTAAGTGTGAATTTCTTAAATGTCTCTGGATTGGATTGTTTCCTTACTCGCTTTTAGTAAATGTAATAATGGAAGTAATAAATGTGGAAATAAATATAAATGCAACAGATGTAATAATAAAGATAATATTATAAATTTAATAATTAGGGTAAAGGTAATAATAATAAATGTTAAAAAAAATGTAAATGCAATAATAAATGCAGTAATTATGTCAAAATATTAGAATCTGTATGTATAGAACAAGAAGATAGTTTTAATTTGTGGGAATGTACTTATAAGCGGACCCTGTAATAAAATGCCCTTCCGGTGTCGGGAGAACGGTATCTAACCTAGGTGCAAATTTCTCAATGGTCTCTGGATTGTTTCCTAATCGGCTTTTTTCATTCGTTTTTCGGTTTATAAGTTCTGTATAATAAACAACAATGTAATAACCAATGTAATAATAAATTTATAATTTCTGTAATAAATAATTATGCAATATTAAATGTAATAAATTTAATAATAAATGTAATAATTATGTAAAAAAATAATAGACTCTGTATGTTTAGAACAGGAAGATAGTTTTAAATTTGTGCGAATGTACTTAATGAAAATGCCCTTCCGGTGTCGGGAGAATGGGATCTAACCTAGGTGCGAATTTCTTAACGGTCGGTCCCTGGACTGTTTTTCCCTCTTGTTTTGGTTCATTCGTGTTTCTGTATCCACCCGAGGAGGATGCCAGTGGGCGTCGAAACTGTCGTGGAAATAAACTCTGTCTATTAGAGTGGGTTTTTATTTTCATATTCATCTAGCATGTTGCCAAGGGGGCCTGACCACTTGTTGTTGCTCTTTGTAGGACCATCAAGAAGAGGTAGTTCCCCTGTGTGCAAATCATTCTTCCCCGTTTTAAATCTAAGGACATAACTTTGTTAATAAAGTCACAGGAATTAGTGATGTGCGAGCCTGAAAATTTACCAACTAATGGGGATAATTTATCTGCAAGAAATTTAGATAACCTGTAACTAAAGGAACCCCTGTGTGAAATAATGGGACGGAGTGGTATATTAATCTTATGGGTTTTGGGTAGGCCGTAAATGTGGGGGAGTTTTTTAATCTGTAGAAATCTTTTAGGATCAATCGCCGGGACATCTTTTAATAAGTTCCTGATGGTTTTGTTGAATTCGGCAGAAAGACGCTTTAGGGGGGACGATCTCACTTTGGTGTAGGTGAATTCATCACTAAGTAACGCTTCCATTTTTTGTTTATAATCACACTTGTCCAAAATAACCACAGTGTTACTTTTGTCCGCTTTAGTGACAAATATTGCTTCATTCTTCCTGAGCTTGTCTAAAGCTAACCGGAATCTTTTTGGGAATTGGTTAGGAATAACGTTGCAAAAGAGGAACAAGCCTGTGTCTACAGCATTCCCTGTAAAAGTTGTGATTTAGTATACGTGGGAGAAACTGGAAGAAATATTGAAACCCCTATTAAAGAACACAAATATGCCTTCAGAAGTTGTAATACTAATAATGCCATTTTTTATCACGCCAGCCAAAATAATCATGCTATAGATTGGGAATCAAGTAAGGTACTTTATAAATGTAATAATTATGTCAAAAGAAAAATAATAGAATCTGTGTGTATAGAAAAAGTAGATAATTTTAATTTGTGCGAAGGTACTTATAAGTTAGACCCTTTAATGAGATTCTTGGTCAAAAAATCCCTTACGGAGTCGTGGGAACGTGTTCGAACCTAAGTGTGAATTTCTTAAATGTCTCTGGATTGGATTGTTTCCTTACTCGCTTTTAGTAAATGTAATAATGGAAGTAATAAATGTGGAAATAAATATAAATGCAACAGATGTAATAATAAAGATAATATTATAAATTTAATAATTAGGGTAAAGGTAATAATAATAAATGTTAAAAAAAATGTAAATGCAATAATAAATGCAGTAATTATGTCAAAATATTAGAATCTGTATGTATAGAACAAGAAGATAGTTTTAATTTGTGGGAATGTACTTATAAGCGGACCCTGTAATAAAATGCCCTTCCGGTGTCGGGAGAACGGTATCTAACCTAGGTGCAAATTTCTCAATGGTCTCTGGATTGTTTCCTAATCGGCTTTTTTCATTCGTTTTTCGGTTTATAAGTTCTGTATAATAAACAACAATGTAATAACCAATGTAATAATAAATTTATAATTTCTGTAATAAATAATTATGCAATATTAAATGTAATAAATTTAATAATAAATGTAATAATTATGTAAAAAAATAATAGACTCTGTATGTTTAGAACAGGAAGATAGTTTTAAATTTGTGCGAATGTACTTAATGAAAATGCCCTTCCGGTGTCGGGAGAATGGGATCTAACCTAGGTGCGAATTTCTTAACGGTCGGTCCCTGGACTGTTTTTCCCTCTTGTTTTGGTTCATTCGTGTTTCTGTATCCACCCGAGGAGGATGCCAGTGGGCGTCGAAACTGTCGTGGAAATAAACTCTGTCTATTAGAGTGGGTTTTTATTTTCATATTCATCTAGCATGTTGCCAAGGGGGCCTGACCACTTGTTGTTGCTCTTTGTAGGACCATCAAGAAGAGGTAGTTCCCCTGTGTGCAAATCATTCTTCCCCGTTTTAAATCTAAGGACATAACTTTGTTAATAAAGTCACAGGAATTAGTGATGTGCGAGCCTGAAAATTTACCAACTAATGGGGATAATTTATCTGCAAGAAATTTAGATAACCTGTAACTAAAGGAACCCCTGTGTGAAATAATGGGACGGAGTGGTATATTAATCTTATGGGTTTTGGGTAGGCCGTAAATGTGGGGGAGTTTTGGGTTAATCTGTAGAAATCTTTTAGGATCAATCGCCGGGACATCTTTTAATAAGTTCCTGATGGTTTTGTTGAATTCGGCAGAAAGACGCTTTAGGGGGGACGATCTCACTTTGGTGTAGGTGAATTCATCACTAAGTAACGCTTCCATTTTTTGTTTATAATCACACTTGTCCAAAATAACCACAGTGTTACTTTTGTCCGCTTTAGTGACAAATATTGCTTCATTCTTCCTGAGCTTGTCTAAAGCTAACCGGAATCTTTTTGGGAATTGGTTAGGAATAACGTTGCAAAAGAGGAACAAGCCTGTGTCTACAGCATTCCCTGTAAAAGTTGTGATTTAGTATACGTGGGAGAAACTGGAAGAAATATTGAAACCCCTATTAAAGAACACAAATATGCCTTCAGAAGTTGTAATACTAATAATGCCATTTTTTATCACGCCAGCCAAAATAATCATGCTATAGATTGGGAATCAAGTAAGGTACTTTATAAATGTAATAATTATGTCAAAAGAAAAATAATAGAATCTGTGTGTATAGAAAAAGTAGATAATTTTAATTTGTGCGAAGGTACTTATAAGTTAGACCCTTTAATGAGATTCTTGGTCAAAAAATCCCTTACGGAGTCGTGGGAACGTGTTCGAACCTAAGTGTGAATTTCTTAAATGTCTCTGGATTGGATTGTTTCCTTACTCGCTTTTAGTAAATGTAATAATGGAAGTAATAAATGTGGAAATAAATATAAATGCAACAGATGTAATAATAAAGATAATATTATAAATTTAATAATTAGGGTAAAGGTAATAATAATAAATGTTAAAAAAATGTAAATGCAATAATAAATGCAGTAATTATGTCAAAATATTAGAATCTGTATGTATAGAACATAGTTTTAATTTGTGGGAATGTACTTATAAGCGGACCCTGTAATAAAATGCCCTTCCGGTGTCGGGAGAACGGTATCTAACCTAGGTGCAAATTTCTCAATGGTCTCTGGATTGTTTCCTAATCGGCTTTTTTCATTCGTTTTTCGGTTTATAAGTTCTGTATAATAAACAACAATGTAATAACCAATGTAATAATAAATTTATAATTTCTGTAATAAATAATTATGCAATATTAAATGTAATAAATTTAATAATAAATGTAATAATTATGTAAAAAAATAATAGACTCTGTATGTTTAGAACAGGAAGATAGTTTTAAATTTGTGCGAATGTACTTAATGAAAATGCCCTTCCGGTGTCGGGAGAATGGGATCTAACCTAGGTGCGAATTTCTTAACGGTCGGTCCCTGGACTGTTTTTCCCTCTTGTTTTGGTTCATTCGTGTTTCTGTATCCACCCGAGGAGGATGCCAGTGGGCGTCGAAACTGTCGTGGAAATAAACTCTGTCTATTAGAGTGGGTTTTTATTTTCATATTCATCTAGCATGTTGCCAAGGGGGCCTGACCACTTGTTGTTGCTCTTTGTAGGACCATCAAGAAGAGGTAGTTCCCCTGTGTGCAAATCATTCTTCCCCGTTTTAAATCTAAGGACATAACTTTGTTAATAAAGTCACAGGAATTAGTGATGTGCGAGCCTGAAAATTTACCAACTAATGGGGATAATTTATCTGCAAGAAATTTAGATAACCTGTAACTAAAGGAACCCCTGTGTGAAATAATGGGACGGAGTGGTATATTAATCTTATGGGTTTTGGGTAGGCCGTAAATGTGGGGGAGTTTTGGGTTAATCTGTAGAAATCTTTTAGGATCAATCGCCGGGACATCTTTTAATAAGTTCCTGATGGTTTTGTTGAATTCGGCAGAAAGACGCTTTAGGGGGGACGATCTCACTTTGGTGTAGGTGAATTCATCACTAAGTAACGCTTCCATTTTTTGTTTATAATCACACTTGTCCAAAATAACCACAGTGTTACTTTTGTCCGCTTTAGTGACAAATATTGCTTCATTCTTCCTGAGCTTGTCTAAAGCTAACCGGAATCTTTTTGGGAATTGGTTAGGAATAACGTTGCAAAAGAGGAACAAGCCTGTGTCTACAGCATTCCCTGTAAAAGTTGTGATTTAGTATACGTGGGAGAAACTGGAAGAAATATTGAAACCCCTATTAAAGAACACAAATATGCCTTCAGAAGTTGTAATACTAATAATGCCATTTTTTATCACGCCAGCCAAAATAATCATGCTATAGATTGGGAATCAAGTAAGGTACTTTATAAATGTAATAATTATGTCAAAAGAAAAATAATAGAATCTGTGTGTATAGAAAAAGTAGATAATTTTAATTTGTGCGAAGGTACTTATAAGTTAGACCCTTTAATGAGATTCTTGGTCAAAAAATCCCTTACGGAGTCGTGGGAACGTGTTCGAACCTAAGTGTGAATTTCTTAAATGTCTCTGGATTGGATTGTTTCCTTACTCGCTTTTAGTAAATGTAATAATGGAAGTAATAAATGTGGAAATAAATATAAATGCAACAGATGTAATAATAAAGATAATATTATAAATTTAATAATTAGGGTAAAGGTAATAATAATAAATGTTAAAAAAAATGTAAATGCAATAATAAATGCAGTAATTATGTCAAAATATTAGAATCTGTATGTATAGAACAAGAAGATAGTTTTAATTTGTGGGAATGTACTTATAAGCGGACCCTGTAATAAAATGCCCTTCCGGTGTCGGGAGAACGGTATCTAACCTAGGTGCAAATTTCTCAATGGTCTCTGGATTGTTTCCTAATCGGCTTTTTTCATTCGTTTTTCGGTTTATAAGTTCTGTATAATAAACAACAATGTAATAACCAATGTAATAATAAATTTATAATTTCTGTAATAAATAATTATGCAATATTAAATGTAATAAATTTAATAATAAATGTAATAATTATGTAAAAAAATAATAGACTCTGTATGTTTAGAACAGGAAGATAGTTTTAAATTTGTGCGAATGTACTTAATGAAAATGCCCTTCCGGTGTCGGGAGAATGGGATCTAACCTAGGTGCGAATTTCTTAACGGTCGGTCCCTGGACTGTTTTTCCCTCTTGTTTTGGTTCATTCGTGTTTCTGTATCCACCCGAGGAGGATGCCAGTGGGCGTCGAAACTGTCGTGGAAATAAACTCTGTCTATTAGAGTGGGTTTTTATTTTCATATTCATCTAGCATGTTGCCAAGGGGGCCTGACCACTTGTTGTTGCTCTTTGTAGGACCATCAAGAAGAGGTAGTTCCCCTGTGTGCAAATCATTCTTCCCCGTTTTAAATCTAAGGACATAACTTTGTTAATAAAGTCACAGGAATTAGTGATGTGCGAGCCTGAAAATTTACCAACTAATGGGGATAATTTATCTGCAAGAAATTTAGATAACCTGTAACTAAAGGAACCCCTGTGTGAAATAATGGGACGGAGTGGTATATTAATCTTATGGGTTTTGGGTAGGCCGTAAATGTGGGGGAGTTTTGGGTTAATCTGTAGAAATCTTTTAGGATCAATCGCCGGGACATCTTTTAATAAGTTCCTGATGGTTTTGTTGAATTCGGCAGAAAGACGCTTTAGGGGGGACGATCTCACTTTGGTGTAGGTGAATTCATCACTAAGTAACGCTTCCATTTTTTGTTTATAATCACACTTGTCCAAAATAACCACAGTGTTACTTTTGTCCGCTTTAGTGACAAATATTGCTTCATTCTTCCTGAGCTTGTCTAAAGCTAACCGGAATCTTTTTGGGAATTGGTTAGGAATAACGTTGCAAAAGAGGAACAAGCCTGTGTCTACAGCATTCCCTGTAAAAGTTGTGATTTAGTATACGTGGGAGAAACTGGAAGAAATATTGAAACCCCTATTAAAGAACACAAATATGCCTTCAGAAGTTGTAATACTAATAATGCCATTTTTTATCACGCCAGCCAAAATAATCATGCTATAGATTGGGAATCAAGTAAGGTACTTTATAAATGTAATAATTATGTCAAAAGAAAAATAATAGAATCTGTGTGTATAGAAAAAGTAGATAATTTTAATTTGTGCGAAGGTACTTATAAGTTAGACCCTTTAATGAGATTCTTGGTCAAAAAATCCCTTACGGAGTCGTGGGAACGTGTTCGAACCTAAGTGTGAATTTCTTAAATGTCTCTGGATTGGATTGTTTCCTTACTCGCTTTTAGTAAATGTAATAATGGAAGTAATAAATGTGGAAATAAATATAAATGCAACAGATGTAATAATAAAGATAATATTATAAATTTAATAATTAGGGTAAAGGTAATAATAATAAATGTTAAAAAAATGTAAATGCAATAATAAATGCAGTAATTATGTCAAAATATTAGAATCTGTATGTATAGAACAAGAAGATAGTTTTAATTTGTGGGAATGTACTTATAAGCGGACCCTGTAATAAAATGCCCTTCCGGTGTCGGGAGAACGGTATCTAACCTAGGTGCAAATTTCTCAATGGTCTCTGGATTGTTTCCTAATCGGCTTTTTTCATTCGTTTTTCGGTTTATAAGTTCTGTATAATAAACAACAATGTAATAACCAATGTAATAATAAATTTATAATTTCTGTAATAAATAATTATGCAATATTAAATGTAATAAATTTAATAATAAATGTAATAATTATGTAAAAAAATAATAGACTCTGTATGTTTAGAACAGGAAGATAGTTTTAAATTTGTGCGAATGTACTTAATGAAAATGCCCTTCCGGTGTCGGAGAATGGGATCTAACCTAGGTGCGAATTTCTTAACGGTCGGTCCCTGGACTGTTTTTCCCTCTTGTTTTGGTTCATTCGTGTTTCTGTATCCACCCGAGGAGGATGCCAGTGGGCGTCGAAACTGTCGTGGAAATAAACTCTGTCTATTAGAGTGGGTTTTTATTTTCATATTCATCTAGCATGTTGCCAAGGGGGCCTGACCACTTGTTGTTGCTCTTTGTAGGACCATCAAGAAGAGGTAGTTCCCCTGTGTGCAAATCATTCTTCCCCGTTTTAAATCTAAGGACATAACTTTGTTAATAAAGTCACAGGAATTAGTGATGTGCGAGCCTGAAAATTTACCAACTAATGGGGATAATTTATCTGCAAGAAATTTAGATAACCTGTAACTAAAGGAACCCCTGTGTGAAATAATGGGACGGAGTGGTATATTAATCTTATGGGTTTTGGGTAGGCCGTAAATGTGGGGGAGTTTTGGGTTAATCTGTAGAAATCTTTTAGGATCAATCGCCGGGACATCTTTTAATAAGTTCCTGATGGTTTTGTTGAATTCGGCAGAAAGACGCTTTAGGGGGGACGATCTCACTTTGGTGTAGGTGAATTCATCACTAAGTAACGCTTCCATTTTTTGTTTATAATCACACTTGTCCAAAATAACCACAGTGTTACTTTTGTCCGCTTTAGTGACAAATATTGCTTCATTCTTCCTGAGCTTGTCTAAAGCTAACCGGAATCTTTTTGGGAATTGGTTAGGAATAACGTTGCAAAAGAGGAACAAGCCTGTGTCTACAGCATTCCCTGTAAAAGTTGTGATTTAGTATACGTGGGAGAAACTGGAAGAAATATTGAAACCCCTATTAAAGAACACAAATATGCCTTCAGAAGTTGTAATACTAATAATGCCATTTTTTATCACGCCAGCCAAAATAATCATGCTATAGATTGGGAATCAAGTAAGGTACTTTATAAATGTAATAATTATGTCAAAAGAAAAATAATAGAATCTGTGTGTATAGAAAAAGTAGATAATTTTAATTTGTGCGAAGGTACTTATAAGTTAGACCCTTTAATGAGATTCTTGGTCAAAAAATCCCTTACGGAGTCGTGGGAACGTGTTCGAACCTAAGTGTGAATTTCTTAAATGTCTCTGGATTGGATTGTTTCCTTACTCGCTTTTAGTAAATGTAATAATGGAAGTAATAAATGTGGAAATAAATATAAATGCAACAGATGTAATAATAAAGATAATATTATAAATTTAATAATTAGGGTAAAGGTAATAATAATAAATGTTAAAAAAAATGTAAATGCAATAATAAATGCAGTAATTATGTCAAAATATTAGAATCTGTATGTATAGAACAAGAAGATAGTTTTAATTTGTGGGAATGTACTTATAAGCGGACCCTGTAATAAAATGCCCTTCCGGTGTCGGGAGAACGGTATCTAACCTAGGTGCAAATTTCTCAATGGTCTCTGGATTGTTTCCTAATCGGCTTTTTTCATTCGTTTTTCGGTTTATAAGTTCTGTATAATAAACAACAATGTAATAACCAATGTAATAATAAATTTATAATTTCTGTAATAAATAATTATGCAATATTAAATGTAATAAATTTAATAATAAATGTAATAATTATGTAAAAAAATAATAGACTCTGTATGTTTAGAACAGGAAGATAGTTTTAAATTTGTGCGAATGTACTTAATGAAAATGCCCTTCCGGTGTCGGGAGAATGGGATCTAACCTAGGTGCGAATTTCTTAACGGTCGGTCCCTGGACTGTTTTTCCCTCTTGTTTTGGTTCATTCGTGTTTCTGTATCCACCCGAGGAGGATGCCAGTGGGCGTCGAAACTGTCGTGGAAATAAACTCTGTCTATTAGAGTGGGTTTTTATTTTCATATTCATCTAGCATGTTGCCAAGGGGGCCTGACCACTTGTTGTTGCTCTTTGTAGGACCATCAAGAAGAGGTAGTTCCCCTGTGTGCAAATCATTCTTCCCCGTTTTAAATCTAAGGACATAACTTTGTTAATAAAGTCACAGGAATTAGTGATGTGCGAGCCTGAAAATTTACCAACTAATGGGGATAATTTATCTGCAAGAAATTTAGATAACCTGTAACTAAAGGAACCCCTGTGTGAAATAATGGGACGGAGTGGTATATTAATCTTATGGGTTTTGGGTAGGCCGTAAATGTGGGGGAGTTTTGGGTTAATCTGTAGAAATCTTTTAGGATCAATCGCCGGGACATCTTTTAATAAGTTCCTGATGGTTTTGTTGAATTCGGCAGAAAGACGCTTTAGGGGGGACGATCTCACTTTGGTGTAGGTGAATTCATCACTAAGTAACGCTTCCATTTTTTGTTTATAATCACACTTGTCCAAAATAACCACAGTGTTACTTTTGTCCGCTTTAGTGACAAATATTGCTTCATTCTTCCTGAGCTTGTCTAAAGCTAACCGGAATCTTTTTGGGAATTGGTTAGGAATAACGTTGCAAAAGAGGAACAAGCCTGTGTCTACAGCATTCCCTGTAAAAGTTGTGATTTAGTATACGTGGGAGAAACTGGAAGAAATATTGAAACCCCTATTAAAGAACACAAATATGCCTTCAGAAGTTGTAATACTAATAATGCCATTTTTTATCACGCCAGCCAAAATAATCATGCTATAGATTGGGAATCAAGTAAGGTACTTTATAAATGTAATAATTATGTCAAAAAAAAATAATAGAATCTGTGTGTATAGAAAAAGTAGATAATTTTAATTTGTGCGAAGGTACTTATAAGTTAGACCCTTTAATGAGATTCTTGGTCAAAAAATCCCTTACGGAGTCGTGGGAACGTGTTCGAACCTAAGTGTGAATTTCTTAAATGTCTCTGGATTGGATTGTTTCCTTACTCGCTTTTAGTAAATGTAATAATGGAAGTAATAAATGTGGAAATAAATATAAATGCAACAGATGTAATAATAAAGATAATATTATAAATTTAATAATTAGGGTAAAGGTAATAATAATAAATGTTAAAAAAAATGTAAATGCAATAATAAATGCAGTAATTATGTCAAAATATTAGAATCTGTATGTATAGAACAAGAAGATAGTTTTAATTTGTGGGAATGTACTTATAAGCGGACCCTGTAATAAAATGCCCTTCCGGTGTCGGGAGAACGGTATCTAACCTAGGTGCAAATTTCTCAATGGTCTCTGGATTGTTTCCTAATCGGCTTTTTTCATTCGTTTTTCGGTTTATAAGTTCTGTATAATAAACAACAATGTAATAACCAATGTAATAATAAATTTATAATTTCTGTAATAAATAATTATGCAATATTAAATGTAATAAATTTAATAATAAATGTAATAATTATGTAAAAAAATAATAGACTCTGTATGTTTAGAACAGGAAGATAGTTTTAAATTTGTGCGAATGTACTTAATGAAAATGCCCTTCCGGTGTCGGGAGAATGGGATCTAACCTAGGTGCGAATTTCTTAACGGTCGGTCCCTGGACTGTTTTTCCCTCTTGTTTTGGTTCATTCGTGTTTCTGTATCCACCCGAGGAGGATGCCAGTGGGCGTCGAAACTGTCGTGGAAATAAACTCTGTCTATTAGAGTGGGTTTTTATTTTCATATTCATCTAGCATGTTGCCAAGGGGGCCTGACCACTTGTTGTTGCTCTTTGTAGGACCATCAAGAAGAGGTAGTTCCCCTGTGTGCAAATCATTCTTCCCCGTTTTAAATCTAAGGACATAACTTTGTTAATAAAGTCACAGGAATTAGTGATGTGCGAGCCTGAAAATTTACCAACTAATGGGGATAATTTATCTGCAAGAAATTTAGATAACCTGTAACTAAAGGAACCCCTGTGTGAAATAATGGGACGGAGTGGTATATTAATCTTATGGGTTTTGGGTAGGCCGTAAATGTGGGGGAGTTTTGGGTTAATCTGTAGAAATCTTTTAGGATCAATCGCCGGGACATCTTTTAATAAGTTCCTGATGGTTTTGTTGAATTCGGCAGAAAGACGCTTTAGGGGGGACGATCTCACTTTGGTGTAGGTGAATTCATCACTAAGTAACGCTTCCATTTTTTGTTTATAATCACACTTGTCCAAAATAACCACAGTGTTACTTTTGTCCGCTTTAGTGACAAATATTGCTTCATTCTTCCTGAGCTTGTCTAAAGCTAACCGGAATCTTTTTGGGAATTGGTTAGGAAAACGTTGCAAAAGAGGAACAAGCCTGTGTCTACAGCATTCCCTGTAAAAGTTGTGATTTAGTATACGTGGGAGAAACTGGAAGAAATATTGAAACCCCTATTAAAGAACACAAATATGCCTTCAGAAGTTGTAATACTAATAATGCCATTTTTTATCACGCCAGCCAAAATAATCATGCTATAGATTGGGAATCAAGTAAGGTACTTTATAAATGTAATAATTATGTCAAAAGAAAAATAATAGAATCTGTGTGTATAGAAAAAGTAGATAATTTTAATTTGTGCGAAGGTACTTATAAGTTAGACCCTTTAATGAGATTCTTGGTCAAAAAATCCCTTACGGAGTCGTGGGAACGTGTTCGAACCTAAGTGTGAATTTCTTAAATGTCTCTGGATTGGATTGTTTCCTTACTCGCTTTTAGTAAATGTAATAATGGAAGTAATAAATGTGGAAATAAATATAAATGCAACAGATGTAATAATAAAGATAATATTATAAATTAATAATTAGGGTAAATGTAATAATAATAAATGTTAAAAAAAATGTAAATGCAATAATAAATGCAGTAATTATGTCAAATATTAGAATCTGTATGTATAGAACAAGAAGATAGTTTTAATTTGTGGGAATGTACTTATAAGCGGACCCTGTAATAAAATGCCCTTCCGGTGTCGGGAGAACGGTATCTAACCTAGGTGCAAATTTCTCAATGGTCTCTGGATTGTTTCCTAATCGCCTTTTTTCATTCGTTTTTAGGTTTATAAGTTCTGTATAATAAACAACAATGTAATAACCAATGTAATAATAAATTTATAATTTCTGTAATAAATAATTATGCAATATTAAATGTAATAAATTTAATAATAAATGTAATAATTATGTAAAAAATAATAGACTCTGTATGTTTAGAACAGGAAGATAGTTTTAAATTTGTGCGAATGTACTTAATGAAAATGCCCTTCCGGTGTCGGGAGAATGGGATCTAACCTAGGTGCGAATTTCTTAACTGTCGGTCCCTGGACTGTTTTTCCCTCTTGTTTTGGTTCATTTGTGTTTCTGTATCCACCCGAGGAGGATGCCAGTGGGCGTCGAAACTGTCGTGGAAATAAACTCTGTCTATTAGAGTGGGTTTTTATTTTCATATTCATCTAGCATGTTGCCAAGGGGGCCTGACCACTTGTTGTTGCTCTTTTTAGGACCATGAAGAATAGGTAGTTCCCCTGTGTGCAAATCATTCTTCCCCGTTTTAAATCTAAGGACATAACTTTGTTAATAAAGTCACAGGAATTAGTGATGTGCGAGCCTGAAAATTTACCAACTAATGGGGATAATTTATCTTCAAGAAATTTAGATAACCTGTAACTAAAGGAACCCCTGTGTGAAATAATGGGACGGAGTGGTATATTAATCTTATGGGTTTTGGGTAGGCCGTAAATGTGGGGGAGTTTTGGGTTAATCTGTAGAAATCTTTTAGGATCAATCGCCGGGACATCTTTTAATAAGTTCCTGATGGTTTTGTTGAATTCGGCAGAAAGACGCTTTAGGGGGGACGATCTCACTTTGGTGTAGGTGAATTCATCACTAAGTAACGCTTCCATTTTTTGTTTATAATCACTCTTGTCCAAAATAACCACAGTGTTACTTTTGTCCGCTTTAGTGACAAATATTGCTTCATTCTTCCTGAGCTTGTCTAAAGCTAACCGGAATCTTTTTGGGAATTGGTTAGGAACAACGTTGCAAAAGAGGAACAAGCCTGTGTCTACAGCATTCCCAGTAAAAGTTGTGATTTACAGAGCCCGCGAAAAGTATCCGATCACTCAAGAAAATATAATATTTTCCCTTGATATTCAGAGACACATAATTCACTTTCTATTTGTTCTAGCGACATCTGGTAACTTTGAGGTTGCTCGCTGATATGAGAGCTATCCAACGCATTCTCAAATTAGTGTTCTGGTAGCCTTCGTTGCGGGTGGCTGTGTCTCAAAGTTGTCAGATTTCACTGTTTGTGTAAATTTTTGATATTTTGTTATTTTTTACAGAAAGTGGTGTAAATAAAATTTATATATAATGTGTGCTAAAAAACAACTTAAGAGTGATTGTCGAGGTGCTATTGTTGCTTTGCATACATGTGGGAAATCACAGAGACAGATAGCTAAGGAATTAAACATATCCCAAAGTACCGTTAATTTATGGGTTTCACGGGCTAAGAACAATGCCGGCCTAACCACGCCAGTCCCTAAAAAACGATCTGGCAGACCGAGAAAAACAAATTCACGAACAGACAAACTTATGAAACGTTTAGTATTGAAAAACCCAACAATAACTGCGAAAGAAATAAAATTTAATATGAATAATTTGTTATCTGGTGTTTCTGAACGAACTATCCAGGAGCGGCTCCAAAAAGAACTCGGATTACCATCTCGCCATGCTGCTAAGAAACCGTTCATTAATGAAAAAATGCGTAAAAAACGTGTCGCATTTTGTAAAAAATATATTCATTGGACTGTTGATGACTTTAAGAAGGTTTTATTTAGTGATGAGTCGACATTTTTGACATTCAGAAGTTGTCCAAAAAAGGTTCGCCGGCCCATTGGCTCAAATAGGATGGACCCTAATACACACCCTAAAGACAATGAAACACCCTCCAAGTGTGATGGTTTGGGGTTGTTTCGGTTACTATGGGCGTGGAAACCTATATTTTCTTCCGAAGAACACAACTATGAATGGTGCACGGTATTTAGCAATGCTACAGGATAAACTTCCAATGGCAATGGCAATCCAAAGGACAAAAACATACATGCATGATGGTGCACCATGTCACAGGGCCAAAATAGTGACAAAATAAATTACTGACAATAAATTTGATATTTTGGATTGGCCTGGTAATAGACAGATCTCAATCCGATAGAAAATATGTGGCTAATAATAAAAAATAAGGTTGAATGCCACGACACTGGCTCATTCGAAAAATTACAAGAAGCCATCAAAAAGGTATGGTGCAAGGAAATATCAGTGGAAGTTTGTCAAAACTTGATAAAATCCATGCCAAAACGTCTAGAACAAGTCATCCAAACAAAAGGACAGATGACAAAATACTAATATAAGGTTAGTATACATTTAAACATTGTTTTTTATGTAAAAAATACAAATTTCCAGGGTGATCGGATACTTTTCGCGGGCACTGTAGTATACGTGGGAGAAACTGGAAGAAATATTGAAACCCCTATTAAAGAACACAAATATGCCTTCAGAAGTTGTAATACTAATAATGCCATTTTTTATCACGCCAGCCAAAATAATCATGCTATAGATTGGGAATCAAGTAAGGTACTTTATAAATGTAATAATTATGTCAAAAGAAAAATAATAGAATCTGTGTGTATAGAAAAAGTAGATAATTTTAATTTGTGCGAAGGTACTTATAAGTTAGACCCTTTAATGAGATTCTTGGTCAAAAAATCCCTTACGGAGTCGTGGGAACGTGTTCGAACCTAAGTGTGAATTTCTTAAATGTCTCTGGATTGGATTGTTTCCTTACTCGCTTTTAGTAAATGTAATAATGGAAGTAATAAATGTGGAAATAAATATAAATGCAACAGATGTAATAATAAAGATAATATTATAAATTTAATAATTAGGGTAAAGGTAATAATAATAAATGTTAAAAAAAATGTAAATGCAATAATAAATGCAGTAATTATGTCAAAATATTAGAACATGTATGTATAGAACAAGAAGATAGTTTTAATTTATGGGAATGTACTTATAAGCGGACCCTGTAAAATGCCCTTCCGGTGTCGGGAGAACGGTATCTAACCTAGGTGCAAATTTCTCAATGGTCTCTGGATTGTTTCCTAATCGGCTTTTTTCATTCGTTTTTCGGTTTATAAGTTCTGTATAATAAACAACAATGTAATAACCAATGTAATAATAAATTTATAATTTCTGTAATAAATAATTATGCAATATTAAATGTAATAAATTTAATAATAAATGTAATGATTATGTAAAAAAATAATACTCTGTATGTTAGAACAGGAAGATAGTTTTAAATTTGTGCGAATGTACTTAATGAAAATGCCCTTCCGGTGTCAGGAGAATGGGATCTAACCTAGGTGCGAATTTCTTAACGGTCGGTCCCTGGACTGTTTTTCCCTCTTGTTTTGGTTCATTCGTTTTTCTGTATCCACCCGACGAGGATGCCAGTGGGCGTCGAAACTGTCGTGGAAATAAACTCTGTCTATTAGAGTGGGTTTTTATTTTCATATTCATCTAGCATGTTGCCAAGGGGGCCTGACCACTTGTTGTTGCTCTTTGTAGGACCATCAAGAAGAGGTAGTTCCCCTGTGTGCAAATCATTCTTCCTCGTTTTAAATCTAAGGACATAACTTTGTTAATAAAGTCACAGGAATTAGTGATGTGCGAGCCTGAAAATTTACCAACTAATGGGGATAATTTATCTGCAAGAAATTTAGATAACCTGTAACTAAAGGAACCCCTGTGTGAAATAATGGGACGGAGTGGTATATTAATCTTATGGGTTTTGGGTAGGCCGTAAATGTGGGGGAGTTTTGGGTTAATCTGTAGAAATCTTTTAGGATCAATCGCCGGGACATCTTTTAATAAGTTCCTGATGGTTTTGTTGAATTCGGCAGAAAGACGCTTTAGGGGGGACGATCTCACTTTGGTGTAGGTGAATTCATCACTAAGTAACGCTTCCATTTTTTGTTTATAATCACACTTGTCCAAAATAACCACAGTGTTACTTTTGTCCGCTTTAGTGACAAATATTGCTTCATTCTTCCTGAGCTTGTCTAAAGCTAACCGGAATCTTTTTGGGAATTGGTTAGGAATAACGTTGCAAAAGAGGAACAAGCCTGTGTCTACAGCATTCCCTGTAAAAGTTGTGATTTAGTATACGTGGGAGAAACTGGAAGAAATATTGAAACCCCTATTAAAGAACACAAATATGCCTTCAGAAGTTGTAATACTAATAATGCCATTTTTTATCACGCCAGCCAAAATAATCATGCTATAGATTGGGAATCAAGTAAGGTACTTTATAAATGTAATAATTATGTCAAAAGAAAAATAATAGAATCTGTGTGTATAGAAAAAGTAGATAATTTTAATTTGTGCGAAGGTACTTATAAGTTAGACCCTTTAATGAGATTCTTGGTCAAAAAATCCCTTACGGAGTCGTGGGAACGTGTTCGAACCTAAGTGTGAATTTCTTAAATGTCTCTGGATTGGATTGTTTCCTTACTCGCTTTTAGTAAATGTAATAATGGAAGTAATAAATGTGGAAATAAATATAAATGCAACAGATGTAATAATAAAGATAATATTATAAATTAAATAATTAGGGTAAATGTAATAATAATAAATGTTAAAAAAAATGTAAATGCAATAATAAATGCAGTAATTATGTCAAAATATTAGAATCTGTATGTATAGAACAAGAAGATAGTTTTAATTTGTGGGAATGTACTTATAAGCGGACCCTGTAATAAAATGCCCTTCCGGTGTCGGGAGAACGGTATCTAACCTAGGTGCAAATTTCTCAATGGTCTCTGGATTGTTTCCTAATCGCCTTTTTTCATTCGTTTTTAGGTTTATAAGTTCTGTATAATAAACAACAATGTAATAACCAATGTAATAATAAATTTATAATTTCTGTAATAAATAATTATGCAATATTAAATGTAATAAATTTAATAATAAATGTAATAATTATGTAAAAAAATAATAGACTCTGTATGTTTAGAACAGGAAGATAGTTTTAAATTTGTGCGAATGTACTTAATGAAAATGCCCTTCCGGTGTCGGGAGAATGGGATCTAACCTAGGTGCGAATTTCTTAACTGTCGGTCCCTGGACTGTTTTTCCCTCTTGTTTTGGTTCATTTGTGTTTCTGTATCCACCCGAGGAGGATGCCAGTGGGCGTCGAAACTGTCGTGGAAATAAACTCTGTCTATTAGAGTGGGTTTTTATTTTCATATTCATCTAGCATGTTGCCAAGGGGCCTGACCACTTGTTGTTGCTCTTTTTAGGACCATGAAGAATAGGTAGTTCCCCTGTGTGCAAATCATTCTTCCCCGTTTTAAATCTAAGGACATAACTTTGTTAATAAAGTCACAGGAATTAGTGATGTGCGAGCCTGAAAATTTACCAACTAATGGGGATAATTTATCTTCAAGAAATTTAGATAACCTGTAACTAAAGGAACCCCTGTGTGAAATAATGGGACGGAGTGGTATATTAATCTTATGGGTTTTGGGTAGGCCGTAAATGTGGGGGAGTTTTGGGTTAATCTGTAGAAATCTTTTAGGATCAATCGCCGGGACATCTTTTAATAAGTTCCTGATGGTTTTGTTGAATTCGGCAGAAAGACGCTTTAGGGGGGACGATCTCACTTTGGTGTAGGTGAATTCATCACTAAGTAACGCTTCCATTTTTTGTTTATAATCACTCTTGTCCAAAATAACCACAGTGTTACTTTTGTCCGCTTTAGTGACAAATATTGCTTCATTCTTCCTGAGCTTGTCTAAAGCTAACCGGAATCTTTTTGGGAATTGGTTAGGAACAACGTTGCAAAAGAGGAACAAGCCTGTGTCTACAGCATTCCCAGTAAAAGTTGTGATTTACAGAGCCCGCGAAAAGTATCCGATCACTCAAGAAAATATAATATTTTCCCTTGATATTCAGAGACACATAATTCACTTTCTATTTGTTCTAGCGACATCTGGTAACTTTGAGGTTGCTCGCTGATATGAGAGCTATCCAACGCATTCTCAAATTAGTGTTCTGGTAGCCTTCGTTGCGGGTGGCTGTGTCTCAAAGTTGTCAGATTTCACTGTTTGTGTAAATTTTTGATATTTTGTTATTTTTTACAGAAAGTGGTGTAAATAAAATTTATATATAATGTGTGCTAAAAAACAACTTAAGAGTGATTGTCGAGGTGCTATTGTTGCTTTGCATACATGTGGGAAATCACAGAGACAGATAGCTAAGGAATTAAACATATCCCAAAGTACCGTTAATTTATGGGTTTCACGGGCTAAGAACAATGCCGGCCTAACCACGCCAGTCCCTAAAAAACGATCTGGCAGACCGAGAAAAACAAATTCACGAACAGACAAACTTATGAAACGTTTAGTATTGAAAAACCCAACAATAACTGCGAAAGAAATAAAATTTAATATGAATAATTTGTTATCTGGTGTTTCTGAACGAACTATCCAGGAGCGGCTCCAAAAAGAACTCGGATTACCATCTCGCCATGCTGCTAAGAAACCGTTCATTAATGAAAAAATGCGTAAAAAACGTGTCGCATTTTGTAAAAAATATATTCATTGGACTGTTGATGACTTTAAGAAGGTTTTATTTAGTGATGAGTCGACATTTTTGACATTCAGAAGTTGTCCAAAAAAGGTTCGCCGGCCCATTGGCTCAAATAGGATGGACCCTAAATACACCCTAAAGACAATGAAACACCCTCCAAGTGTGATGGTTTGGGGTTGTTTCGGTTACTATGGGCGTGGAAACCTATATTTTCTTCCGAAGAACACAACTATGAATGGTGCACGGTATTTAGCAATGCTACAGGATAAACTTCCAATGGCAATGGCAATCCAAAGGACAAAAACATACATGCATGATGGTGCACCATGTCACAGGGCCAAAATAGTGACAAAATAAATTACTGACAATAAATTTGATATTTTGGATTGGCCTGGTAATAGACAGATCTCAATCCGATAGAAAATATGTGGCTAATAATAAAAAATAAGGTTGAATGCCACGACACTGGCTCATTCGAAAAATTACAAGAAGCCATCAAAAAGGTATGGTGCAAGGAAATATCAGTGGAAGTTTGTCAAAACTTGATAAAATCCATGCCAAAACGTCTAGAACAAGTCATCCAAACAAAAGGACAGATGACAAAATACTAATATAAGGTTAGTATACATTTAAACATTGTTTTTTATGTAAAAAATACAAATTTCCAGGGTGATCGGATACTTTTCGCGGGCACTGTAGTATACGTGGGAGAAACTGGAAGAAATATTGAAACCCCTATTAAAGAACACAAATATGCCTTCAGAAGTTGTAATACTAATAATGCCATTTTTTATCACGCCAGCCAAAATAATCATGCTATAGATTGGGAATCAAGTAAGGTACTTTATAAATGTAATAATTATGTCAAAAGAAAAATAATAGAATCTGTGTGTATAGAAAAAGTAGATAATTTTAATTTGTGCGAAGGTACTTATAAGTTAGACCCTTTAATGAGATTCTTGGTCAAAAAATCCCTTACGGAGTCGTGGGAACGTGTTCGAACCTAAGTGTGAATTTCTTAAATGTCTCTGGATTGGATTGTTTCCTTACTCGCTTTTAGTAAATGTAATAATGGAAGTAATAAATGTGGAAATAAATATAAATGCAACAGATGTAATAATAAAGATAATATTATAAATTTAATAATTAGGGTAAAGGTAATAATAATAAATGTTAAAAAAAATGTAAATGCAATAATAAATGCAGTAATTATGTCAAAATATTAGAATCTGTATGTATAGAACAAGAAGATAGTTTTAATTTGTGGGAATGTACTTATAAGCGGACCCTGTAATAAAATGCCCTTCCGTGTCGGGAGAACGGTATCTAACCTAGGTGCAAATTTCTCAATGGTCTCTGGATTGTTTCCTAATCGCCTTTTTTCATTCGTTTTTCGGTTTATAAGTTCTGTATAATAAACAACAATGTAATAACCAATGTAATAATAAATTTATAATTTCTGTAATAAATAATTATGCAATATTAAATGTAATAAATTTAATAATAAATGTAATGATTATGTAAAAAAATAATACTCTGTATGTTTAGAACAGGAAGATAGTTTTAAATTTGTGCGAATGTACTTAATGAAAATGCCCTTCCGGTGTCAGGAGAATGGGATCTAACCTAGGTGCGAATTTCTTAACGGTCGGTCCCTGGACTGTTTTTCCCTCTTGTTTTGGTTCATTCGTGTTTCTGTATCCACCCGAGGAGGATGCCAGTGGGCGTCGAAACTGTCGTGGAAATAAACTCTGTCTATTAGAGTGGGTTTTTATTTTCATATTCATCTAGCATGTTGCCAAGGGGGCCTGACCACTTGTTGTTGCTCTTTTAGGACCATGAAGAAGAGGTAGTTCCCCTGTGTGCAAATCATTCTTCCCCGTTTTAAATCTAAGGACATAACTTTGTTAATAAAGTCACAGAATTAGTGATGTGCGAGCCTAAAATTTACCAACTAATGGGGATAATTTATCTGCAAGAAATTTAGATAACCTGTAACTAAAGGAACCCCTGTGTGAAATAATGGGACGGAGTGGTATATTAATCTTATGGGTTTTGGGTAGGCCGTAAATGTGGGGGAGTTTTGGGTTAATCTGTAGAAATCTTTTAGGATCAATCGCCGGGACATCTTTTAATAAGTTCCTGATGGTTTTGAATTCGGCAGAAAGACGCTTTAGGGGGGACGATCTCACTTTGTAGGTGAATTCATCACTAAGTAACGCTTCCATTTTTTGTTTATAATCACACTTGTCCAAAATAACCACAGTGTTACTTTTGTCCGCTTTAGTGACAAATATTGCTTCATTCTTCCTGAGCTTGTCTAAAGCTAACCGGAATCTTTTTGGGAATTGGTTAGGAATAACGTTGCAAAAGAGGAACAAGCCTGTGTCTACAGCATTCCCTGTAAAAGTTGTGATTTAGTATACGTGGGAGAAACTGGAAGAAATATTGAAACCCCTATTAAAGAACACAAATATGCCTTCAGAAGTTGTAATACTAATAATGCCATTTTTTATCACGCCAGCCAAAATAATCATGCTATAGATTGGGAATCAAGTAAGGTACTTTATAAATGTAATAATTATGTCAAAAGAAAAATAATAGAATCTGTGTGTATAGAAAAAGTAGATAATTTTAATTTGTGCGAAGGTACTTATAAGTTAGACCCTTTAATGAGATTCTTGGTCAAAAAATCCCTTACGGAGTCGTGGGAACGTGTTCGAACCTAAGTGTGAATTTCTTAAATGTCTCTGGATTGGATTGTTTCCTTACTCGCTTTTAGTAAATGTAATAATGGAAGTAATAAATGTGGAAATAAATATAAATGCAACAGATGTAATAATAAAGATAATATTATAAATTTAATAATTAGGGTAAAGGTAATAATAATAAATGTTAAAAAAAATGTAAATGCAATAATAAATGCAGTAATTATGTCAAAATATTAGAATCTGTATGTATAGAACAAGAAGATAGTTTTAATTTGTGGGAATGTACTTATAAGCGGACCCTGTAATAAAATGCCCTTCCGGTGTCGGGAGAACGGTATCTAACCTAGGTGCAAATTTCTCAATGGTCTCTGGATTGTTTCCTAATCGGCTTTTTTCATTCGTTTTTCGGTTTATAAGTTCTGTATAATAAACAACAATGTAATAACCAATGTAATAATAAATTTATAATTTCTGTAATAAATAATTATGCAATATTAAATGTAATAAATTTAATAATAAATGTAATGATTATGTAAAAAAATAATACTCTGTATGTTTAGAACAGGAAGATAGTTTTAAATTTGTGCGAATGTACTTAATGAAAATGCCCTTCCGGTGTCAGGAGAATGGGATCTAACCTAGGTGCGAATTTCTTAACGGTCGGTCCCTGGACTGTTTTTCCCTCTTGTTTTGGTTCATTCGTGTTTCTGTATCCACCCGAGGAGGATGCCAGTGGGCGTCGAAACTGTCGTGGAAATAAACTCTGTCTATTAGAGTGGGTTTTTATTTTCATATTCATCTAGCATGTTGCCAAGGGGGCCTGACCACTTGTTGTTGCTCTTTGTAGGACCATCAAGAAGAGGTAGTTCCCCTGTGTGCAAATCATTCTTCCCCGTTTTAAATCTAAGGACATAACTTTGTTAATAAAGTCACAGGAATTAGTGATGTGCGAGCCTGAAAATTTACCAACTAATGGGGATAATTTATCTGCAAGAAATTTAGATAACCTGTAACTAAAGGAACCCCTGTGTGAAATAATGGGACGGAGTGGTATATTAATCTTATGGGTTTTGGGTAGGCCGTAAATGTGGGGGAGTTTTGGGTTAATCTGTAGAAATCTTTTAGGATCAATCGCCGGGACATCTTTTAATAAGTTCCTGATGGTTTTGTTGAATTCGGCAGAAAGACGCTTTAGGGGGACGATCTCACTTTGGTGTAGGTGAATTCATCACTAAGTAACGCTTCCATTTTTTGTTTATAATCACACTTGTCCAAAATAACCACAGTGTTACTTTTGTCCGCTTTAGTGACAAATATTGCTTCATTCTTCCTGAGCTTGTCTAAAGCTAACCGGAATCTTTTTGGGAATTGGTTAGGAATAACGTTGCAAAAGAGGAACAAGCCTGTGTCTACAGCATTCCCTGTAAAAGTTGTGATTTAGTATACGTGGGAGAAACTGGAAGAAATATTGAAACCCCTATTAAAGAACACAAATATGCCTTCAGAAGTTGTAATACTAATAATGCCATTTTTTATCACGCCAGCCAAAATAATCATGCTATAGATTGGGAATCAAGTAAGGTACTTTATAAATGTAATAATTATGTCAAAAGAAAAATAATAGAATCTGTGTGTATAGAAAAAGTAGATAATTTTAATTTGTGCGAAGGTACTTATAAGTTAGACCCTTTAATGAGATTCTTGGTCAAAAAAATCCTTACGGAGTCGTGGGAACGTGTTCGAACCTAAGTGTGAATTTCTTAAATGTCTCTGGATTGGATTGTTTCCTTACTCGCTTTTAGTAAATGTAATAATGGAAGTGATAAATGTGGAAATAAATATAAATGCAACAGATGTAATAATAAAGATAATATTATAAATTTAATAATTAGGGTAAAGGTAATAATAATAAATGTTAAAAAAAATGTAAATGCAATAATAAATGCAGTAATTATGTCAAAATATTAGAATCTGTATGTATAGAACAAGAAGATAGTTTTAATTTGTGGGAATGTACTTATAAGCGGACCCTGTAATAAAATGCCCTTCCGGTGTCGGGAGAACGGTATCTAACCTAGGTGCAAATTTCTCAATGGTCTCTGGATTGTTTCCTAATCGGCTTTTTTCATTCGTTTTTCGGTTTATAAGTTCTGTATAATAAACAACAATGTAATAACCAATGTAATAATAAATTATAATTTCTGTAATAAATAATTATGCAATATTAAATGTAATAATTTAATAATAAATGTAATAATTATGTAAAAAAATAATACTCTGTATGTTTAGAACAGGAAGATAGTTTTAAATTTGTGCGAATGTACTTAATGAAAATGCCCTTCCGGTGTCGGGAGAATGGGATCTAACCTAGGTGCGAATTTCTTAACGGTCGGTCCCTGGACTGTTTTTTCTTGTTTTGGTTCATTCGTGTTTCTGTATCCACCCGAGGAGGATGCCAGTGGGCGTCGAAACTGTCGTGGAAATAACTCTGTCTATTAGAGTGGGTTTTTATTTTCATATATCTAGCATGTTGCCAAGGGGCCTGACCACTTGTTGTTTCTCTTTAGGACCATCAAGAAGAGGTAGTTCCCCTGTGTGCAAATCATTCTTCCCCGTTTTAAATCTAAGGACATAACTTTGTTAATAAAGTCACAGGAATTAGTGATGTGCGAGCCTGAAAATTACCAACTAATGGGATAATTTATCTGCAAGAAATTTAGATAACCTGTAACTAAAGGAACCCCTGTGTGAAATAATGGGACGGAGTGGTATATTAATCTTATGGGTTTTGGGTAGGCCGTAAATGTGGGGGAGTTTTGGGTTAATCTGTAGAAATCTTTTAGGATCAATCGCCGGACATCTTTAATAAGTTCTGATGTTTTGTTGAATTCGGCAGAAAGACGCTTAGGGGGACGATCTCACTTTGGTGTAGGTGAATTCATCACTAAGTAACGCTTCCATTTTTGTTTATAATCAACTTGTCCAAAATAACCACAGTGTTACTTTGTCCGCTTTAGTGACAATATTGCTTCATTCTTCCTGAGCTTGTCTAAAGCTAACCGGAATCTTTTTGGGAATTGGTTAGGAATAACGTTGCAAAAGTAGGAACAAGCCTGTGTCTACGCATTCCCTGTA